>JAIOJX010000005.1:40430359-40796500 GCA_022376925.1 Tragulus kanchil | reverse complement strand
ACCCAACACATAATCAGCATGAGCCTCAGTTTCCTCATCTGGAACATGGGACTAATCATGGGACCTACTCTACCAGGTTGTTGTGAATACTGAGTGGCCTCCTTTGTGGGCAGGGTCTGGTACAGGGTAGGTGTCCGGTAAGATTCTTAAGCCCCTTCGCCTCTCCCCCATCACTGTCCCCCAACCCCTTCACTTCCGTGTGCAGCAGGTGATCCATAAGGAACCTGTTGAATTGTGATTTGTCATTAGCCTGGGAAGGAGAACTCTGGAGGCAGACGAATGGACCTCGGCAGAGTACCTTTCTGCAGAAATTCACAGCCCTCTCCCAGCAGCCTCTGGCCTCTCCAAATTCACCCTCTCCTTGTAGGGGTCTCCTCCTCTCCAGCCCAGTCCTTTTCCCTTTTTCTGCACCACCTTCACATCAAGCATGAGCTGAGGGTGACATCTGGTGGCCGGAGCTATATCTGCAGGACCCAGGGACATCCGCCAACAAGGAAAGGTGTGAGATCTGAGAGTGAGGGAGCCACTCTTTCCAGCACTTTTCTGGCATCCCCAGCTCCTCGGGACCCAGGGAATCTCAATGTCCTGCCACTGACCTAGGCTTAAAATGGAGAGTGGCAGGTGAGGGATGGCTGAGATCTTCTCCATCGTATGTGACCCGAAAGTGGTCAGAGCCAGCAGGGGCAGGGGTAGGGTACTGGATAAACAAAGTCGGCGACTAGAATTGACAGGTGAAGAAGCTGAAATAACTCGGGGGTGGGAAGCTTGCTCCAAGGAGCATGTGTGCAGGTAGCTGGAGCCTCTCATTGCTGCTGCGTCCGCAGCCTGCCCTTGCCCGACACCCGGCTGCTCCCAAACCCCACATCCACCCGCCTCCCCAGGGAGCACAGCTTCCCACCCCTCCTGGCATGCTGGCAGCAGGCCTCTCTGAGCTCCTCCCTAGCTCCTGATCAGCAGAGCCAGGAGGGTCAGGTCACGACCCACCACATCCTCTCCCAGGGCCTGGGGGGAGGCCGCAGCAGGTTTCCTGTTCCCCGGCTAACTGGGTATAGGAGAAAAAATTTAGGCTCCAGACTGGCCTCAGTCCTTATCCAGCAGGATGACCTCGGACCCAACACATAATCAGCATGAGCCTCAGTTTCCTCATCTGGAACATGGGACTAATCATGGGACCTACTCTACCAGGTTGTTGTGAATACTGAGTGGCCTCCTTTGTGGGCAGGGTCTGTTACAGGGTAGGTGTCCGGTAAGATTCTTAAGCCCCTTCGCCTCTCCCCATCACTGCCCCCCAACCCCTTCACTTCCGTGTGCAGCAGGTGATCCATAAGGAACCTGTTGAATTGTGATTTGTCATTAGCCTGGGAAGGAGAACTCTGGAGGCAGACGAATGGACCTCGGCAGAGTACCTTTCTGCAGAAATTCACAGCCCTCTCCCAGCAGCCTCTGGCCTCTCCAAATTCACCCTCTCCTTGTAGGGGTCTCCTCCTCTCCAGCCCAGTCCTTTTCCCTTTTTCTGCACCACCTTCACATCAAGCATGAGCTGAGGGTGACATCTGGTGGCCGGAGCTATATCTGCAGGACCCAGGGACATCCGCCAACAAGGAAAGGTGTGAGATCTGAGAGTGAGGGAGCCACTCTTTCCAGCACTTTTCTGGCATCCCCCAGCTCCCTCTCGGGACCCAGGGAATCTCAAGGATGTCCACTGCCCCATGCTACCTGAGAGGAGCTGGAGTTCTGAGGGTCGCGCCTGCTTGACGGATGAGATGGAGGTCTCTGCCCAGACCCTGGCCCCCAACAGAAGGCAGAAGGACAGTGCCCCAGTGCTGCTGCAGCTGATAGGCATCCTCTCCTTCCGTTCTTATCACCAGGGCCTAGTATCACTGGGCACAGCAAGGTTAAGCCATTTGTTGACCGTCACACAGCTTCTAAGTACCCAAATACTTAGGTGCATGGGATACCCAGCAAGCCTCCAGGGGACGGAGGAGGCCAAGAGGCGGTGGTCTGCCTATGCTGCATCCCCCCTTACCCAGCTAGCGACGTTGCCTCCCTCAGGGGCCTTCTGATGGCGGGTCCGTCTCCTTGACAGCACCATGGGCACCCCCGGAGCTCTCATTCTGGGGAGCCTGGCTGGTCCCTTTGCCGACCATTCGTTTGTGGGAAGCACAATCGAGCCGTGATTCCCGAACTGGCTGAATATGAGAACCACCTGGGGAGGAGTTTTTAAATGCCGATGCTCGCCCCAGCCCTGGCGGATGAAATCAGAAAGAGTAGACATGGGACTGAGGTATGCGTATTTTAAAAAAACATCTTTCTAGGTGATTCTACATTTGTGAACGGGAGTTTCTATCTCTAGACGTCACTCCCCTCTCAAGGTCAGCTCCCTCTTCCCTGAGGGCTCTCCAGGGACGCCAGCCCTCCCTCACATTCCCTGGACATCTTCGCCTGTCCATCCCGGCCCCCCAGCACAAGCTACCTCTCCAGCCCTCCTGGAGCCCAGGGAGAAGACTGGCCCTTCCCAGAGGGGGCCCAGCAGGCTCGAGCCTCCCGAATCTCTGACCCCTGGCCTGGCCTCTGGGGTGGGGGCAGGGAAGGCCATTGGGAGCTTAACCCCAACAGGATGAAGGCGCCATAATGAGGGTCAGGCGGTTGGCTCAGCCTGCGGAAATCTCCGGCTTAGTAGGGATGGAGGGGCTTCAGCCTGGGAGGGGCGTCCAGGCAGAAGGGAGGGGGCAGGGGAGCCTAGGCACAGGGAGACCCCAGGGCCTCCAGCCCCTAGCCACCTCCCAAGAGGGCCTGCTAGAGGCTCATCTCCCTTCACCCCCACCAGGGCTTTGACCCCCAGGGAGGGATGACCAGACCCCCAGCCCCAGTCAGAATCATCCCTTTCCCCCTGGCCTATGGCAGAAGGAGGAGGGCACCCATGGGAAACGGGAAAGGGCTACGTGAGCGTTCCCAGGGCAACACAGACTTCTCTCCAGCCCGTAATCCTCAGGCCTTGAGCAAGGGATCACTTTCCTCTGTGGAATGTAGGACCGAGGGGACAAATCAGGGCAGAGGGACTGGGGCGGGGGGGCAATAACCAGGGAGTCCACTCTTCTGAGGGTCCTTTCTGACCTCCCAAAGGCTCTTCAGGAGGTCTCAGGGCAAAGAAAGAAGGGATCACCCACCCCCAGCTCACCCCAGGCCGCGAGGTCTTCAGGTGGGCCGTAGCCCCAAGCAGAAACCCACCCAGGGCGCTTATCCTGGGCGACCTGGCTGGTCCCTGTGCTGACCACTCACGTGCAAGGGAGGAAACAGGCTCTGGGAGGTTAGAGCCAGCTACGGACAGGACTTCATGACTAAACAGCAACAAAGGCCGTGGAGCGTCCCCACCACACCTGGGGGCCCCAGTTTCCCCGTGACTGCCCAGATGGGCCAGCAGGGCAGAAACCTGCCGGCTCCGGAGTTCCCACGCTCACTCAGCCGGAGTCCCTCTGCCCCCACAGCCGCACCCCGCCTTTCTGCCCTCCAGGGTCGGCATGGCAAGCGGAGAGGAGGGGCATGCTAGTTACCACAAGCCTGGAAGGGCTGGGGCCAGGAGCTCTCTCTCTGCGAGCCCACACGGACTCCTCCACGGAGCCTTCCAGGCTGATCCACAGAGGGCCGGAAGTCCCCTCCCCACACCAGCCATGACCTCCCAGAGGATGGCCTCTGCTCCCCAGCCTCACACCTGGCTCAGCACGTAGGTCCTGCATCAGCCTCGGCTCTGCTGACTGGGCGCTCTCCTTGACCCAGGAAGCCGGAGGGCAAGACATGTAGGCACACAGTCCTGTGCCCACCACAGCCCTCGCTGCTCAGAGGCTCTGGAGTGAGACTTGGAAAGACAGGACACATCAGCTCAGGTCACAGAACCTGGACAGAACCTGCCATAGGAAGTGACCTCAAAAATCATCTGGTCCGGCCCCCCATAACCTCCCGGCTGGAGGGGCAGCCTTGTGCCCTAACACCTGCAGAATCGGGTGTCTCTTCATTCATTCGTTTGTTCATTCATTCACCCAGTGGACTCACTAGCCAGCTTCTGGATCTCAGAGGCCGAGGCAACTTAATTTATTTTCAAGGCCCCAAGCTAAATCCTTAGCCAGAGGAGCCCGGGATCCATCCGTCCCTCTTCCTGGGCCCGGCACAGCGCTTAGCAGAAATAGAAGATGCGGGCCAACAATCCCCCCAGCACCTCTGTCCCATGGCGGTGTTTACACTCAGCACACGCCGGGTTTCATTTCAGACTCAATCACGATCCCAGGAGCTGGGGCCTCGACAAGGAGGAGTCCTCAAAGAAAGCCAAGGACCCCCCGGGAGCGGGGGCCCCCCCCCTTCCATGGCTGGTCCCTGTGCTGACCACTCACGTGCAAGGGAGGAAACAGGCTCTGGGAGGTTAGAGCCAGCTACGGACAGGACTTCATGACTAAACAGCAACAAAGGCCGTGGGCGTCCCCACCACACCTGGGGGCCCCAGTTTCCCCGTGACTGCCCAGATGGGCCAGCAGGGCAGAAACCTGCCGGCTCCGGAGTTCCCACGCTCACTCAGCCGGAGTCCCTCTGCCCCCACAGCCGCACCCCGCCTTTCTGCCCTCCAGGGTCGGCATGGCAAGCGGAGAGGAGGGGCATGCTAGTTACCACAAGCCTGGAAGGGCTGGGGCCAGGAGCTCTCTCTCTGCGAGCCCACACGGACTCCTCCACGGAGCCTTCCAGGCTGATCCACAGAGGGCCGGAAGTCCCCTCCCCACACCAGCCATGACCTCCCAGAGGATGGCCTCTGCTCCCCAGCCTCACACCTGGCTCAGCACGTAGGTCCTGCATCAGCCTCGGCTCTGCTGACTGGGCGCTCTCCTTGACCCAGGAAGCCGGAGGGCAAGACATGTAGGCACACAGTCCTGTGCCCACCACAGCCCTCGCTGCTCAGAGGCTCTGGAGTGAGACTTGGAAAGACAGGACACATCAGCTCAGGTCACAGAACCTGGACAGAACCTGCCATAGGAAGTGACCTCAAAAATCATCTGGTCCGGCCCCCCATAACCTCCCGGCTGGAGGGGCAGCCTTGTGCCCTAACACCTGCAGAATCGGGTGTCTCTTCATTCATTCGTTTGTTCATTCATTCACCCAGTGGACTCACTAGCCAGCTTCTGGATCTCAGAGGCCGAGGCAACTTAATTTATTTTCAAGGCCCCAAGCTAAATCCTTAGCCAGAGGAGCCCGGGATCCATCCGTCCCTCTTCCTGGGCCCGGCACAGCGCTTAGCAGAAATAGAAGATGCGGGCCAACAATCCCCCCAGCACCTCTGTCCCATGGCGGTGTTTACACTCAGCACACGCCGGGTTTCATTTCAGACTCAATCACGATCCCAGGAGCTGGGGGCCTCCTCGACAAGGGGAAGCGGAGTCTGAGCGGAAGGATGACTTTGCGACTGGAAGAAAAGGGGAGCCCGGATGCGGCCTGGGCAGCCACACTCCCGGCCCAGCACACACACTCGCACACACACATGCATGCTGGGCCCTCCACCAGCTGGGGTTTCACGGGAAAGACAGGTTTGCCTGCAGGGGAAAGAAAATGTGATTTGAGCTCCTAACTATAAAATAGTAACAGTCCAGGTCCACAGGCCTGCTGGTCCCAGACACTGTGCTGTTTGTTCAGCGTGGAGGAAGCCAGCAGTGAACCGAGAGCACCCACCACCCCTCCTCTGGGCCCGGCCAGGTGGCCCGGGGCGGGCACGGACGGCACATGCACGCACGCACACACGCACGCCCCCAGGTGGCGTGAGTCCCTGCACGTCCCAGGAGACGGCTGTCCCAGCCCCTTCACTCCCCTCTGATAAGCCAGCGGCTTCCAGAGAGACAGGCCCGTCCCCTTCGGGCTGGCCACGTCGGGCACGTACCAGGCCGGCTGCCAAGGCCCGGGGCCCTAGAGAGCCACCTCCTCCGTGGCTGACCCTGCTCAGCCTTAGGAATGGGGGTGACACCCCGGAATCTGAGACTGAGCTCCCCCCACACACAAGCCCCTCCTCGGCCTGGGCTGCAGGGCCGGGGTTTCACGAGGGGCCTCAGGGGGGCCCCCTTTGTGGGCACCTGGGCCCTCAGCACATTCTTGGGGGAGACGTGAGGGGAGGCTGGGAGGAGGATGGACGGATAGGGGTCCACCAGGAAATGGGGTGACCAAGGGAAAAGTAGGAGAGAGCCGGGGAGAGGCGGGGGTGTCTGTGTGAGGCCTGTGTGACGATCGGAATCAAGGAGACAGACAGAGGGCTTGGCCAGGGGGCGCTCACGGGTAGTTAGTCTTTAGGATGGAGGGGCCATCAGGGTTGGGGGAGGCAATTAAGAAGAGGACTCTGGAGCAGACAGAGCTGGGCTGGGACCTTTGTCTTCCACTTGAAAGCTGGGTGACCTTAGGCGCGTGGCTCCTCTCTGAGCCTCACCACCTCACCTGCACAAAGGCAATAGTCATCACAGATCTGTGGGAAGTGAATGAGGTCATGGGTGACACAGCCAAAGCACCTTTCTAGGCCTTCCGTATGGTGTGAAAACGTCCAATGTAGGACACATTCTTCCATTTGCTGGATGAAAAAACCGAAGGCAAAACGGGACCTGCTGTCTTCACAGGAGCTGCTGTGAGGAAAGTGCAGGAAGGCTCCGAGAGCAAACCCAGGGCTGTGAGCAAGGGCTTTACTGAGCAGAGGCAGAAGACGGCCCGGGGCCACGGACTGTGGGAGGGGCCGAGGAGAGGGGAAGATGCCAGGGCTCCCTGCTGGCAGGGTTCCCAGAGGATCTGGGCGAGCATGTCTCCTGCCTGCCTCACCATCCACACGAGGGGACTGGGGACCCGAGAGGAAGGGGACCTGCCCAAGGTCACCTGGTGAGCAAGGACAGGAGGCAGGTCTGCTATCCCCCCAAGCCACCCATATGAGAAACCCTGGCCCCTGTTCAGAAGGAGAAGCCAGGAGCAAAGACCCCCACCAACCCCATGAAAGGGGAAGACCTAGAAGGCACGTCTCTTGGAAAGGAAGATGAGAGGCTGGGCTCCCGTTGCCACCCGGGCTTGAGCTAAGCCCTTGCTGAGGGCTGGAGGACACCCGTGCTTCCTCCAAAGCCCAGACCAAAGGCACTTCCCCTGGGAAGCCCTCCCTGCCCAACGGCAGCCGTGCTCCGAGACCACGTCCCGAGCGTCCTCTCTGCGGCTTTGGCCCGGCCACCACCCTGGCCAGTGGACATGCTGCTTGCCGCACGGAGGGGGTGTTTTTGAGGCCAAGGGCAGGGCCTTAATCAAGCTGGAGGCCCCAGGCCCGACACAGTGCTCAACCTAGCGCTGGTAAGCGGAAGACCCCAGTCAGTCGGGCCCAGAGGCCCTGACCAGGCGGCCCCAGGGACAGGGCCCAGGAGCAGCTGCCGTCCAACTCTGGCCCGTCCCTCCCTCCCCCCGTGCCCGATCCCTGTGCCAAGAGTGAGTTCCTGGCGCAGGCTCTACCCCGTCCCGGATGCTTGGCATTTACCAAAAGGGCAGAGACAGCGAGAAGGGCCTCACCTGTGTCATCTGCTCAGAAAGGAGCCGGGCGGCAGGCTGGGGGGAGAGGAGTTAGGTTTCAAAATGCCCGAGGATGAGAGAATGATGGTGGATCCTCGCCATGTCCAGACAGACAAGGGATTAATATCTTGACTAGAGGTTACGACAGGAGGAAAGCAGCCCCACCCCGGCAGGAACCAGGACCACGAGCAGGCAGGTAGAGGAGACGAGGCCCCGAGCTAAAAAAGGGGGAGACCCCGGGGAAGACGTCACGCTCCCAACCCAGGGGACCGGGGGGGGGTGGGAGGGGCCGAGGAGAGGGGAAGATGCCAGGGCTCCCTGCTGGCAGGGTTCCCAGAGGATCTGGGCGAGCATGTCTCCTGCCTGCCTCACCATCCACACGAGGGGACTGGGGACCCGAGAGGAAGGGGACCTGCCCAAGGTCACCTGGTGAGCAAGGACAGGAGGCAGGTCTGCTATCCCCCCAAGCCACCCATATGAGAAACCCTGGCCCCTGTTCAGAAGGAGAAGCCAGGAGCAAAGACCCCCACCAACCCCATGAAAGGGGAAGACCTAGAAGGCACGTCTCTTGGAAAGGAAGATGAGAGGCTGGGCTCCCGTTGCCACCCGGGCTTGAGCTAAGCCCTTGCTGAGGGCTGGAGGACACCCGTGCTTCCTCCAAAGCCCAGACCAAAGGCACTTCCCCTGGGAAGCCCTCCCTGCCCAACGGCAGCCGTGCTCCGAGACCACGTCCCGCAGCGTCCTCTCTGCGGCTTTGGCCCGGCCACCACCCTGGCCAGTGGACATGCTGCTTGCCGCACGGAGGGGGTGTTTTTGAGGCCAAGGGCAGGGCCTTAATCAAGCTGGAGGCCCCAGGCCCGACACAGTGCTCAACCTAGCGCTGGTAAGCGCGGAAGACCCCAGTCAGTCGGGCCCAGAGGCCCTGACCAGGCGGCCCCAGGGACAGGGCCCAGGAGCAGCTGCCGTCCAACTCTGGCCCGTCCCTCCCTCCCCCCGTGCCCGATCCCTGTGCCAAGAGTGAGTTCCTGGCGCAGGCTCTACCCCGTCCCGGATGCTTGGCATTTACCAAAAGGGCAGAGACAGCGAGAAGGGCCTCACCTGTGTCATCTGCTCAGAAAGGAGCCGGGCGGCAGGCTGGGGGGAGAGGAGTTAGGTTTCAAAATGCCCGAGGATGAGAGAATGATGGTGGATCCTCGCCATGTCCAGACAGACAAGGGATTAATATCTTGACTAGAGGTTACGACAGGAGGAAAGCAGCCCCACCCCGGCAGGAACCAGGACCACGAGCAGGCAGGTAGAGGAGACGCAGGCCCCCGAGCTAACAAGCACGAGAAGAGACGCTGATGGAGATGTCCCTGCTGGTCCAGGGGCTAAGACGTCACGCTCCCAACCCAGGGGGCCCACGTTGGATCCCTGGTCAGGGAAGTAGATCCCACATGCCTCAATTAAAGACTGAAGATCCCTCGAGCCACACCTAAGGCCTGGCGCAACCAAATAAATAAAAGATAACCTTGGGCTTCCCCTGGTGGTCCAGTGGATAAGGACACCGCCTTGCAGTGCAAGGGGCGCCGGTTCGAGCCCTGGCCTGGGAAGATCCCATGTGCCGCGGAGCGGCTGGACTGATGTGTCCAATCACCGAGCCGGAGCTCTGGAGCGCATGCGCCCAGAGCCGGCGCTCTGCGACAACAGACGCCACCCAGATGGGAGGCCCGCAGGAGCCAAGGAACAAGGACGGATGAAAATAGAGAAATGAAAGACCAATAGAAGTGGCCCGCCCACTCCCCTCCCTCCCCAACCCGACCCCCGCCCAAAAAATAAATAAATAAATAAATCTTAAAAAAAAAAAAAGATAACCTAAAGAAGAGACACTGACAATCCAGATATCCCCTCTGGTTGAGGGACAAAATGAGGAACGGGGTGATGGCCAGCGCTGCGGGGCAGTGGGGACTCAGCCGCCCTGTGCTGTGCCGCGGACAGGGCGGGGTGGCCCGTGCTTAATCAAAGGAAATACGAGCCGTCACTGGAAGCCAGCGGCTCCTCTCTCGATCACATCCTGGACTCTCAGTCCCATCCTTACCAGACAGGGACGGGGAGTCACGGGAAGGTGCTTGTGGTCAGGATGGGGAGACCATTGAGGGTCTTCACGTCTAGGGAACAGCACCGCGATTGGAAGCAACGGGGCTAGACTTTTAAAGCCGTGCTGAGGGGAGGAGGGGAGAATCCCTTGTAGCTCAGTTGGTAAAGAATCTGCCTGCGATGCCGGAGACCCCCGTTGGATTCCTGGGTCAGGAAGATCCCCTGGAGAAGGGGTGGACTGCCCACTCCAGGATTCTTGCCTGGAGAATTCATGGCTTGTTCATGGGCGGCGAAGAGGCAGACACGACTGAGTGACCCCATGTTCACGGCATTTACAAAATAGCGCCCGTTTGCAGGAAACATACCAACAGGAAGATGGCCGTCAAATACTGTAAAATGAGAGGGGGAGAGGGCTGGGAAGAGAATGAAGTGGAATAAAGAGACGCACAAAACGAGAAGGCCGGGGACTTCCCTGGTGGTCCATTGGTTAAGAGTGTGCACTCCCAGAGCAGGGAAAACAGGTTCGAACCCTGGTTGGAAAACTAAGACACCATGTGCCCCATGGTGCAGCTGCAAACAAACAAAAAGAAATCACTGAAAACAAGAAAGCCAGGGGTGCCCCTGAGTCTGTGGGAGCGGAGTGAGTCAAGTTCTGGACTCAAAGTCTGTGAGGGGAACTGTCCCTGAGGCCTGAGGGGTGCACAGGCTTGGTAGGGATCCCATGTGCCGCGGAGCGGCTGGACTGATGTGTCCAATCACCGAGCCGGAGCTCTGGAGCGCATGCGCCCAGAGCCGGCGCTCTGCGACAACAGACGCCACCCAGATGGGAGGCCCGCAGGAGCCAAGGAACAAGGACGGATGAAAATAGAGAAATGAAAGACCAATAGAAGTGGCCCGCCCACCCCCCTCCCTCCCCAACCCGACCCCCGCCCAAAAAATAAATAAATAAATAAATCTTAAAAAAAAAAAAAGATAACCTAAAGAAGAGACACTGACAATCCAGATATCCCCTCTGGTTGAGGGACAAAATGAGGAACGGGGTGATGGCCAGCGCTGCGGGGCAGTGGGGACTCAGCCGCCCTGTGCTGTGCCGCGGACAGGGCGGGGTGGCCCGTGCTTAATCAAAGGAAATACGAGCCGTCACTGGAAGCCAGCGGCTCCTCTCTCGATCACATCCTGGACTCTCAGTCCCATCCTTACCAGACAGGGACGGGGAGTCACGGGAAGGTGCTTGTGGTCAGGATGGGGAGACCATTGAGGGTCTTCACGTCTAGGGAACAGCACCGCGATTGGAAGCAACGGGGCTAGACTTTTAAAGCCGTGCTGAGGGGAGGAGGGGAGAATCCCTTGTAGCTCAGTTGGTAAAGAATCTGCCTGCGATGCCGGAGACCCCCGTTGGATTCCTGGGTCAGGAAGATCCCCTGGAGAAGGGGTGGACTGCCCACTCCAGGATTCTTGCCTGGAGAATTCATGGCTTGTTCATGGGCGGCGAAGAGGCAGACACGACTGAGTGACCCCATGTTCACGGCATTTACAAAATAGCGCCCGTTTGCAGGAAACATACCAACAGGAAGATGGCCGTCAAATACTGTAAAATGAGAGGGGGAGAGGGCTGGGAAGAGAATGAAGTGGAATAAAGAGACGCACAAAACGAGAAGGCCGGGGACTTCCCTGGTGGTCCATTGGTTAAGAGTGTGCACTCCCAGAGCAGGGAAAACAGGTTCGAACCCTGGTTGGAAAACTAAGACACCATGTGCCCCATGGTGCAGCTGCAAACAAACAAAAAGAAATCACTGAAAACAAGAAAGCCAGGGGTGCCCCTGAGTCTGTGGGAGCGGAGTGAGTCAAGTTCTGGACTCAAAGTCTGTGAGGGGAACTGTCCCTGAGGCCTGAGGGGAGCACAGGCTTGGTAGGGGGGCAGGATCCGGAGGTCGCCCCTCCTCCGACCCCGACAGGCAGCCCAGGTTCTTTGCCAGAGTCAGTCCCCGGCCTGCTCCGAGCCCCACCCCAGCTTGCACTGCGTCTGTTCCCTGAGAGTGGAAGCAGAAGGAACCTCAAACCGGGAGCCACAGGGCACCCCTGAGCTACACCCAAAGAGGGAGTGAATGAGAACCTGATCTTCACAAACTCTCCGTAATTACAGGATTTTCTTTCTTTTCTTTTACTCTTTTTTTGTTATTGTTGTTCTTTTGCTCTGTTTTTTTTCTTTTATTCTTTCTTGTGGTTGTTGTTCTTTCTTTTCTTTAAGGAGGGTCCATATCTTTAGACACATTCAGAAATGTTTATGATACACCATGGCGTCTGAGGTATGCTTCAGGATAATCGGACGGTGGGGGCCGGGAGGGCGGATCGGGAATCAGTCATGAGACTGGAAATGCGTTCATTGTGCTTTATTCTCTACGTATTCGTATTTTTGAAAGTTTCTATAATAATAAAAAAAAATGCTTGTAAGTTTCTGTAATAGAAACTTAAAGAAAAGTCTCTCAGTAAGGAAGTCTCTCATGTGAGGAGACCAGTGCCGGACCTCAGGGAGCCCCCACTCTGATAGGGGAGACCCAGCCCTCGACCTCTGTGTGGCCACAGCCTTCCTGCGTCTCCTCAGCACCCTGATCCCGGTCAGGGGCCCCGCGTGGTATAGAGGCGCAGCCCTGTACCGAGGGCTGAGCGCCGGGACCTGACCCAGGTCGCCGAAGCTCAAGGTCAGGCCCTGGAGCAGCGTCTAAGCCAACCTGGCTCCGGGCCCAGCTGCACCTGCAGGTGGCGCTAGACTTCTCACGGGAGCAGGACCTGCTCGGAACCGAGGGAGCGCCCAGTGAATCCTGCTGTTTTCAATGGGGAGGAGCCTCCACCGGCCCAGCCCTCCCTGATCCAGGCGCTGGTCTTTAGCCCAGCCCTGCACTCTGAATCAGAACTCCAGGGGCGACAACAAAAAGAAATCACTGAAAACAAGAAAGCCAGGGGTGCCCCTGAGTCTGTGGGAGCGGAGTGAGTCAAGTTCTGGACTCAAAGTCTGTGAGGGGAACTGTCCCTGAGGCCTGAGGGGAGCACAGGCTTGGTAGGGGGGCAGGATCCGGAGGTCGCCCCTCCTCCGACCCCGACAGGCAGCCCAGGTTCTTTGCCAGAGTCAGTCCCGGCCTGCTCCGAGCCCCACCCCAGCTTGCACTGCGTCTGTTCCCTGAGAGTGGAAGCAGAAGGAACCTCAAACCGGGAGCCACAGGGCACCCCTGAGCTACACCCAAAGAGGGAGTGAATGAGAACCTGATCTTCACAAACTCTCCGTAATTACAGGATTTTCTTTCTTTTCTTTTACTCTTTTTTTGTTATTGTTGTTCTTTTGCTCTGTTTTTTTTCTTTTATTCTTTCTTGTGGTTGTTGTTCTTTCTTTTCTTTAAGGAGGGTCCATATCTTTAGACACATTCAGAAATGTTTATGATACACCATGGCGTCTGAGGTATGCTTCAGGATAATCGGACGGTGGGGGCCGGGAGGGAGGATAGGGAATCAGTCATGAGACTGGAAATGCGTTCATTGTGCTTTATTCTCTACGTATTCGTATTTTTGAAAGTTTCTATAATAATAAAAAAAAATGCTTGTAAGTTTCTGTAATAGAAACTTAAAGAAAAGTCTCTCAGTAAGGAAGTCTCTCATGTGAGGAGACCAGTGCCGGACCTCAGGGAGCCCCCACTCTGATAGGGGAGACCCAGCCCTCGACCTCTGTGTGGCCACAGCCTTCCTGCGTCTCCTCAGCACCCTGATCCCGGTCAGGGGCCCCGCGTGGTATAGAGGCGCAGCCCTGTACCGAGGGCTGAGCGCCGGGACCTGACCCAGGTCGCCGAAGCTCAAGGTCAGGCCCTGGAGCAGCGTCTAAGCCAACCTGGCTCCGGGCCCAGCTGCACCTGCAGGTGGCGCTAGACTTCTCACGGGAGCAGGACCTGCTCGGAACCGAGGGAGCGCCCAGTGAATCCTGCTGTTTTCAATGGGGAGGAGCCTCCACCGGCCCAGCCCCTCCCTGATCCAGGCTGTCTGGTCTTATTATGGTTCCTCGCCTCTGACTGCCTCTGCTTCTACGTCTGGATAGTGAGAACCAGAATCGTCAGCAGGGGGCAGGGATAAGAATTAAATGAAAGCACAGACGTGTGCACATTGTGGGGAATGAACAGTGGGTGGGAAGCATAGAGGGAGTAACACGGAAACCTACACGATCATGTGTGAAAAAGAGAGCTATTGTCATTGCGCTATGGGAATAGGGGATCCTGCAGGGGCGCTGTGGAACGGCCTGGAGGGGTGAGATGGGGGTACCGGGAGGAGGTGGAGGAGGGAGGGGTCAGGGATATACATATGACTCATCTGGGGTTATACATATCTATAAATAACAAAAATCTGTAAAAGTAAATAATAATTATAAAAATTTTAAAATGACAAATGAATAATAATAATAAAATAAGAAATTAAACACACAGATATATACACACACACAAGAATTAAATGAAGCAGTGCTTCATAAATGCTCATGCTGTCCCCAGGACCAGGGGAGGGGGCTGGCCAGGATCACACAGCCCAGTGGTGACAGAGCTGGCGCATTCACGGGTGCAGGACACAGAGCCGGCTGCCATTCCCCGCCCCGGCCCCACTGCCAGAAGGCTTGCAGGCTGGTCCTCATTCAGAGCCCCGGGTGGTGTCCCTGGGACTATACCCTCTCCAGCCCCTGGTCCCACTCCTGGAGCCTCCAATTCAGGGGAGCCCCAGAAACCCTGTGGGGGGCAAGATGCAAGCCAGGGACAGGAGGGCTAGGAAACCTCAGGAGCACAGACGGGCCCCAGGACATCTGTCGGGGAGACTGCGTCCAGACTCGAGGTGGGGCTGCTGGGTGAGACCTAAGTCGGGTGCCTTAGCCACCTTAGCCCGGACTCTCGTTTCACAACAATGGTGGCAGAGGTACCCATCCTGGCCCACACTTGTACAGCAGAGCCTACCACATGCAAGGCGGCGGCCTCTCTGCCCTTATGCCTTCTCTCCTTTAATTCTCACGACAATCCTAAGGGGCCAACGCTATCACGGTCCCCACGTTGCAGATAGGAAACGAAGGCTCTGAGTGGATAGGCATCTTCCTCAAAGTCGCTCAGCTTGCAAACGGCAGAGCCAGGACTGGATGGCCGGTTGTCTGCCTCGGGTCTGTGCTCTTAACCACCCGGCACGCGCTCAGACAGCGATAGCTCGGCTTCTCCTTACCTGGTGCTTCTCATTCCCCGGGGGTCCGGTGGCTGTCGATCCTGGGGACTCAGTCACTAAGGAGCACAGCTCAGGCCTCCCGCCCCCATGGGCGCCTGGGGCACCCGCGCCCGTCGGGCCTCCTGGGAGTTCAGATGGTGGGGGGAACAGGCACGACAGAGGCTGGCACCCTCTCTGTGCCCACGTACGTGGGGCAGGGTCTTCAGCTGGGACAGCCAGCGCTGGCCCGTGGGCAGGGCCTCCACCCATCTCTTGCTCAGGAAAACAGAGTAAGAGAAAGTCAGCAGGGAGAGGCAGTATAGAGAGATGGACTTGAATTCCTTTTTCCTTCTTAATTTGAATCATTCCCACAAGATTGACCCAAGTCAGTAACAGGTCACTTGTGAGACACCCTCACCGCTACTCATCGTGTGGCCCTGGAGAATCTCGACCCTCCGTGCAGCGGGAGCAGCTGGGCATCGCCTTCTCCCTCTCCCCACAGCTCATCCCTCCACAATAAATACCCAGATATCCGTTAGCCTCTCTGGGCCTTGGTTTTCTCATCTGTAAAATGGGGATGATCATAGCATGCCCTAACAGTTGTTACAGGTGTAAATGAAGTAGGTCCATATGTAACACATGTGAAGCGTTCAGCCCAGTGCCTGCCACGTAGTAGGTACAAGACACTGGCAACTGCCGGAGTCCAGCCCCAGCCCCAGCCAGGCTGGGGGCTCCACTGTGGAAGGAATGCTTGTTGTCTATGTCAGCGTTTTCCACAGGGCTTGGCACACAGTTAAATGCTGTGTGTATGTTGTTGTTGTTGTTGTTGTTATTATTATTATTATTTTGGCTGCACTGGGTCTTCGTTGCTGTGTGAAGGCTTTCTCTAGTTGTGGCAAGCGGGGTTTACTCTTTGTTGCGGTGCCTGGGCTCGGGGACACTGGCTTAGTCACTGTGGCGCAAGGGTTCTGTGGCCGCTGAGTGGCCCCAGGGCATGTGGAATCTTCCCAGACGAGGGGTCACACTCGTATCCCCTGCATTGGCAGGTGGATTCCCAGCCACTGGACCACCAGGGAAGCCCCAGTGCTCAGTGTCTTAAGCTGAGCTTTCCAGAAGCATATCTGGAGAGGGAGAATGCTCTGGCGACATGAGAGGGACTGAGGAGGCAGGAGGGGAGAGGAGGAGGCCAGCAGGGTCCAGAGGACGCCTGCAGTCCATCCGTATAGGCGACTCAGCGTGAAAGCTGCTCCCATGCCAGGCAAGGGAGCTGGGTCTTGCCTCCCTGGCATCCCAGCGGCTGGCTCAGGGTTGCCTTTGGAGATGTACTTCCGAGCACTCCTGCTGACCCAGTGGTGGAGGGCAGTCTGCAGAGAGCTCGCACAGAAGGGAAAACACACAGAGGGCAGCTGGTCCTCAGAAATGGAGGAGGAGTCCCAGGGGACCTGTGAGACTCCCCAGCTGTCTTCTGGGTTGAACGGAAATCAGCCCCGGCACCGTCTTGAAGGATCGTGGCTCCCTGCGGGGTCCAGGGCGGTCGAGAGCCAGGGCAGCAGCTCTGACTTACCCAGAGTCCCAGCTGGTCAGGGCCAGGGGGTCCTCCGAGTAGCCAGGCGAGCCAGGGCGGGCCTGGTGCTGCCTGGGACAGTCCAAGAGCCCCAGCTCCGTGCCTGACACAGATGCTGAGTTCTCTGCCTGGTTCCCTGTTTTCCTCCTCACAGCTCCCTTCGATGCATCCTGATTTGGACATGAGGAAGGTGAGGGACCTGCTTCAGGCCTCCCCAAGGAGGTAAGAGTAAGATGAGGAATGCCATTCGTCATGAGGAAAATGCAAACAAAACCCACAATGAGATACCATTTCACACCCACCAGGACGGCTATAAAAAGGAAAATGACAAGTGCTGGCATGGAGGGGGTAAATCGGAGCCCCACACGCCGCTGGGAAGAATGCAGAAAGCAGCAGCTGCTATGGAAAACAGTTTGGCGGCTCCTCAAGAAGTTAAACATAGAATTACCATATGACCCAACAATTCCACTCCTAATAGGGACCAGAAAAGACGGGGAACAGGTGTCCAGACAAAACCTTGGACGAAAATGTTTACAGCAGCACTCCTCACAGCAGCTAGACGATAGGACCAACCTGAGGGTCCATGCACCGATCAGAGGATAAACACATGTGGTCTATCCCTGCAGCGGAATAGTATGCAGCTCCCAAAAGGAATGACGTGCTGGTTCCTGCTACAGCGTGGAGGAGCCTTGAAAGCCTCGTGATGAGCCCTGTGCTGAGCCAGTCACAAAAGGGCACATACAGTGTGATTCTGTTTCTAGGAAATGTCCAGAACGGGCAAATTCATAGATGGAAAGCAAGTCTGTGGTTGCCAGGGGCTGAGGGAGGAGAAACGGGAGTGATCGCCTGATGGGCACAGAGTGGGGAGGTTGCACAGCCCTCAAATACTTAGCACAGTACTAAGTGCTGCTGAAGTCAGTACTCTTCAGTGAACCCAATCACACACTTTTAAATGGTTTAAATGGTAAGGTTTAGGTTACATGCACTTTACCACAATTTTTTTTTTTTACTTAATCGTTTTTCTTATTTTTTTATTTTGAACTTTTATTTTACTTTCAACTTTTACAGAATTTTGTTTACAGATATGTATGTTCCCAGGTTAGTCATAGGTTTTATTTGGCTTTTTTGCTTTTATAGAGTTTTGTTGTTTACAGATATGTATAATCCCAGATTAATCATATGTATATCCCAACCGCCCCCCTCCACTTTACCACAATTTTTTAATTTTTAAATTATTTTATTTTTCTGATTTATATTCGGCTGGGCTGCACAGGCTTTTCTCTACCTGTGGCGAGAAAGGGCTGCTCTCTAGTTGTGGCGCACGGGCTTCTGACAGCAGCGGCTTCTCTTGCCGCGAAGCACAGGCTCCGGGTGCGGGGGCTTCAGGAGTGGCCGGGGCTCCCTGGCTCCAGAGCTGTGGTGTATGGGCTTCGCTACTCCGAGGCCTGGGGGATCTTGGGGGTCAGGGATCGACCTTGTGTCTCCTGCATCGGCAGGTGGATTCTTTATCACTGAACCACCAGGAAAGCCCTCACCATTTTTTTAAGTTAAAAAAAAAGAAGAATAAGGGCTTCCCCTGGTGGTCCAGTGGGTGAGGACACCGCCTTGCAGTGCAAGGGGAGCCGGTTCGATCCCTGGCCTGGGAAGACCCCACGTGCCGCGGAGCGGCTGGACTGATGTGTCCAATCACCGAGCCCGAGCTCTGGAGCGCATGCGCCCAGAGCCGGCGCTCTGTGACAACAGAGGCCACCGCGATGGGAGGCCCACAGGAGCCAAAGAACAAAGACAGATGGAAATAGAGAAATGAAAGACCAATAGAAGTGGCCCGCCCGCTCCCCTCCCTCCCAACCCGACCCCTGCCCAAAATAAATATAAAAAAAAAGAAAAATGACTGAAGGACAGAGCCTGGGCCAGACCAATCCTTGGCCCTTCCCTCCGCTGGCCTGGGAGCAGCCGGCAAGGTCAGCCACGGTGTTTGCAATGGACGGAACAAATAAAAAACAAGTCTACTGGCCACTGTGCTGGCGCAGGTATGGGATTCAAGTGGGGTGCGTTTTGTTTGGTTTTTTATTTTTAGCCACACCACGCGGCATGCAGCATCTTGGCTCCCTGATCAGGGATCAAACTGGTGCCCGCTGCAGTGGAAGCGCGGAGTCCAAACCATGGACCACCAGGGAAGTCCCCTCAAGTGCTTCTAAACCTTCCTGAGCCTTGGCCTGCTAGAGAAAGAAACGTCCTGGGCTTGAGTTCAGACACAGGGGGACATAAGTACCGGCTCCAGCACAGGCTGTGTGACCTTGGACACGCACTGAGTCCTTTCTGGACCTCAAGTTTTTCATCTAGAAAATGGACAGAAGAAGACGACACTCCCCGTGTTGTTAGGAGAATTGAGAGAGCTGACACACGTGCACACCCCGGGGACCGTGCCTCCCCCCTCCTCCCCTCCTGTCCCCACACGCGCCCTCGATCTGTGTCCCAACCAGACGTCACGTGGACAAGCACGGTCCTGGAGTCGTCCACACAGCCAGCATTTGTCCAGCTTCCCCGATGGACCCTGCCCATGGGATATTTGTACGTTCAAAGAGGAAACCAGGCAATCCACAGGAAGTCTAAGTGATAAGACAAAAGGGGATTTTCCAAATTCATGCAAGAAACCTCTGGGTTGCAGGAAGTGCTCCCTTTTCTCCCCAGTCACAACACTCGGGCAGCTACCTGCTTCCACGCGCCTTTCCTACACACACACACGCACACCCTCAAAACTAAGCCACATGTTTGCAAGAGCTGATCCCTGACCATGTTCTGACCTGCCCACAGCTCAAAATGTCAGCCTAAGAATGCCTATCAATCTTCTGGGGAAAGAGTGTTTCCTTTTCTTTTTCTTTCGTTGTGGACCACTTTTAAAGTCTTTATTGAATTTGTTACAGTACTGCTGCTGTTGTCTTTGTTGTGTTTTTTTGACCCCAAGGCATGTAGGATCCTAGCTGCCCGACCAGGCCTCAAACCTGCACTCTCTTCATTAGAAGATAAACCCTTAATGACCGGACCACCAGGGAAGTCCCTCTGGGGAAAGCTCATTTCTTATTTCTCTTTTTTTAATATGACAATGTTCATTTTATTAAGATGTAATAATCAAACATTAATTTTTCAGTTATTCTTTTAAAAATGGATTTATTTGAATGGGAGGATAATTTCTTTACAGTACTCTGAGGGTTTTGCCATACACGGACACAAATCAGTCACAGGTGCACATGCCCCCCCCCATCCTGAGCGCCCCCCATGCCGTCCCTCCAGGCTGCCACAGAGTGTGGGGCTTTGGGTGCTGTGTCATACATCAAACTCAAACTGGTTGTCTGTTTTATATATGGTAATGTAGATGTATCATAAGTTATTCCTATGTCCGTACTTAACAAAATAAAATGCTAGTGGTCCTTACTTCAGTTCCCAAAATGACCTTGAAATTTTACTGTAAATCCTCAAATCCAAGGAGCATGGCTTTTCTACCCTCCCACACTCCCCGACCCCCTCACAAGTCTCCCTCGTCTGCGGGGTGAGGGTGCAGTCCCACTCTCTTGCTCGGTGGGTGGATAGAGGGCAGGACCCTCCCTCTCCAGCCCCTCCCCTCCCCCCACACCCGCAGACTGACCCCCGTCTGGGTGTCACAGCCTTGCGGGTCAGCCCCTGGATACCAACAGAAGGCTTCCTGCTTCCTGATGCCAGGGGCCATCTTCCAGCAGCGAGCGGGTGACGCAGACCCAGGGCACGGTCCCCTTGACCAGGCCTCTGGTTCAGCTTAAGAAAGGACAAGCCATGTTCAAGGACCAATTTGCCTCTGGGCCAAATGACGCCTCATTAGACTACGTGGACCCCACTCAGCCTGGGCAACTCACAGCCCAGGCTCCTCGACCCGAGAGGGGCCGGTGGGCATCACAGGGACCTCCTGGCTTCTTCAAGTCCCTCGGGTTAGACCAGACCATCCTGGGTCACTGCGGTACCACCCAAGGCCCCTAGAACTCCCGTCAGGAGTGAAACCCAAACTCCCCACTTAAAATCCCGTGTTTGACTTGGAAACAAGTGAACGGCAGGGACCGGGGGCCTGCTCAGGACCCATCTCCCATTCTGGGAGATGCCAGGCTCACCCCGGCACACATGAGAAACCATCACGGACCATGAGGAGCTGCAAAGGGAAACGAGGGGGTGAGAAAAGGACAGGCAGGCAGAAAACACAGACTGAGGGTCTGCGCCGGGCGGGGCCCAGTGCTCGATGCTAAGAAGGCAAACAGGAGTGAGACGCACCCTGCCCTGAGGGGCTCTCCATGAGCAGGTGCGACTGGGGAGAGAGGTGAGGCCAGGGGGGACACCTTGCAAGACTGTGTATTTTCCAGAATCCCAGACATAAGAGCCCATCCACAAAGAGCTCGCAACCACGTCAAAAAGTTGGAAAATACGACTTTCCTGGTGGTCCAGTGGGTAAAGAGTCTGCCTTGCAATGCAAGGGACACCGGTTCAATCCCCGGCCCTGAAAGGTCCCACTTGACACGGAGCAGCTGGACCCGTGCGTCCAATTACAAGCCAGCGCTCTGGAGCGCATGCGCCCAAAGACGATGCTCTGCGACGAGAGAGGCCACTGCGATGGGAGGTCCACACAGGCCAAAGAATAAAGACAGATGAAAATAAATTTAAAGAAAACCAATAACAGGGGCTTCCCTGGTGGTCCAGTGGGTAAGGACACCGCCTTGCAGTACAAGGGGCGCCGGTTTGATCCCTGGCCTGGGAAGATCCCACGTGCCGCGGAGCGGCTGGACCAATGTGTCCAATTACTGAGTCGGAGCTCTGGAGCGCATGCGCCCAGAGCCGGTGCTCTGAGACAACAGAGGCCACTGCGATGGGAGGCCCACAAGGGCCAAAGAACAAAGATTGATGAAAATAGATAAATGAAAGACCAATAGAAGTGGTCCGCCCACCGCCCTCCCTCCCCAGCCCGACCCACCTCCCCCCCCAAAAAAAAATAAAAAATAAAAATAAAAATAAAAAATAAATAAGTAAATTAAGAAAAATAAAAGAAAACTCTCCAGCTAGGCGTTGTTCCCTCCAGCCTCTGTGCCTGAGTGTTTCAAAATAAAGCATAACTGCATGACAGATTATTAAAAAAGAAAAAAAAAACCAATAACAGAGGCCACTATTAAAAAAAAAAAAAAAGCGAGAAGCACGTGGTGCGCGTGTAGGGTTTCGGAGCACAGAGGTCACAGCACGCAAAGGCAGTCTGGGGTCTCCAGACCACAAGGGCCACCAAAGATGCATGCTGACTCACAGCAACGGTCTAAGCTGTGTGGAGGGGCTCACCTGATGTGGGAAGGGGCCCTGGGAGCAGGGCACGCCTGTCTGAACCCTCCCCACTCACACCTGGAAGCCAGGCCCACACCCAACCCCGGCCAGCCCTCCTCCACCCTTCTGCCCCAGGGCCCAAAGAGGCAACGCCCCCGCCCCGCGTGTCCTGAGCCCAGGGTGCTGGGAGCCCTGTGTCCGCTAGGTGGCGCGATGCGCACAGAAATGCAAGTCTGACCTCTAGGTCGCCCCTCTGACCCACGGAGGGGCTGAATTTTCCGCCCTGTGTATTTCTTGGTGGCACCCCCGTTCCTCACTGCTCCCCCGCCCCTCACAGCCAACCACTTGCATATGTTTGGGGGAAAACCTGAGCCTGTATTTTCTAGTTTCATATTGAATATACTATATATATTCTCACTTTGTTACTCAGCGCCGTAGTTTTTAAACCCACTCAAGTTGCAGCGGTGGGGGCTCTCCGATGTATTACCTCCGCTGATGGTGACAGGCATCCATGTCCACCCCCAGCCCCCGCCCCCGCCCCCCACCGCCTCAACAGTCCTGCAGGTGCGTCCTTGCCCGTGACCCCTGCGGCCCTGCCAGAGAACCTCGGGAGCAGAATCGCTGGGTCATGGGAGGGGCGGGGGGCGGTAGACACTTAAATGCACGCGGCCAGCCAGCTCTCGACTCACCCAGTTCTTGGAATGTTCGGAGGGGAAAATCTCCTGCCTTCCGGGACCATGTGGCCTGGCGGCCTCCCTGTGGGCTGGCCCAGATTCATTCCTCTGGGGCCTTAGGGCAGTAGGAGGGCTGCGAGAGGGTGACCTCTGTCAAGAGCACCTTGTGAAACTGCCTGGTGGTCCCATGGTTAGGGCTCCGCTTTCACTCCTAAGGGCTGGGTTCAACCCCAGTCAGGGAACCAAACCCCACACTCCTGTGGTGCAGCCGAAAAGAGGCATAACTGCATGACAGATTATTAAAAAAAAAAAAAACTCCAAAAAAAAAAGCGAGAAGCACGTGGTGCGCGTGTAGGGTTTCGGAGCACAGAGGTCACAGCACGCAAAGGCAGTCTGGGGTCTCCAGACCACAAGGGCCACCAAAGATGCATGCTGACTCACAGCAACGGTCTAAGCTGTGTGGAGGGGCTCACCTGATGTGGGAAGGGGCCCTGGGAGCAGGGCACGCCTGTCTGAACCCTCCCCACTCACACCTGGAAGCCAGGCCCACACCCAACCCCGGCCAGCCCTCCTCCACCCTTCTGCCCCAGGGCCCAAAGAGGCAACGCCCCCGCCCCGCGTGTCCTGAGCCCAGGGTGCTGGGAGCCCTGTGTCCGCTAGGTGGCGCGATGCGCACAGAAATGCAAGTCTGACCTCTAGGTCGCCCCTCTGACCCACGGAGGGGCTGAATTTTCCGCCCTGTGTATTTCTTGGTGGCACCCCCGTTCCTCACTGCTCCCCCGCCCCTCACAGCCAACCACTTGCATATGTTTGGGGGAAAACCTGAGCCTGTATTTTCTAGTTTCATATTGAATATACTATATATATTCTCACTTTGTTACTCAGCGCCGTAGTTTTTAAACCCACTCAAGTTGCAGCGGTGGGGGCTCTCCGATGTATTACCTCCGCTGATGGTGACAGGCATCCATGTCCACCCCCAGCCCCCGCCCCCGCCCCCCACCGCCTCAACAGTCCTGCAGGTGCGTCCTTGCCCGTGACCCCTGCGGCCCTGCCAGAGAACCTCGGGAGCAGAATCGCTGGGTCATGGGAGGGGCGGGGGGCGGTAGACACTTAAATGCACGCGGCCAGCCAGCTCTCGACTCACCCAGTTCTTGGAATGTTCGGAGGGAAAGTCTCCTGCCTTCCGGGACCATGTGGCCTGGCGGCCTCCCTGTGGGCTGGCCCAGATTCATTCCTCTGGGGCCTTAGGGCAGTAGGAGGGCTGCGAGAGGGTGACCTCTGTCAAGAGCACCTTGTGAAACTGCCTGGTGGTCCCATGGTTAGGGCTCCGCTTTCACTCCTAAGGGCTGGGTTCAAGCCCCAGTCAGGGAACCAAAACCCCACACTCCTGTGGTGCAGCCAAAAAACAAAACGAAACAGAGGAGCACCTTGTGATCGTAGGACCCAAGGTCCTGCTGTCTCTCCCACGGCCTCTACTGAGCCTCCCCAGGGCCAGGCCGACAAGTGACACGTCCTGCCCCTAACTTCGAGAGTCTGTCTGGTGCAAGGCCCCTTCTTTCCTACTTCCCCTGACATCTAACTACCCCAGTTTTCTGCATTTCCTGAGAAATGCAGAAATGCAGCCTGTCCCTCCCATGAGATCAGTTCTGTGCTAAATGTCCATGGTCAACTTAGACTCTCCAGGCTTCTTGTCTGTAATAGAAAGATAGTAATACCATTACTGATAATGGGCACACAGATATGATCCTTCCTGGCTGCTGCACACAGCTCTCTCTCTGACTCACCGATGCCCTTCTTCCCACACACTCGAGTTGCTGTAGCTCCTCCTCCTCCAGGAAGCCACCTCTGATTGAACCAGATACACTCCAAAGCTGTCACCTGGTAAGAGCTCAAATATCTGGAGAGCTAAAATTTAAAATAACAATAATGCCATGATTCACTGCGTGCCTACTATGGGCTAAGAGTTCTTTATCCTTCTTCCATCTTCACCAGAGCCCTGGAAGGCAGACCTTATCATCCACATTTTTTTTTAATTTTTTTCTTTTTTATTACCATCCACATTTCATAGAAGCGGCTTTCGTGGAAGAGCAGCTTGTCCAAGGTCAGAGGCAAGTCATTGTCAAGGTCAAGACACAAATGTTTTCCCCCCACTCCACCTCCTTCAGAATCCCTTCCTCCCGCCTTCCTTCCCCCCGTATACCCAGTGTGTGTGCTGCATTTCAAAATTAGCTTTTAAATATACACATAATGCAGGGATATAGCCTCCTTCTAAAGATATCAGCACATTATAGACAGGGCCATGTCGCCTGGGACCAGGACCTTCCACCCTCCCAGAGAACCCCGCTCCTCGGCAGGCTTCCGGATGCCATTCGAGCCCGTTCTTCATGTATTTCCATGCACTCTTCAGCACGTCTAAGGAATAAGTAATATTGCCAAGGGTTTTGCTTGATTTTACATACATGACGTGTGCATACTGTGTACATCACTCTCCAACATGCTTTTTCCCACTCAACAAGGTGTCCTGGGGAGCTGCGCCTGTTCAGAGCTATGCGTCCTTCCTCGGAACTGTCGTGTGCTGTTCTTCCACGGCCCGGATGGGCTCTGCTTCCAGAACCGGCCTCTACTGATGGCCATTCACGTTGTTAACAGTCCTCACAATTAAATACGAGCCCGGGGGACAGCCCTGGTGGCCCACTGGCTAAGATTACAAACTCCCAAGCCAGGGCCCGGGGTTCCATCCCAGGTCAGAGAACTAGATTCCACACGCCACAGCTGGGCGTTCACACGATGTGATTAAAGGTGCCGCAAGGAAGAGCAAACACCCCGTGGGCCACAAATAAGACCCAGTGCAGTGAAATAAACCAAATAAAATTCAAAGTATGAGACTGAGGTGCCCACCACGTACAGATGTCTCTGATATGTCCTGTGAAGGGGTGGACGGTCAGCAGCCACTGGAGGCCTCGGCAGGGGTGGAGGGGTGGGCTCGATTTAAAATAACAATAATGCCATGATTCACTGCGTGCCTACTATGGGCTAAGAGTTCTTTATCCTTCTTCCATCTTCACCAGAGCCCTGGAAGGCAGACCTTATCATCCACATTTTTTTTTAATTTTTTTCTTTTTTATTACCATCCACATTTCATAGAAGCGGCTTTCGTGGAAGAGCAGCTTGTCCAAGGTCAGAGGCAAGTCATTGTCAAGGTCAAGACACAAATGTTTTCCCCCCACTCCACCTCCTTCAGAATCCCTTCCTCCCGCCTTCCTTCCCCCCGTATACCCAGTGTGTGTGCTGCATTTCAAAATTAGCTTTTAAATATACACATAATGCAGGGATATAGCCTCCTTCTAAAGATATCAGCACATTATAGACAGGGCCATGTCGCCTGGGACCAGGACCTTCCACCCTCCCAGAGAACCCCGCTCCTCGGCAGGCTTCCGGATGCCATTCGAGCCCGTTCTTCATGTATTTCCATGCACTCTTCAGCACGTCTAAGGAATAAGTAATATTGCCAAGGGTTTTGCTTGATTTTACATACATGACGTGTGCATACTGTGTACATCACTCTCCAACATGCTTTTCCCACTCAACAAGGTGTCCTGGGGAGCTGCGCCTGTTCAGAGCTATGCGTCCTTCCTCGGAACTGTCGTGTGCTGTTCTTCCACGGCCCGGATGGGCTCTGCTTCCAGAACCGGCCTCTACTGATGGCCATTCACGTTGTTAACAGTCCTCACAATTAAATACGAGCCCGGGGGACAGCCCTGGTGGCCCACTGGCTAAGATTACAAACTCCCAAGCCAGGGCCCGGGGTTCCATCCCAGGTCAGAGAACTAGATTCCACACGCCACAGCTGGGCGTTCACACGATGTGATTAAAGGTGCCGCAAGGAAGAGCAAACACCCCGTGGGCCACAAATAAGACCCAGTGCAGTGAAATAAACCAAATAAAAATGAAAGTATGAGACTGAGGTGCCCACCCACGTACAGATGTCTCTGATATGTCCTGTGAAGGGGGTGGACGGTCAGCAGCCACTGGAGGCCTCGGCAGGGGGGTGGAGGGGGTGGGCTCGATTCCTGAAATCTCATCTAGAGTTATCTACATGGGCAGACCATCCTGAGGAGACGGTCCCGAACCCTCGCCAGGTTTCAGGTTTGCCAAGGGCCTCATGAAAGCTAAAACGTGCGGTCCCACGCTACCTCCTGTGCCTTCACGTAACGCCGTGTGCCGCGCTCACAAGGACAGGGCGGGCGGCAGTAAGCCTGTTCCCTCCCAGCGGTTTTGCCACCAAGGATTCCATCCAGTGCTGGGATCACCTTCCGAGCCACATCCAGGTCAAAGGTCTGGCTGCAGCCCTCGCTGGGGGCAAGTCAGTCATGTCCGAGCGTCCGTTTCCGCTTTACGACGTCAGGCGGCTCATACCTGCTCGGTGGGACCGCGGTGAAGAGAGACTAGAGGCACCTGCGCCAGGCACGCCCCGACCCCGCGGGCCGCCCCGGGGCCTCCGTCCCCGTCCCCGCCCCCCAGCAGCATCGCAGAGGCAGAACACCCCAGCGCCACCAGGAGGGTACAGTCACCCCTCCAGCTTGAGCTCCAGCGCCTGCATCTGTAGCGCGGGGTGGAACCGGGGGCTGACAGCCCCTGCCTCCCAGGCCGCTGGGAAGACAAGTGACCAGAGCACAAAGTGACTGGAAGCGGGCTGGCCGGCAGAGTGGTCCTCCAAGTGCTCGCTGTTGCTCTGGCCCCTGGACAGCGCCCCTAGATCTGAAGGGCACAGAGGCCCCCCCGAGTGACCCCCGGGTGGTCAGGAATGCAGAGACCAGGCGACAAGTCACGGCGTGCTCACCTCATCAGGCCATCTTTCAGTCTAAGTCAGATGCACTCCTAACCCCTTCCCTCTGGGTCTCCCCCCGAGCCCCAGCCTGCACCGGGGGGTTTTATCCCACTTTTCTGGGCGGGGGAGGGGTCAGCTTCCATGAGCCCGGGCAGCACTGGGGGCCCACGCTCATGGGTCTTCTCCGGCTGCTAACGTGACCTGTTGGTACTCCCCTTGCCCACATCTTCTTACCAAAGACCCCTCACAGCAACGGGGGAGCCCATGGGAATGCAGAGTCGCTCAGGTCTCTCCACCCAAAGAGCTCATTGGGAAGCAGCTGTATATAGAACACAGGGAACGCAGCCTGGGGCTCTGTGATGACCTGGAGGGGCGGCCGGGGGCAGGTGTGGGAGGCAGGACCCCGAGAGAGGGGGTATAGCACCCTTACGGCTGGCTCATGGTGCACAGCAGAAGCTAAAACACCACTGTACAACAATTATCCTCTAATTAGAAATAAACAGAGGGGCTCCCCTGGTGGTCCAGTGGGTAAAGAGTCTGCCTTGCAGTGCAAGGGGCACCGGTTCAATCCCTGGCCCGGGAAGGTCCCACATGCTGCAGAGTGGCTGGACCGGTGTGTCCAATTAGGAGCCAGCGCTCCGGAGTGCGTGCGCCCAGAGCTGGTTCTCTGCTACAGGAGAGGCCACTGCAATGGGAGGCCCACACAGGTCAAAGAACAAAGAAAATAAATAAATGAAAGACCAATAAAAGTGGCCAAAAATTTAAAAAGATAATAAATAAATAAATAAACAGCACCTTGGGGTGCCTTCTAGCTACGGCCCATGTCTCCTCTTGAAGGCCTTCACCCCCAGCCCACCACCTTGGCCTGGGTTTTCTGACTGAGGGGCGGCTTTGGAGAAGCAGAAACAGCCTTTCCTGGTGGGGAGGGTGGAGGTGGGCGGGGCAGGACTCATGCTTTCCGTCTAGGAACCCTCTCGGGACTGGGTGCCAAGGGCTGCCGCGTGAGACCAGGGAGCCCACAGGCAGCTGGGCGAACAGCATGAAGGCATGGGCCGTTTCCTCAGCCAGAGGAGCCTCCGGACGGACGGGGAGGGACAGGAAGCTTCTGATAACAGGCAAGCAGCCGGCCTCGGGCGGGAAGGGCTGCCTTGGCCGGCTGGAGCAGCTGGCCTGAGAGGCGGCTGGAAGGGATCGCCAGCGTCCGCAGCGGTCACCCAGCTGGTGCTTCCGGAAGACGATGTGAACAGCTGAGGGAGGGCGCGTCACCAAGAAACATTTCCACCGGAGTCAGCGCCGCAGGAAGAGCAGAAGCTAGGAGGTCAGAGGGGCTGGCTTCGATCCCCAGCCCGCGCCCGACCGCCTGTGCCCCGACCTTTTCAGCCATATCTCCGGCGCGGTGACCGCTGTGTCACCGTGAGGACTGCTCGGGACAGAACATGGAAAGTGCTTGTCCAGAACGGGCACCGAGGAAGCCCCAGTGCACCACCTTCTCCGTCCCCTGGGGCCTCTGCTCCTGCTACCATGCGCTGGCGTCCAAGCCCCTAGACAGGGGGTGGGCGGAGAGGTGGGTTTGTCAGCAGGCGCTGCCTCTGGGGCGCGTCTGGGCACTGACAGCCGCTGGGCAGCAGTGTGCCCAGCCCAGGCCAGGCCCCGAACGGGCGGGGAGTGGAAGACCACGGTGCTAGAAGACCACGGTGCTAGAAGACCATGGTGCTAAAAGACCACTGTGGGGAAAAGTTATCAATAGGACGAGACCAAAAAAAACAACAACAACAAAAAACAGGACTAGACAGGGAACAGAGAGACACCCCCGAAAGCGCCCCCAGAGTTGTGGGATTTGTAAGGGGGCAGGTTGCCGGTGCCCTTGCCAGGATGGCCACGGAGAACGAGCAGGGGGTTCACAGTGCTGGGGAAAGTGACTCACTAAGGTGATCCAGCCCGAGGGCAACCCCGCAAGCAGCTGACCCTGACCCGCAGCCCGGTGCTCCTCTCTGTGGACTGAGTCCCCCCGTCCGCCTCTGTGGGCCAGACGCCTTTCCGTCTAGGAACCCTCTCGGGACTGGGTGCCAAGGGCTGCCGCGTGAGACCAGGGAGCCCACAGGCAGCTGGGCGAACAGCATGAAGGCATGGGCCGTTTCCTCAGCCAGAGGAGCCTCCGGACGGACGGGGAGGGACAGGAAGCTTCTGATAACAGGCAAGCAGCCGGCCTCGGGCGGGAAGGGCTGCCTTGGCCGGCTGGAGCAGCTGGCCTGAGAGGCGGCTGGAAGGGATCGCCAGCGTCCGCAGCGGTCACCCAGCTGGTGCTTCCGGAAGACGATGTGAACAGCTGAGGGAGGGCGCGTCACCAAGAAACATTTCCACCGGAGTCAGCGCCGCAGGAAGAGCAGAAGCTAGGAGGTCAGAGGGGCTGGCTTCGATCCCCAGCCCGCGCCCGACCGCCTGTGCCCCGACCTTTTCAGCCATATCTCCGGCGCGGTGACCGCTGTGTCACCGTGAGGACTGCTCGGGACAGAACATGGAAAGTGCTTGTCCAGAACGGGCACCGAGGAAGCCCCAGTGCACCACCTTCTCCGTCCCCTGGGGCCTCTGCTCCTGCTACCATGCGCTGGCGTCCAAGCCCCTAGACAGGGGGTGGGCGGAGAGGTGGGTTTGTCAGCAGGCGCTGCCTCTGGGGCGCGTCTGGGCACTGACAGCCGCTGGGCAGCAGTGTGCCCAGCCCAGGCCAGGCCCCGGAACGGGGCGGGGAGTGGAAGACCACGGTGCTAGAAGACCACGGTGCTAGAAGACCATGGTGCTAAAAGACCACTGTGGGGAAAAGTTATCAATAGGACGAGACCAAAAAAAACAACAACAACAAAAAACAGGACTAGACAGGGAACAGAGAGACACCCCCGAAAGCGCCCCCAGAGTTGTGGGATTTGTAAGGGGGCAGGTTGCCGGTGCCCTTGCCAGGATGGCCACGGAGAACGAGCAGGGGGTTCACAGTGCTGGGGAAAGTGACTCACTAAGGTGATCCAGCCCGAGGGCAACCCCGCAAGCAGCTGACCCTGACCCGCAGCCCGGTGCTCCTCTCTGTGGACTGAGTCCCCCCGTCCGCCCTCTGTGGGCCAGACGCCCCAGTGTTCTGACGGCCTGGACTCTCCGCTCTGTCTTCTCAACCCTTCAGCAAGCTGCACCCTTTGAGATCCTCCGCCACCAGCTCCACTGAGAGGGCTCACGCTGGGACAGTGGGCAGATGAACAGCGGTCAAGTGCAGAGGGGCCTGGGTTCTTTGCGGGTTTCAGTCCTCCAATTCTTCACGGCTATTTAGCAACCAACGGTTCACAGTGACCGAAGGATGGCTGCCCTCTGAACCCCGTAAAAACCACAGCCTCACCAATTGCTTTATAAGTATCTTTTTTATTATTTTCTAAATGTTTGAAGATATTTTAAAAAATACTTTGTGACTGAAAGCAAGTTTAGGAACATTTTATATTTGGAAAAGAAAGAAAACAAATTCCAGGTAAGGGTTCCTTGTTCATGCCTGGCTAGTCCTGATGAGATACCCAAGGCCAAACGTCACACTTCATCATGGGTTTTCTCCAAGAAAGTACACAATGATTCTTTGAACATAAACGTGACCTCCAGCTTAACAGGGTCATCAGTCCAGACTTGGCATCGGAAGACAGCCTAGGAGCAGGAAACGCTGGGCATCCAGCCGTGTGAGTGAAGCCCACTTGGGAAGGATGTCCACGCAGATATGTAACCTGTGGGCTTCCCAGGTGGCACGAGTGATAACGAACCCGGCTGCCAGTGCAGGAGACGTAAGAGTTGCAGATTCGATCCCTGAGTTGGGAAGATCCCCTGGAGGAGGGCATGGCCACCGACTTCAGTATTCTTGCCTGGAGAATCCCATCGACAGCGGAGTCAGGCGGACTAGTCCGTAGGGCCGCAAAGAGTTGGACACGACTGAAGCGACTTAACATGCGTGTGTGTGCAACCTGTCCACCCCGGTCCTTGGACACACACCACACACATTAATGTCTGTCAGCTCCTATCCTAGACACCTGCACAGACTCCTAAACTGAGAATCCAAATTTGAACCTTTGAGCTCTCAATAATTTTTGTACGTCTGCTGAGCCCTGCAGAGAGAGCCCCATCTCTATTGTCAGAAGACGGATACTGATCCTGAGCCCACGGCCTGTCAGTGACAGTACGTCCTGGGGGCTAGAGCCCCATGGTGTTCTACGGCCTGGACTCTCCGCTCTGTCTTCTCAACCCTTCAGCAAGCTGCACCCTTTGAGATCCTCCGCCACAGTGGGGGCTCGGGACAGTGGGCAGATGAACAGCGGTCAAGTGCAGAGGGCCTGGGTTCTTTGCGGGTTTCAGTCCTCCAATTCTTCACGGCTATTTAGCAACCAACGGTTCACAGTGACCGAAGGATGGCTGCCCTCTGAACCCCGTAAAAACCACAGCCTCACCAATTGCTTTATAAGTATCTTTTTTATTATTTTCTAAATGTTTGAAGATATTTTAAAAAATACTTTGTGACTGAAAGCAAGTTTAGGAACATTTTATATTTGGAAAAGAAAGAAAACAAATTCCAGGTAAGGGTTCCTTGTTCATGCCTGGCTAGTCCTGATGAGATACCCAAGGCCAAACGTCACACTTCATCATGGGTTTTCTCCAAGAAAGTACACAATGATTCTTTGAACATAAACGTGACCTCCAGCTTAACAGGGTCATCAGTCCAGACTTGGCATCGGAAGACAGCCTAGGAGCAGGAAACGCTGGGCATCCAGCCGTGTGAGTGAAGCCCACTTGGGAAGGATGTCCACGCAGATATGTAACCTGTGGGCTTCCCAGGTGGCACGAGTGATAACGAACCCGGCTGCCAGTGCAGGAGACGTAAGAGTTGCAGATTCGATCCCTGAGTTGGGAAGATCCCCTGGAGGAGGGCATGGCCACCGACTTCAGTATTCTTGCCTGGAGAATCCCATCGACAGCGGAGTCAGGCGGACTAGTCCGTAGGGCCGCAAAGAGTTGGACACGACTGAAGCGACTTAACATGCGTGTGTGTGCAACCTGTCCACCCCGGTCCTTGGACACACACCACACACATTAATGTCTGTCAGCTCCTATCCTAGACACCTGCACAGACTCCTAAACTGAGAATCCAAATTTGAACCTTTGAGCTCTCAATAATTTTTGTACGTCTGCTGAGCCCTGCAGAGAGAGCCCCATCTCTATTGTCAGAAGACGGATACTGATCCTGAGCCCACGGGGCCTGTCAGTGACAGGTGGGACCGGCACTGCGGGGTGTGGCGGATATGAGGCACAGCAGGGGCCCCACAGCGTAATGAGAAGGACCCAGGGCTCACCTCCATGGTGCACTTGCTCCGCCTTTCACATGTAAAACAGGGACCTCAGCCCCACCTACCACCCAGCACTGTCACCAAGGAAGTTTTGCCCACAGTGGTGCTCAGAGATCCCACAGTGAGGAAGCACGGGGCTATTCCAAAGAAGGAGGAGGAGAGGGCTGTGACGGGGTTCTGACCCCCTTAGACTCAGCGTGGCTCTAAAGGGTCCGTGGGGAGGTCTTGGACCACAGCGTGGCTAACCTGCTCCTCCGGACCCCGTCACCGCTGCACATCCAACCACCGGGTCACCGTACCTCGGGGAAAGATCACGGGCGATGGGGAGCCCCGACCCTCCAAGCTTCTCACGAGCAATGCGGCTTTCTGCCCCTATTAGCTGGGCACCGCGCGGCCCTGTCCAAACGGATTCTTTTAGAAAGCTCATCATGTGCTGCAACTCAGTGGTAAAAGAAAGTGCTGGGCGAGGCTGTGAGATGAAAAGCACCGGACTGCGTGCCAGGAAGCGCAGCTCGGAGGGAGCCTACTCCTCTCCTCTGTGAAATGAGGAGCCCCCAAATCGACACCGTCAGGGTGAAGGGTGGCAGTTTCTCCGCTGTTTGGGGATGAACTCAAGCCGCGGCCAGGTTGGCTGTGAGGTATGCCTGGGGGGAGAGGCACCCCACGCCTTCCCCGAGACAAAGTCCACACAGGTCTGCAGTGCCCCGAGGCAGCGCGGCCCTCTCCTCTCCTTCAAAAACTCACCACAAACTCGAACCGAGGGAATCTATTCGTTTGACATCTACCGCACAGCTGCTCTGTGCCAGGTATTAGCAATACAGAGTCGAAACAAATACGATAGCAGGACGTCCCTGGTGGCCCAGGGGTTAAGAATCCACCTTGCAATGCAGGGGACGCATGTTCAATCCCTGGTCAGGGAACCAGGATCCCACACGCCAAGAAAAGATCCCACGCGACACCACCAACAGTCAATGCAGACAAACACATGAATAATACGCAGTGAAGACCACAAGAAATACAAAAGCCACGTTCCCATAGAACATTCCCTGAGCCCTGGCCCAGGGGCGGGCAGGGAGGTGAGAATGGCCAGGCCAGCAGCTGGCACACGGGCAGCACTGAACGGACTTGGCAGCCTCGGCTCCCACTGCCTAGACCCTCCCTCCACCACCGGCCGGGGCAGAGCGCGGCTCGGGCCAGCCAGGGTCCCGGCCAATGTGAACACGTTTGGAACACAGGCTTGGTGTTCATCAGGTTTTTTTTGTGCGAGGGAGGAGGTGAGCTCCACATCCTTCTATTCTGTCATCTTGATTCCCCGTCCCAGAATTCATTTTACACATATATCCGTTGACCGTATTGGGTCTTAGTTGCAGCCCGCAGGCTTCTCTCTACTGGCGCCGGGCTCCGGAGCACAGGGGCGCGGTAGCTGTGGCGAGTGGGCCTAGTGGCCCTGAGGCAGGTGGTGTCTCAGTTCCCCAGCCAGGGATCAAACCTGTGCTACTGCGCTGGGAGGCGGCTTCTTAACCACTGGACCACCGGGGAAGTCCCCAGATTTTTCTTTTTTAAAGTCATTCCTTTTTACCTATTTTATTCCTAGCACTTTTGAAGAAGTCAAACCTTTGAAAAGTCTTAAAAATAGTATACTCACCATATACGCCTCATTTAGATACATCAATTGATCATTTCTTATAGAAATCAGGACACTCCACCCCCTCACTGTTTCAGCATCAGACTATTTAAAACCATAAATACATCTTACAAACACAGGGAATGGGTAAGACTAAAGTTATTTTTAATGTATAACAAAAGAAAAAATACATGTACATGGACTGCCTCTGCAAGCCGTTACCTACTGAAAAGCAATTTAATTAATTACAAAGGGAAGCCCAAGGGATATCAGGTCTGTTCAAATAACTGGAGAACCATATAAGTCACTTCTTTTTTAAATTAAGCTTTATTGGAGTATAGTGGCTTTGCAATGTTCTGCTGTACAGGGAACCAGGATCCCACACGCCAAGAAAAGATCCCACGACACCACCAACAGTCAATGCAGACAAACACATGAATAATACGCAGTGAAGACCACAAGAAATACAAAAGCCACGTTCCCATAGAACATTCCCTGAGCCCTGGCCCAGGGGCGGGCAGGGAGGTGAGAATGGCCAGGCCAGCAGCTGGCACACGGGCAGCACTGAACGGACTTGGCAGCCTCGGCTCCCACTGCCTAGACCCTCCCTCCACCACCGGCCGGGGCAGAGCGCGGCTCGGGCCAGCCAGGGTCCCGGCCAATGTGAACACGTTTGGAACACAGGCTTGGTGTTCATCAGGTTTTTTTTGTGCGAGGGAGGAGGTGAGCTCCACATCCTTCTATTCTGTCATCTTGATTCCCCGTCCCAGAATTCATTTTACACATATATCCGTTGACCGTATTGGGTCTTAGTTGCAGCCCGCAGGCTTCTCTCTACTGGCGCCCGGGCTCCGGAGCACAGGGGCGCGGTAGCTGTGGCGAGTGGGCCTAGTGGCCCTGAGGCAGGTGGTGTCTCAGTTCCCCAGCCAGGGATCAAACCTGTGCTACTGCGCTGGGAGGCGGCTTCTTAACCACTGGACCACCGGGGAAGTCCCCAGATTTTTCTTTTTTAAAGTCATTCCTTTTTACCTATTTTATTCCTAGCACTTTTGAAGAAGTCAAACCTTTGAAAAGTCTTAAAAATAGTATACTCACCATATACGCCTCATTTAGATACATCAATTGATCATTTCTTATAGAAATCAGGACACTCCACCCCCTCACTGTTTCAGCATCAGACTATTTAAAACCATAAATACATCTTACAAACACAGGGAATGGGTAAGACTAAAGTTATTTTTAATGTATAACAAAAGAAAAAATACATGTACATGGACTGCCTCTGCAAGCCGTTACCTACTGAAAAGCAATTTAATTAATTACAAAGGGAAGCCCAAGGGATATCAGGTCTGTTCAAATAACTGGAGAACCATATAAGTCACTTCTTTTTTAAATTAAGCTTTATTGGAGTATAGTGGCTTTGCAATGTTCTGCTGTACAGGAAAGTGAATCCATTTTATATATAAATATATATATGTGTATATATATATATATATATATATATCCCCTCTTTTTTAGAGTTCCTTTCCATCCAGGTCATCACTGAGCCCTGAGCAGAGCTCCCTGTGCCCTACAGCAGGTTCTCAGTTTTCTATTTTATACACAGCGGTGTGCACACGTCAATCCTGATCTCCCAGTCCATCCCACCCTCCTTTCCCCCTTGGTGTCCCTGAGTTTATTCTCCACACCTGTATTTGTTCCAATTTTGGTGTGTGTGCTCCCGAAGCGAGCACCCACGTAAGTACTTCTGAACCATTTGTCTATCGTGGGGAGCCAGCCCAAAGAAACAAAATCCGCCGATAATTCAAAGATCTCGTTTCAAGCAAGGGTTTCATTCTTCTTCACGAGCAAGCCTTTAACCAGAGCTGGCCGCAAACTGACGAGTTAATGCAACTGCGTAAGGACAGTGCCAGGAAGGTACATGAACACGTGCAAGTTCCGCCTTGTGCCAGCCGGGAAGGCCGGTGGGTGAGCCTGGGGCGGGGGCAGCGCCACCCACTCCCAGCCCAGAAAACGGTGGGAGGTCAGGCACAGCGCCCCTAGGAAAGGCCAGCCCTGGGAGAGAAGGTCTCTCTTTCTCTCTTCTTCCTCAGGAGACAAAGGAATCAACCAGGAGTTGCCTCCACTTGTCGTGTAAATATTTGGCCTAAAATCAGCGGCCAAGCACAGTTTCATGGCACCCAGGAGTATCCCAATTACCCAAGGGTTCTTATGAAACTCTCAAAATAAGTTTAAATTTACTTCCTTTTTTAAAAAAATAAAAGAAGGACTTCTCTGGTGGTCCAGTAGTTGAGGCTCTGAGCTCCCAAGGCAGGGGGCAGAGATCTGATCACTGGTTGGGGAGCTAAGATTCCACATGCTCCACGGTGCATCCAACCAAATACAAACTAAAAAGAAATGAAGCTTTAAAAAGCTAATGGCTTCTCTGGTGGCTTAGTGGTAAAAAGTTTGCTTGCCAATGCAAGAGACATGGGTTCAATCCCTGATCCAGAAAGATCCCACATGCTGTGGAACAACTAAGCCCGTGAGTTACAACTATGGAGCCTGTGCTCTAGAGCCTCAGAGCCGCAACTATTGAGCCCATGTGCCTTAGAGTCCCAGTTCCTCAACAAGAGAAGTCACTGCAACAAGAAGCCTGCTCACCTCAACTAGAGAGTAGCCCCCACTTCCTGCAACTAGAGAAGAGCCTGCGGCAGCAGTGAAAACCCAGAATAGCCTAAAATAAATAAATAAATAAAAATCAACAACAACAAAAAGCTAATGGTCTGTTTTACAAGATAGCTTGTCATAATACCAAGCAGGTGACAACCAGTTTTCAATGAATCTGGAGAGGGTGGAGCTAAGATGGCGGCATAGAAGGACGTGCACTCATCTCTCCTGCAAAATCGCCTGAGTTGCAACAAGTTCCTGAAAAACCATCGACAGGAGGAGGTTGGATCTGATCACAGAGAGGATACTCCACATCGAAGAACAAAGGAGAAGCCGCATCAAGACGGTCGGAAGGGCGCAATCGTACTTTTAAAAGTCAAACCTCATACCCATCAGAGAGGCTGGGTTGGCCAAAGGCACAAAGCCTGTTGCAGATCAAGACCCGGGAAAGGAGCGGTGACGCCCACAAGGGACTGAGCCAGACCTGCTTTGGAGGGTCCAAGTGCCCCCTTGAGCTAGTAGTGCCCTCGAGCAGTCCTCGGAAGGACAGCACTCAGTTTCCTTTGGAGGAGGCTGCCATTAACCCGATCACAGAGCCCCCAGGGAGGGCTGGAAACTGTGCGCACTGTGATCCGGGAGAGGGGAACAGCGATCCTGCATGAGACTGAGCCAGACTCACCTCTGAGTAATCTGACGTCTCCCGCGGTGGCAGGAGTCGACGGTGGCCTGCAGCAGGGTCGGGGTCACTGCGGAAGTGCTCCCCATAGAGCGTGTGGGAATAAATCCTTTGTGAGACAGACGTCATTTTCCCTGCTGTAGTTTGGCTGCTGGTCAAGCTACAGGAGGAATTTAGCTCCACCCAGCAAGAAAAGGATTTGGATTAAGAAACTCCCAGGGCCAGCCTAGGCGGGCCTTTTAGAATCTCTGGGCATCAGAAAGATCCCACATGCTGTGGAACAACTAAGCCCGTGAGTTACAACTATGGAGCCTGTGCTCTAGAGCCTCAGAGCCGCAACTATTGAGCCCATGTGCCTTAGAGTCCCAGTTCCTCAACAAGAGAAGTCACTGCAACAAGAAGCCTGCTCACCTCAACTAGAGAGTAGCCCCCACTTCCTGCAACTAGAGAAGAGCCTGCGGCAGCAGTGAAAACCCAGAATAGCCTAAAATAAATAAATAAATAAAAATCAACAACAACAAAAAGCTAATGGTCTGTTTTACAAGATAGCTTGTCATAATACCAAGCAGGTGACAACCAGTTTTCAATGAATCTGGAGAGGGTGGAGCTAAGATGGCGGCATAGAAGGACGTGCACTCATCTCTCCTGCAAAATCGCCTGAGTTGCAACAAGTTCCTGAAAAACCATCGACAGGAGGAGGTTGGATCTGATCACAGAGAGGATACTCCACATCGAAGAACAAAGGAGAAGCCGCATCAAGACGGTCGGAAGGGCGCAATCGTACTTTTAAAAGTCAAACCTCATACCCATCAGAGAGGCTGGGTTGGCCAAAGGCACAAAGCCTGTTGCAGATCAAGACCCGGGAAAGGAGCGGTGACGCCCACAAGGGACTGAGCCAGACCTGCTTTGGAGGGTCCAAGTGCCCCCTTGAGCTAGTAGTGCCCTCGAGCAGTCCTCGGAAGGACAGCACTCAGTTTCCTTTGGAGGAGGCTGCCATTAACCCGATCACAGAGCCCCCAGGGAGGGCTGGAAACTGTGCGCACTGTGATCCGGGAGAGGGGAACAGCGATCCTGCATGAGACTGAGCCAGACTCACCTCTGAGTAATCTGACGTCTCCCGCGGTGGCAGGAGTCGACGGTGGCCTGCAGCAGGGTCGGGGTCACTGCGGAAGTGCTCCCCATAGAGCGTGTGGGAATAAATCCTTTGTGAGACAGACGTCATTTTCCCTGCTGTAGTTTGGCTGCTGGTCAAGCTACAGGGAGGGAATTTAACTCCACCCAGCAAGAAAAGGGATTTGGATTAAGAAACTCCCAGGGCCAGCCTAGGCGGGCCTTTTAGTTCTGGAATAGGCCGAAATAAACAAGCAGTCAAAGTGGTCTTCAGATCCAACCACTGCCAGAGGCAAGAAAAAGACTGATAATTCCTGAATAGTCAAGAGACAGAAGAACATAAACACTATTTTCATGTTTTGTCTGAAGCTGGAGTTACTGCTGGATTTTTTAAATTTCATTTTATTCCTTATTCTTTTTTATTGCTTTTTTTTTTGTATTGTATTGTTTTGTTTCAGTTGTTTTTTTCCCTTTTTTCCAAATCCACTCAGTGCACCCCTCGTTTTTTGTTTTGTTTTGTTTTTTGGGTGTGTGAGAGTGGGTGTATTTATTTCCTCCATTGAATTCTATTGAAGCTTCTAATCTTATCAGTAACACTGAATATATTCAAGTTTACATAATTTTTTTTTCTTCTTTTTCCTTTTAAACCACACATTTTATTTTGGTATAAACTTCTGGTTCCCCATTGGCCTTTTAAGGTTCTGTGGGGGTTTTGTTTGTTTTTATTGTTTTTGCTTTGTTTTCTATTATTTTTCTATATACTTATCTGTTTTAATTTTTTAATTTTTTCATTTGTACTACTACTTCCTCTATAATTCTTTGCTTTCTCTGATGCTCCTTTCCTATAGCACTAAACTCTAATACATACAAATCTTTATCTCCCTATATTTAACTTTGCAGTATTATTCTGTATTTCTCTTCTATCCTCCCTTTCTCTTTTTCCCTTTTCCCACCATATTTCTTAGTCTGTTCTGTCCTCACTGCCTTATCCCCAACGGGGACCCTGCTCTAGCATTATTCTCCAATTGGTCCTCTACTTAGTTTGGTTATTAACTGGTGGATATCATTCTTCGTTTTCTCTATTCGCCGTGCTAACATATTGTACTGTATTTTTGGTTGGAATGCTTGGGTTATGTTACAGCTGTATATGTTTGTGTGTATAATTCAATATGCTAGATAGTATTTGCATAATATTTTAATTGCCATTTGTAAAAGGTATACCTTCTGTTTCTCATTCACGTATATATGTTTTAATATCATTTAATGCCATAACAAACCAGCCGTGAAATCTTCATTCCCTGGTCAGGCAACAAGTCCCGGGGCTTCAGGGAGGGAGTACTGACTCCAAAACTCTACAATACTAGAGAACGCCTAACACTAGAGAGCTGTACACAAGTGAGAATGCCAACAAAGGTAATCACTTGTATGCAAGCCATGACATCACCCAACCACCAGCATCACCCAGAATAAGAAGCCTCATCCAAACAACAAACACCAACAGATGTGACTCAAAGTCTGGGAAAAGGAAATCCCAAACAGAGTCAGTTTAAAAAATTAATAATAACAATGAAACAGCAGAGAAATACCACAGAAGTGAAGGAACAATCTACAAACACACAAGATCAAATCAATGAAGAGGATTTGGACAAACTTTCTGAAAGTGATTTCAGAAGAATGGTAATAAAGATGATCAAAGACACTGAAAATAGAATGTTAGAGAAATTGCAAGACACAACTAACACACTGAATAAAGAAATACAATAACTTACAAAAAAACTAACAGAGACAAACAACTCAATTGCTGAACTGAAAAACACTGTAGAAGGAATCAAGAGCAGAGTCTCTGAGACAGAAGACCGGGTAAGTGAGCTGGAAGATAGAATGGTGGAAGTAACTGCTGAAAAACAGAATCTAGCTCAAAGAATGAAAAGAGCAGAGGGTAGCCTCAGAGACCTCTGGGATAATAGCAAACGCACCAATATTCGAAGTATAGGGGTTCCAGAAGAAGAAAAAAAGAAAGGCTATGAGAAAATTTTTGAAGAGATTCTAGTTGTACCCCACCCCCCCATATTTCTTAGTCTGTTCTGTCCTCACTGCCTTATCCCCAACGGGGACCCTGCTCTAGCATTATTCTCCAATTGGTCCTCTACTTAGTTTGGTTATTAACTGGTGGATATCATTCTTCGTTTTCTCTATTCGCCGTGCTAACATATTGTACTGTATTTTTGGTTGGAATGCTTGGGTTATGTTACAGCTGTATATGTTTGTGTGTATAATTCAATATGCTAGATAGTATTTGCATAATATTTTAATTGCCATTTGTAAAAGGTATACCTTCTGTTTCTCATTCACGTATATATGTTTTAATATCATTTAATGCCATAACAAACCAGCCGTGAAATCTTCATTCCCTGGTCAGGCAACAAGTCCCGGGGCTTCAGGGAGGGAGTACTGACTCCAAAACTCTACAATACTAGAGAACGCCTAACACTAGAGAGCTGTACACAAGTGAGAATGCCAACAAAGGTAATCACTTGTATGCAAGCCATGACATCACCCAACCACCAGCATCACCCAGAATAAGAAGCCTCATCCAAACAACAAACACCAACAGATGTGACTCAAAGTCTGGGAAAAGGAAATCCCAAACAGAGTCAGTTTAAAAAATTAATAATAACAATGAAACAGCAGAGAAATACCACAGAAGTGAAGGAACAATCTACAAACACACAAGATCAAATCAATGAAGAGGATTTGGACAAACTTTCTGAAAGTGATTTCAGAAGAATGGTAATAAAGATGATCAAAGACACTGAAAATAGAATGTTAGAGAAATTGCAAGACACAACTAACACACTGAATAAAGAAATACAATAACTTACAAAAAAACTAACAGAGACAAACAACTCAATTGCTGAACTGAAAAACACTGTAGAAGGAATCAAGAGCAGAGTCTCTGAGACAGAAGACCGGGTAAGTGAGCTGGAAGATAGAATGGTGGAAGTAACTGCTGAAAAACAGAATCTAGCTCAAAGAATGAAAAGAGCAGAGGGTAGCCTCAGAGACCTCTGGGATAATAGCAAACGCACCAATATTCGAAGTATAGGGGTTCCAGAAGAAGAAAAAAAGAAAGGCTATGAGAAAATTTTTGAAGAGATTCTAGTTGAAAATTTCCTCAATATGGGAAAAGAAATAGGCAATCAAGTCCAAGAAGCGCAAAGAGTGCCATACAGGATCAATCCGAGAAGAAACACACCAAGACACATATTAATGAAGCTAACACAAATGAAACACAAGGACAGAATTCTCAAAGCAGCAAGGGAAAAGCAACTAGTGACATACCAGGGAAAGCCCATCCGTTTAACAGCTGATCTTTCAACAGAAACTCTGCAGGCCAGAAGGGAATGGCAGGACACATTTAAATGGCTAAAAGAGAATAATCTGCAACCAAGAATCCTCTATCCTCCAAGGATCTCATTCAAAATTGATGGAGAAATCAAAAGCTGTACAGATAAGCAAAAATTAAAAGAATTTAGTAACACCAAACCAGCCTTACAACAAGTGTTAAAGGGACTTATATAGACAACAAGTATAAAAGAAGGAGAAGATCCACAAAGCAAACCCATTATAACATCTAAGAAGATGACAATAGGATCATTTGTAGCAATAATTACTTTGAATGTAAATGGACTAAATGCCCCAACCAAAAGACACAGAGTGGCTGAATGGATTCAAAAACATGACCCATACATATGCTGCCTCCAGGAAACTCACTTCAGACCTAGAGACACTCATAGACTGAAAGTGAGAGGGTGGAAAAAGATACTCCATGCAAATGGAAATCAAAAGAAGGCTGGAGTAGCAATCCTCATATCAGACCAAATAGAATGTTAGAGAAATTGCAAGACACAACTAACACACTGAATAAAGAAATACAATAACTTACAAAAAAACTAACAGAGACAAACAACTCAATTGCTGAACTGAAAAACACTGTAGAAGGAATCAAGAGCAGAGTCTCTGAGACAGAAGACCGGGTAAGTGAGCTGGAAGATAGAATGGTGGAAGTAACTGCTGAAAAACAGAATCTAGCTCAAAGAATGAAAAGAGCAGAGGGTAGCCTCAGAGACCTCTGGGATAATAGCAAACGCACCAATATTCGAAGTATAGGGGTTCCAGAAGAAGAAAAAAAGAAAGGCTATGAGAAAATTTTTGAAGAGATTCTAGTTGAAAATTTCCTCAATATGGGAAAAGAAATAGGCAATCAAGTCCAAGAAGCGCAAAGAGTGCCATACAGGATCAATCCGAGAAGAAACACACCAAGACACATATTAATGAAGCTAACACAAATGAAACACAAGGACAGAATTCTCAAAGCAGCAAGGGAAAAGCAACTAGTGACATACAAGGGAAAGCCCATACGTTTAACAGCTGATCTTTCAACAGAAACTCTGCAGGCCAGAAGGGAATGGCAGGACACATTTAAATGGCTAAAAGAGAATAATCTGCAACCAAGAATCCTCTATCCTCCAAGGATCTCATTCAAAATTGATGGAGAAATCAAAAGCTGTACAGATAAGCAAAAATTAAAAGAATTTAGTAACACCAAACCAGCCTTACAACAAGTGTTAAAGGGACTTATATAGACAACAAGTATAAAAGAAGGAGAAGATCCACAAAGCAAACCCATTATAACATCTAAGAAGATGACAATAGGATCATTTGTAGCAATAATTACTTTGAATGTAAATGGACTAAATGCCCCAACCAAAAGACACAGAGTGGCTGAATGGATTCAAAAACATGACCCATACATATGCTGCCTCCAGGAAACTCACTTCAGACCTAGAGACACTCATAGACTGAAAGTGAGAGGGTGGAAAAAGATACTCCATGCAAATGGAAATCAAAAGAAGGCTGGAGTAGCAATCCTCATATCAGACAAAATAGATTTTAAAGTAAAGAAGATTCTAAGAGACAAGGCAGGTCACTACATCATGATCAAGGGATCTATCCAAGAGGAAGACATAACAGTCATAAATATCTATGCACCCAACGCAGGAGCACCTCAATACATAAGACAAACACTTTCAGACATAAAAGAAGACATTGACACTAACACAATCATAGTAGGAGACTTTAACACTCCTCTCACACCAATGGACAGATCATCCAAACAATTAATTAATAAAGAATCATAAGCCTTAAATGCCACACTAGAAGAAATGGACCTCATTGATATCTTTAGGACTTTCCATCCAAAAGCAGAAGAATACACTTTCTTCTCAAGTGCTCACGGAACATTCTCCAGGATAGACCACATCTTGGGCCACAAATCAAACCTCAGTCAATTCAAGAAAACTGAAATTGTGTCAACCATCTTCTCAGACCACAGTGCAGTGAGACTAGAGATCAACTACAGGAAAAAAATTGCTAAAAACACAAACACATGGAGATTAAACAACACATACCTAAAAAACCAACTGATTACTGAGCAAATCAAAGGAGAAATTTAAAAATTCCTAGAAGAAAACGACAATGAACACACAACAGTGCAAAACCTATGGGATACTGCAAAAGCAGTTCTAAGAGGGAAGTTTATAGCAATTCAATCCTTACTCAAGAAACTAGGAAAATCTCAAACAGATGACCTAACCTTACGCTTAAAACAACTGGAGAAAGAAGAACAAAAACACCCCAAAGCCAGCAGAAGAAGGGAAATCATAAAGATCAAAGCAGAAATAAATGATAAAGAAACAAAAGAAACAATAGCAAAGATAAATAAAACAAAAAGCTGGTTCTTTGAAAAGGTAAATAAAATTGACACACCACTGGCCAGACTCATCAAGAAAAAAACAGAGAAGAACCAGATCACCAAAATCAAAAATGAAAAAGGAGAGATTACAACAGATAATGCAGAAATCCAAAGGATTCTAAGAGACTATTATGAACAACTCTATGGCAACAAACTGGACAACCTGGAAGAAATGGACAGTTTCTTAGAGAAGATTAATCTCCCAAGACTCAACCAGGAAGAAATAGAAACTATGAACAAGCCAATCACAAGCTCAGAAATCGACTTTGTGATGAAAAATCTACCCAAAAATAAAAGCCCAGGGCCAGATGGTTTCACAAGTGAATTCTACCAAACATTTAAAGAAGAGTTAATGCCTATCCTTCTAAAACTCTTCCAAAAAATTGCACAGGAAGGAACACTTCCAAACGCATTCTACGAGGCCGCCATCACCCTGATACCAAAGCCAGGCAAAGACAACACAAAAAAAATTATAGGCCAACTTCACTGATGAATCTAGACGCCAAGATCCTCAACAAAATCCGAGTAAACAGAATTCAACAACACATCAAAAAGCTCATACATCATGATCAAGTTGGGTTCATCCCAGGCATGCAAGGATTCTTCAATATGTGCAAATCAATCAATGTGATACACCATATCAACAAATTGAGAGACAAAAATCACATGATCATCTCAATAGAAGCAGAAAAAGCCTTCAACAAAGTACAGCATCCATTTATGATAAAAACTCTTCAGAAAATGGGCATAGAAGGAACCTATCTCAACATAGTGAAAGCCATCTATGAGAAGCCCACAGCAAACATTATCCTCAATGGCGAAAAACTCAAAGCATTTCCTCTAAGATCAGGAACAAGACAAGGGTGTCCACTTTCACCACTCTTAATAGTCCTGGAAGTTCTAGCAACAGCAATAAGAGAAGAGAAAGAAATAAAAGGAATCCAGATTGGAAAGGAAGAAGTCAAACTCTCTCTATTTGAAGATGACATGATATTATACGTAGAAAACCCCAAAGACTCTATTACAAGACTACTAGAGTTAATCAGCGATTTCAGCAAAGTCGCAGGATATAAAATCAATATACAGAAATCACTGGCATTCCTATACACAAACAATGAAAAATCAGAAAACGAAATCAAAGAGGGAATCCCCTTCACCGTCACAACCAAAAGAATCAAATATCTAGGAATAAACCTACACAAAGAAACAAAAGAACTGTACACAGAAAATTACAAGACACTCATGAGAGACATTAAAGAAGACTTAAACAGATAGAGAGATATTCCATGTTCCTGGGTTGGAAGAATCAATATTGTGAAAATGACCATACTACCAAATGTCATCTAAAGATTCAATGTGATCCCTATCAAACTTCCAATGACATTCTTCACAGAACTAGACCAAAGAATAACACAGTTCATATGGAAACACAAAAGACCTCGAATAGCCAAAGCAATCCTGAGGAAGAAGAATGGAGCTGGAGGGATCAGCCTCCTCAACTTCAGACTCTACTACAAAGCAACAGTCATCAAGACAGTATGGTACTGGCACAAAAACAGAAATATCGACCAATGGAACAAGATCGAGAACCCAGAGATAAACCCACCTATGGGGACCTTATTTTTGACAAAGGAGGCGAACATATAAAATGGGACAAAGACAGCCTCTTCAACAAATGGATCCCAGGCATGCAAGGATTCTTCAATATGTGCAAATCAATCAATGTGATACACCATATCAACAAATTGAGAGACAAAAATCACATGATCATCTCAATAGAAGCAGAAAAAGCCTTCAACAAAGTACAGCATCCATTTATGATAAAAACTCTTCAGAAAATGGGCATAGAAGGAACCTATCTCAACATAGTGAAAGCCATCTATGAGAAGCCCACAGCAAACATTATCCTCAATGGCGAAAAACTCAAAGCATTTCCTCTAAGATCAGGAACAAGACAAGGGTGTCCACTTTCACCACTCTTAATAGTCCTGGAAGTTCTAGCAACAGCAATAAGAGAAGAGAAAGAAATAAAAGGAATCCAGATTGGAAAGGAAGAAGTCAAACTCTCTCTATTTGAAGATGACATGATATTATACGTAGAAAACCCCAAAGACTCTATTACAAGACTACTAGAGTTAATCAGCGATTTCAGCAAAGTCGCAGGATATAAAATCAATATACAGAAATCACTGGCATTCCTATACACAAACAATGAAAAATCAGAAAACGAAATCAAAGAGGGAATCCCCTTCACCGTCACAACCAAAAGAATCAAATATCTAGGAATAAACCTACACAAAGAAACAAAAGAACTGTACACAGAAAATTACAAGACACTCATGAGAGACATTAAAGAAGACTTAAACAGATAGAGAGATATTCCATGTTCCTGGGTTGGAAGAATCAATATTGTGAAAATGACCATACTACCAAATGTCATCTAAAGATTCAATGTGATCCCTATCAAACTTCCAATGACATTCTTCACAGAACTAGACCAAAGAATAACACAGTTCATATGGAAACACAAAAGACCTCGAATAGCCAAAGCAATCCTGAGGAAGAAGAATGGAGCTGGAGGGATCAGCCTCCTCAACTTCAGACTCTACTACAAAGCAACAGTCATCAAGACAGTATGGTACTGGCACAAAAACAGAAATATCGACCAATGGAACAAGATCGAGAACCCAGAGATAAACCCACGCACCTATGGGTACCTTATTTTTGACAAAGGAGGCGAACATATAAAATGGGACAAAGACAGTCTCTTCAACAAATGGTGCTGGGAAAATTGCACAGCTACATGAGAAAAAATGACGTTGGAACATTCCCTGACACCATGCACAAAGATCAACTCAAAATGGATTAAAGACCTAAATGTAAGAACAGAAACCATCAAACTCTTAGAGAAGAATATAGGCAAAACCCTCAAGGACATAAATCAAAGCAAGATCTTCTCTGACCCACCTACTAGAATAGCGGAACTAAAAAGACAAATGAATATGTGGGACCTCATGAAACTTAAAAGCTTTTGTACATCAAAAGAAATCACAATAAAGCTGAACAGACAACCCACAGAATGGGAGAAAATCCTAGCAAATGAAACAACAGACAAAGAATTAATCTCCAAAATCTACAAGCAACTCAGACAACTCAGCACCGGAAAAACGAACAACCCAATCACAAAATGGGAAAAGGACCTAAACAGACACCTCTCCAAAGACGACATACAGATGGCCCAAAAGCACATGAAACAATGTTCAACTTCACTTATAATTAGAGAAATGCAAATCAAAACTACAATGAGATATCACCTCACACCCGTCAGAATGGCCATCATCCACAAATCGACAGACAATAAATGCTGGAGAGGCTGCGGAGAAAAGGGAACACTCCTGCATTGCTGGTGGGAGTGTAAATTGATACAGCCTCTATGGAAGACAGTCTGGAGATTTCTTTAAAAACTAAAAATAGAAGCACCGTATGACCCAGCAATCCCACTCTTAGGCTTCTACCCTGATGAAATCAAATCTGAAAGAAGCACCTGTACCCCAGTGTTCATTGCAGCTCTCTATACAATAGCTAGAACATGGAAGCAACCTAGATGTCCATCGATGAATGAATGGATACAGAAGCTCTGGTACATATATACAATGGAATACTACTCAGCTGTTAAAAGAAATGCAGAAGACTCAGTCCTAATGAGGTGGCTGGCTCTAGAAATATCGACCAAAAAATATCGACCAATGGAACAAGATCGAGAACCCAGAGATAAACCCACGCACCTATGGGTACCTTATTTTTGACAAAGGAGGCGAACATATAAAATGGGACAAAGACAGTCTCTTCAACAAATGGTGCTGGGAAAATTGCACAGCTACATGAGAAAAAATGACGTTGGAACATTCCCTGACACCATGCACAAAGATCAACTCAAAATGGATTAAAGACCTAAATGTAAGAACAGAAACCATCAAACTCTTAGAGAAGAATATAGGCAAAACCCTCAAGGACATAAATCAAAGCAAGATCTTCTCTGACCCACCTACTAGAATAGCGGAACTAAAAAGACAAATGAATATGTGGGACCTCATGAAACTTAAAAGCTTTTGTACATCAAAAGAAATCACAATAAAGCTGAACAGACAACCCACAGAATGGGAGAAAATCCTAGCAAATGAAACAACAGACAAAGAATTAATCTCCAAAATCTACAAGCAACTCAGACAACTCAGCACCGGAAAAACGAACAACCCAATCACAAAATGGGAAAAGGACCTAAACAGACACCTCTCCAAAGACGACATACAGATGGCCCAAAAGCACATGAAACAATGTTCAACTTCACTTATAATTAGAGAAATGCAAATCAAAACTACAATGAGATATCACCTCACACCCGTCAGAATGGCCATCATCCACAAATCGACAGACAATAAATGCTGGAGAGGCTGCGGAGAAAAGGGAACACTCCTGCATTGCTGGTGGGAGTGTAAATTGATACAGCCTCTATGGAAGACAGTCTGGAGATTTCTTTAAAAACTAAAAATAGAAGCACCGTATGACCCAGCAATCCCACTCTTAGGCTTCTACCCTGATGAAATCAAATCTGAAAGAAGCACCTGTACCCCAGTGTTCATTGCAGCTCTCTATACAATAGCTAGAACATGGAAGCAACCTAGATGTCCATCGATGAATGAATGGATACAGAAGCTCTGGTACATATATACAATGGAATACTACACAGCTGTAAAGAGAAATGCAGAAGATTCAGCCCTAATGAGGTGGCTGGATCTAGAATGTATCATCAAAAGTGAAGTCAGTCAGAAAGAGAAGGACAAATACAGTATATTAACACATATACAAGGAATCTAGTAGGATAGAGATGATGGCACACACAGTGAAGCGACAGAAAGACAGACATGGACAGTGGACATATGGACATTGTGAGGAAGGAACAGAGGGTGGGAGGCATAAAGGAAGTAGCATGAAGGCCTGTACTATCATAAGTGAAGAAAATAGCTCTAGTCATTGCTCTGTGAGAAAAGGGGATCCTGCAGGGGTGCTGTGTGACGGTCGGGAGGGGTGGAAAGAGGGGGATGTACATATGACTAATCTGGGAACATGCATATCTGTAAACAACAAAACTCTGTAAAAGTTAAAAGTAAAATAAAGGTTTCTTAAAAAAAAAAAAAAATGAATCTGGCTTGGAACCATTGGCTTTAAAGGAGTCATAAAGAAACTGGCTGTGCGGACAACTGAGAAGTGATCTCCTTTTCACTTTCACTCTGAGCCTAGAAAGTCCACCTAATGTGGGAAATTACTAATATTGGAGAAAAACAAATTCAGCAAGTGTAGTAAAATACTGAGGAAAACCAAATTATGACCCATCCTCCAGGTGAGAAAGGATAAGATGAAATCTCAAAATGGTTTTTGTTAAAACACTGAATTGAAAAATTAGGGGAGGGAAAGAAACGCAGCTGTTGAGACAGATCTGAATTTCAGTTAAGCATCTGATTCTAGTATCTTTGCAATTTTCATCAAAAAAACAAGAATCCGGGCTTCCCTGGTGGTCCAGTGGGTAAGGACACTGCCTTGCAGTGCAAGGGGTGCCGGTTCGATCCCTGGCCTGGGAAGATCCCACGTGCCGCAGAGCGGCTAGACCCATGTGTCCAATTACCAAGCTGGAGCTCTGGAGCGCATGTGCCCAGAGCCGGTGCTCTGAGACAACAGAGGCCACTGAGATGGGAGGCCGACACGGGCCAAAGAACAAGGGATGAAACATGGATGAAAATAGACAAATGAAAGCCCAATAGAAGTGGCCCGCCCGTCCCCCTCCCCCCTCCCTCAAAAAAAACAAGAATCCTCAGCAGGTGAGAGACTGCCCATGTGAAGAGGCCAAGAAAGGTGAGAGAGAAGCCAGGAGGCTGCCCCCAGCAGAGGCCCAGTCACACGCTGGCCCACCCCTGCAGTGGGGAGGAGGCAGGCCTCGGGCAGGTACCGCCCACCAGCGCCCGCTCCACCACTTCACTGGAGCTTGAGGCTTTCAGGAGGGACACCCCGCCATCCAGGCAGGGATGCGGCCTCCCCACCCCTGCTGGAGGTGGCTGGCTTTCGGCTGTTTTTCCAGACGTGTTCACGGGGACAGGCTGGTCCCTGCAATTCTTTGGCCAGGTCTCCATCTGCAGCCAAGGGCACACCCTTCCTGGTGGCTGGGGCGAGGCTGTGCCCAGTGACTGGGAGGCACGCCCACCCATGGAGGAGTCAGCGCCCTGAGGTGGTGACCCGCCCAGAGTCACTCAGCGGGCTAGTTAGCAGCACAGGCCTGACTGGAACCGGGTCTCCCAACCACAACCCCCGCTGTTTAAAGTCCCTCCCCGTGGCGGGGCGGTGGGGCGGCAGAGGGCATCAACCCGCGGGTGGAGCCGGAGCTGCAGCAGCCATGCGGACGAGGGAGGTCGATGGACCAGAGAGAGGAGGCTCTTTGACTTGTCAGGGGCAGCTTCTTAAGGGCGTAGAAGGAAGACAAAAAAAAAAGGCAAGTTTATACTCATAGGGAAACGTAATCTGTGATTATAAATATTTCACGAGCAAAGAAAGCGGTACTGACTGAGAGACTGGGGCGGGGAGGGCGGACGGCAAATTAGATTCCAGTTTGCAAAGTGATCGGGTGACTGGGGAAGCGCAGAGCGGAGGCTATTCTGGGCCGCGCACCGGAGGCCCTGCGTCACCGTCACAGCCTCGGTCAGGGAGCGGCCCCTGGAAACCGCAGCCTTCCAGCTGTCAGCACCGGGAGGAAGACCTGAGGTCAGGGGGCGGGAGGGGTGCCAGGATGGCCATTTGAATGACTCCAGCAAACCGCAACAGCAGGGAGGTGGGCCCGTGCCCTGCAGACCCCTGAAAGAATGGGCTCGCCTTCTGCTGAGGACGGGTTGGGGAAGAAGTGAGCGCGACCCCAGAAAGCGTGTGCCCTTCCACACTCGAGGGCAGCTGTGGTCAAGTCGCCCTGCTCAGAGCAAAGGCGGTGCCCGGAGCAGGTGGTACCAGGCTGAGGGGGACAAGCCTGCCCTTCCTCTCCCTCAGGACAGGGGTCTCTTCCTCCCGGCGCCTTTGGGAAGCAGCCCAGAGAGCAGGAGCACCAAGAGCTCGCGGAGCAGCAGCTGCCGCAGCAGACACACCCCACTGGGCCAGCAGGCCCCAGCGCAGTGCAGAGCACTCCTCCCGTCTCCCGGCCCTTCCAGAGGGCCCCGGAGAGAGGGCGGCTAGCTCCTCAGTACCCAGGGGCCCGTGAAGCAGGCTGAGTCAGAGGAGACCTGGGTGCACGCCCCAGCCGGGAAGAAGGAAAGAAGAGCCTTCGCATCCGAGCAGTCGAGGCTGAGCTGGTGAGGCTCCAAGTGGAGCCACCAAATCCAGGAAAACCAGACTCATCCTCTAGGCTCACAGTCCTCAAGACGGCGCTTACCATGAAAGACCCCAAGACATCACGGGAAGACCCCTGCGTTGACGTCAGAGGATCGGGCTTGGAGGCCAGCTGGATCACCTGTTGCCCGCAGGACCCTGAGAAATCACATCACGTCTTAAAGGCAGGTCCTCGTTCGGGGCCACCCAACCTAAGGCCTGGGAGGACACCAAAAATGCAGGTACACATAAATGCTTTCAAGACAAGACACTAGGCGATGTTCCAGCTGCAGAGAACAAGCCTCCTACCTGACATCCAGCCACCTGCCTGACAACTCTCAGCAGCGCCTCCATTCAGACCCCTGGCTGCTCTTCCTCCTCCCCACCCTCGGGCCTCTCCCGAGCACCCAGGCCCGCATGCTGCAGGACCAACCACCCAGCAATGGAAGCCAGACACCTGAGACCCATCCTTGACCCTCCCCCACCGTCCGAGTGCATCACCAGGCTGGTCAAGTGCACCCACTGAAGGCTTCGGCTCCGGGCCAACAGCTCACCATCATCGCTGTGGCCTCCCCAGCTCCTCCCCAATCCGGCTCACCGTATGGCCCCTCCCACCACCCTGGCCAAACACACTACACAGGCATCCCGGCATCCTCAGGGTAGGGCAGACTTCCCGGGGCAGCCTCTTCCAGCCCCATCCCTCACCGCCACCCCTCCTGCTCACCTGCTCCGGCAATACCGGCTTTTCCTTTGAGCCTCGGGACTCTGGCATTCCCTTCTGCCACAGGGTTTCTGCACATCCTCTTCCCTCCGTCTGGACTACTCTCCCCTCCTCTCACTACGCTAATGCCTGTCCACGTATGTTCACTAAGGTATAAAGTACACACAGTGCACTAGAGGGCGTAGCTCCATGAGTATTTACAGACGCATACACGTACGTGATGCCCACCCAGATTGAGAACATTCCCAACACCCATAGGGTCCCCTTGTGACCTTTTTTTTTTTTGGCCTCTTTTATTGATTTGTTTATTTATTTTCATCCATCTTTATTCTTCAGCCTGTGTGGGCCTCCCGCTGCAGCAGCCTCTCTCGTAGCAGAGCACCGGCCCTGGGCGCATGTGCTCCAGAGCACTTGCTGGTAATTGGAGACACCCGTCTAAGCTGCTCTGTGGCACACGGTATCTTCCAGAGCCAAGAATCAAACCGGTGCTCCTCGCACTGCAAGGCGGACTCTTTACCCACTGGACCACCAGGGAAACTCCCCTTGTGGCCTCTGCGGTCTACGCGCCTCCCCCACCCTCCAGGGGACCCCCATTCTGACTTCTATCACAATACTTCTTCGACAGGCTGCCAGTGCAGCCATTCCTCAAGGAAGCTGCCTCCAGCCCGCTGAGTCTAACCCGCCGTCACAGGCCCTGGCTCCACTTGGGGACCTGGGTCGCCTTGCCCAGGAGAGTGGGAACCTGCGCTCCCCTCCCCTCGTTTCCCGGCGCCGGCAGCCACAGGGCAGCAACCACGGGGAAGGGCCAATGCCGGCCACGCGCTGACCATCACGGCGCTCAGAAGCGCTAAGCCACTCCAGTCTTATATCAACCCGGTCCAGCACAGACCACTGTCCCATCCCCACTTTACGGGCGAGGGAACCCACCCAAAGGCATACCAAGTGCAAGTGCTGGACTCATGCACGGAGCCCAGGCAGCCTGGCCCCGGGTGCGTGCTCTTTCTTCACCATCACGCTGCCCAGTCTCTCAGGCCGCTGGAATGTTTCATGACAAGTGCCGGGCCATTCTGAATGGATAAAGGAGTGAGTTTACAGCTTATTTTTTATTGTTTTAGCCATGCCAAGGAGTAGGGACCATCTTAGCTCCCCTGCTGTGGGAGTGCAGAGTGACTTTAGAAATGAGCTGACAAGATTCCGCTTAAATGAACTAAAGGAGGCCCCCCTCCCCCGAACCTCCCCAAGGAGACCAGTGAACAAATGGGGAGCAAACTGTCACAGAGTCCCCCCCAGAGCCACACCACTAGGTGCTCTGCAAACACCAAGGCCAGTGCGCTCCCTGCAGTCGAGGGCGGGCGGCCCCCGCTCTGCGCCCAGAGCAGCAGGGGCTCAGGGGCTCGCCGAGGGCACCCCTCAGTGGAGGGAGGGAGGCTGTGCCAGGCTGTGCCTGGTTCACGGGAAAAGACGGTCTCCCTGTGCCATTCACGCTCACCCAGTAACTCAGTCACCTTCACTGAGCACCTCTGGCCCTCTGACCCAGGAGGAAGACACTGGAAGGCAAGTAAGTAGTCTGCCTGGCTAGCAAGGGAGGCTCTGCTGTTCACCTACCAATTGGCCTTCGGCCCGTGCCTCAGTTCTCCAGCGCCTGATGACCCTGCGTGAGCTCACAGGCCACTGCAGCAAAGACCACGCCGTCGCAAGCGGCACCTCGTTAATGGTGCTAGTCCCACTAACCCCAGGCCACGCCCGGAAAGCTCAGGAAGAAACGCACGTGGAAACGTTTATTTGCCCACAGGACAGCGTGCCCAGGCTCCCTCTCAGAAGGTCTCCATCCTCGAGCCCCCGTGGCCAGCGCCCGGGCTGGGCTCACACAAAGTTCTGAGCGATGGCCAGCACCTTGGAAAACTCGCCTTCCTCTGGCGGAGGCTGGTGGGATGGGCGTCTTGATTCGGGTCCCCACTTATATCAACCCGGTCCAGCACAGACCACTGTCCCATCCCCACTTTACGGGCGAGGGAACCCACCCAAAGGCATACCAAGTGCAAGTGCTGGACTCATGCACGGAGCCCAGGCAGCCTGGCCCCGGGTGCGTGCTCTTTCTTCACCATCACGCTGCCCAGTCTCTCAGGCCGCTGGAATGTTTCATGACAAGTGCCGGGCCATTCTGAATGGATAAAGGAGTGAGTTTACAGCTTATTTTTTATTGTTTTAGCCATGCCAAGGAGTAGGGACCATCTTAGCTCCCCTGCTGTGGGAGTGCAGAGTGACTTTAGAAATGAGCTGACAAGATTCCGCTTAAATGAACTAAAGGAGGCCCCCCTCCCCCGAACCTCCCCAAGGAGACCAGTGAACAAATGGGGAGCAAACTGTCACAGAGTCCCCCCCAGAGCCACACCACTAGGTGCTCTGCAAACACCAAGGCCAGTGCGCTCCCTGCAGTCGAGGGCGGGCGGCCCCCGCTCTGCGCCCAGAGCAGCAGGGGCTCAGGGGCTCGCCGGGGGCACCCCTCAGTGGAGGGAGGGAGGCTGTGCCAGGCTGTGCCTGGTTCACGGGAAAAGACGGTCTCCCTGTGCCATTCACGCTCACCCAGTAACTCAGTCACCTTCACTGAGCACCTCTGGCCCTCTGACCCAGGAGGAAGACACTGGAAGGCAAGTAAGTAGTCTGCCTGGCTAGCAAGGGAGGCTCTGCTGTTCACCTACCAATTGGCCTTCGGCCCGTGCCTCAGTTCTCCAGCGCCTGATGACCCTGCGTGAGCTCACAGGCCACTGCAGCAAAGACCACGCCGTCGCAAGCGGCACCTCGTTAATGGTGCTAGTCCCACTAACCCCAGGCCACGCCCGGAAAGCTCAGGAAGAAACGCACGTGGAAACGTTTATTTGCCCACAGGACAGCGTGCCCAGGCTCCCTCTCAGAAGGTCTCCATCCTCGAGCCCCCGTGGCCAGCGCCCGGGCTGGGCTCACACAAAGTTCTGAGCGATGGCCAGCACCTTGGAAAACTCGCCTTCCCTCTGGCGGAGGCTGGTGGGGATGGGCGTCTTGATTCGGGTCCCCACGGGGTTCCCGTTGTCCTCAATGAGGACCACGTTGTTGGAGTCGAACCTGGGGGTCATCCGGGGGCCGGGCATGCGGTGGCCCACGATGAGAGCCTTCTTCTTCTGGCCCTTGATGGCCAGCAGGATCCGGTCGCCCACCCTGCCCACCCCGTTCTTGCTGTAGACGTGGATGCAGCGGGGCGGGCGGTGGTAAGGCGTGCTGCCCAGGGCGCTGTTGTCCACCACACGCACCCGCGTCATCTTCTGAACGGCGCCGAGGCTCCCGGTGGTGCTGGCAGGAGAGGAAGGAAAAGTCTGAGGCCTGTGCAGCTCCACCGGCCAGGCCCGCTTGGCAGCACACGCCGGCAGGGCCCTGACGCAGGCGGCGCCCGGGCAGGCAGGCTCCTCTGTGCCCGAGGCCGCGCCCTCACTGTAAGAGGTTCCTTACCGTGCCTGCCGCCGGCTAAGGACCTCGATCCGGGGGTTCTAAAGGGGACCCAAAGTCCTGTGACAACGGACGGCATGTGGCAGCCTTCATCTCAAGCCTTTGGTTTCCAAAAGGCCTCTGAGGACTAAGGGAATACCTCACAGGTCAGGCCTTGTCCTTGCCCAGCCTGCCAAACCTGCTCCCCCGGAAAACAGGCTCCCAGATGGCCCATCTGCGTGGTGCTGGGAGCCAGAAGGTCCAGGTGAGTATGTCTGCCTAGGCAGTCCCTGGACACAGCACAGTGGAATCTGAAAATAAGGTAGCCACCTTTTTGAATTTCTCGCCACTAGGAAGAGTACTATGAAAGCCCAAAAGAGCTATTACCTGATGGCAATGGGAATTCTAGTTTCTCGCCGCTAGGGCTGGTTCTCCGGGGTGCCCTGGGGTCCTCTCCTCTCATTCTACACGCCTGCCCTGGGCGAGGGCATCTACTCTTGCTTCCAACCGGGAACTGCACCTCCAGCCCCACTCCTCTATCTGCCGGCCCTGTATTTCCACTCCAAGCTCCTCACATGACAGGTGCTGCAAGCCCAGTAGGTCCCACAGTGACCTCAGCGCCTGCCCAGCACCTTGGAAAACTCGCCTTCCTCTGGCGGAGGCTGGTGGGGATGGGCGTCTTGATTCGGGTCCCCACGGGGTTCCCGTTGTCCTCAATGAGGACCACGTTGTTGGAGTCGAACCTGGGGGTCATCCGGGGGCCGGGCATGCGGTGGCCCACGATGAGAGCCTTCTTCTTCTGGCCCTTGATGGCCAGCAGGATCCGGTCGCCCACCCTGCCCACCCCGTTCTTGCTGTAGACGTGGATGCAGGGGGGCGGGCGGTGGTAAGGCGTGCTGCCCAGGGCGCTGTTGTCCACCACACGCACCGCGTCATCTTCTGAACGGCGCCGAGGCTCCCGGTGGTGCTGGCAGGAGAGGAAGGAAAAGTCTGAGGCCTGTGCAGCTCCACCGGCCAGGCCCGCTTGGCAGCACACGCCGGCAGGGCCCTGACGCAGGCGGCGCCCGGGCAGGCAGGCTCCTCTGTGCCCGAGGCCGCGCCCTCACTGTAAGAGGTTCCTTACCGTGCCTGCCGCCGGCTAAGGACCTCGATCCGGGGGTTCTAAAGGGGACCCAAAGTCCTGTGACAACGGACGGCATGTGGCAGCCTTCATCTCAAGCCTTTGGTTTCCAAAAGGCCTCTGAGGACTAAGGGAATACCTCACAGGTCAGGCCTTGTCCTTGCCCAGCCTGCCAAACCTGCTCCCCCGGAAAACAGGCTCCCAGATGGCCCATCTGCGTGGTGCTGGGAGCCAGAAGGTCCAGGTGAGTATGTCTGCCTAGGCAGTCCCTGGACACAGCACAGTGGAATCTGAAAATAAGGTAGCCACCTTTTTGAATTTCTCGCCACTAGGAAGAGTACTATGAAAGCCCAAAAGAGCTATTACCTGATGGCAATGGGAATTCTAGTTTCTCGCCGCTAGGGCTGGTTCTCCGGGGTGCCCTGGGGTCCTCTCCTCTCATTCTACACGCCTGCCCTGGGCGAGGGCATCTACTCTTGCTTCCAACCGGGAACTGCACCTCCAGCCCCACTCCTCTATCTGCCGGCCCTGTATTTCCACTCCAAGCTCCTCACATGACAGGTGCTGCAAGCCCAGTAGGTCCCACAGTGACCTCAGCGCCTGCCCAGCAGGCCTCCCGTGGCTCGGCGCTTTCTGCCAGGTAATGGCTTCTCCAGAAACTCGAGCCCGCGAGCTGGAAACCTCTCCCCGCCCATCTCTACTGGCTGCCGCGTCCCACGGACACCACCTCCTGGACACCTCTGCCTGACCCTTCCCTCCACCCTGTCGACACTTCCTTCACCCAACAGCTCGTTCCCTCCCCACAAACCATTATGCCTGCGGCCTAACTGGCTCCCCGCGCACCCACCGCTGCCAACCAAGCGCTCCTTACAGAGCATAAAACAGAGGCCGCTCCCTGGCTCAGGACCGCTGGGCGGTTCTCCACCGTCTCCACTGTCAGCCACCTGGCCCTGATCTACCTGCCTTCTCCTGCCAAGCACACATCTGCTCCGAGTCCCCGTGGCTGGGAGCCCCCAGGGCTCTCCAGCCCTGCCCAGCCCCTCAGCCCTCTCCGGGGCCGGGCCAGGGCCTGCCCCCGCTGCCCTTCCAGGAAGGCAGCCTCGTCCTCCCTCCCCCTCCTCCTTCCTCCTCCTCTTCCTCCTCTGTTAGCAGCTCCTGTCTTGAGCCTTCCAAAGAGCTGTAAGAGCCTCTATTATTCCATGGGTCACATTTTCTTAGAGTTATTTGTTTCCAACTTTGCTCCCGTGGCCAACTGCGAGAATGCTGCCAGGGCAGGAAGCAAGTCTTATTCATCTTTCTGTGACCAAACCCGGGCACAGGGCTCAGCAAACGCTTGTGGAATGAGTGCGCGGAGGGGCCCACAGGCGTGTTTGCCAACAGGAACGCATGCTCCGCCCTGGCCTAGCGTCTGAACCAGGAGGGGGAGGCGGTCACACTGCCATCATGCCACTTATTTATTTTTATTTTGTAATATTTATTAATTGAGCGGCACCAGGTCTTAGTTTTGGCAAGTGGGATCTAACTCCTTGCCGAGGTATCGAACTCGGGCCGCCTGCCTTGGGAGCTCCAAGTCTTAGCCACTGGACCACTATCTGCCGGCCCTGTATTTCCACTCCAAGCTCCTCACATGACAGGTGCTGCAAGCCCAGTAGGTCCCACAGTGACCTCAGCGCCTGCCCAGCAGGCCTCCGTGGCTCGGCGCTTTCTGCCAGGTAATGGCTTCTCCAGAAACTCGAGCCCGCGAGCTGGAAACCTCTCCCCGCCCATCTCTACTGGCTGCCGCGTCCCACGGACACCACCTCCTGGACACCTCTGCCTGACCCTTCCCTCCACCCTGTCGACACTTCCTTCACCCAACAGCTCGTTCCCTCCCCACAAACCATTATGCCTGCGGCCTAACTGGCTCCCCGCGCACCCACCGCTGCCAACCAAGCGCTCCTTACAGAGCATAAAACAGAGGCCGCTCCCTGGCTCAGGACCGCTGGGCGGTTCTCCACCGTCTCCACTGTCAGCCACCTGGCCCTGATCTACCTGCCTTCTCCTGCCAAGCACACATCTGCTCCGAGTCCCCGTGGCTGGGAGCCCCCAGGGCTCTCCAGCCCTGCCCAGCCCCTCAGCCCTCTCCGGGGCCGGGCCAGGGCCTGCCCCCGCTGCCCTTCCAGGAAGGCAGCCTCGTCCTCCCTCCCCCTCCTCCTTCCTCCTCCTCTTCCTCCTCTGTTAGCAGCTCCTGTCTTGAGCCTTCCAAAGAGCTGTAAGAGCCTCTATTATTCCATGGGTCACATTTTCTTAGAGTTATTTGTTTCCAACTTTGCTCCCGTGGCCAACTGCGAGAATGCTGCCAGGGCAGGAAGCAAGTCTTATTCATCTTTCTGTGACCAAACCCGGGCACAGGGCTCAGCAAACGCTTGTGGAATGAGTGCGCGGAGGGGCCCACAGGCGTGTTTGCCAACAGGAACGCATGCTCCGCCCTGGCCTAGCGTCTGAACCAGGAGGGGGAGGCGGTCACACTGCCATCATGCCACTTATTTATTTTTATTTTGTAATATTTATTAATTGAGCGGCACCAGGTCTTAGTTTTGGCAAGTGGGATCTAACTCCTTGCCGAGGTATCGAACTCGGGCCGCCTGCCTTGGGAGCTCCAAGTCTTAGCCACTGGACCACTAGGGAAGCTCCCGGGTCTTTATATATTTATATATAAACTACCGGAGCTGATTTACAATGTTGTGTTAAGCTCAGGTGCACAGCGAAGCTACTCAGTTATACACATAAATATACAGATACCTATTCTTAAAAAGGTCGGTTTTCAGGTGGCTTGCACAGAGAGAACGAGAGGGTCGAAAGACATCGTCCAGCAGGCACGGAGGCGCCGTCGTCCTCCGGGCCCGTGCCCGGTCCCGTCCCCAGCAGCACCACTGCCCACCCCTCCGGGCCTGGCCGAAGCCCGGCTCCACTGAGTCCCTTGGACGCCCCTGACGCCCGGCCCGCCTGCCTGAGCGTCCACTCCCTCTCCAGTCACCTCAGTACCCGGCCCTGATGGAAGGCTCCCTCAAAGACACAGCCTGAAGAACGCATTAGGAGAGGTGACCCGAAGCAGCCCTTACCTGAAGCTGCGCTGGCTGAGGGCTCGGCTCACGTGGGCGCAGGGGCCCCAGAGGCCGCCGAAGAAAGCCATGGGTCCCAAGGTGGCAAATCCTGCAGGGAGAGTAGGGGAAAGGAGTTACTTCTAAGTCAATGTCCTCACTAGAGCCAGTAGCTTTGGGTTGTTTTTGTTTTTGTTTTTTTAAGACTATTGGGGACTTGTGTGGGAGCTAGCCCTCTGCGCACAAGGTCACTAGTCACTAAATATAAATCTTAGTGGTTAAAAGATAGGCAGATGATTAGATGGAACTCCGGCTACGTTTCTGCTGATTCACATTCTCACGGGGGTCAGGGCGCTGGAGTGGCCCAGCCGCTCTTGCTGCGGGCGAGACGACAGCCGGGCGAGGGCCTCCACCCTCACGCCTCTTCCACGGGCAGGAGGCGAGCGGGAATCCCCTGGGACCCAGCCAGGCAGGCAGGGAGGGACCACCTCCCACGGCCTCCAGAGAGGACGCTGGTCCCTCGTTGACCCTCGAGTGCCTCCTGAATCCAGGACTTCTACTCCTTGGAGGAAAGCAGAGTGTCTGAGCAGCTGCCCAGGGGGTCGGCCGCCATACCACCTTTGCCTCAAGTGGAAAAGCCAGAGCCCTGGACCGCGCAAGCCTAGAGAAGCAGCGGCCAAAGGATGCCCCCGCCGGGCCACTGACCTAGGCTCTAACTGGGTCCGTCTCCCAGAGGACAACATTACTCAGGAAAACTACCTACCCCGACCTGCAGCTGAAACCGGGGTTTGGGAGAACAGCTTGGAGATAAAGCAGCGAACCCCAGCCCAACAGCTGACTCCAGCCGGCAGCATCTCCACCCCGGGGACCCCGAGCACCAGCAAACACGGCCCATTCCCAGGTTCCTGCGACCCCTGGGCGTCAGTGAGGGGACTGTTCCAGAAGAACCGACCGCCAACTGGTCATTCCACCTGCAGAACAGGCCCGGTTTCCGCCCGAATGTTTGGCTACAGAGGGCCTTGGTCAAGAGCTCTGCTGAGAAAGCCTCCACCACTGAATTATTGACACACAGTTCTGCCTTGCGAAAAGTTCAAACCACCTTAGATAAGAGTTTATTTAATCAAGGCGGGGACACCTCATGAGGTGCTTTCAGAGAAACACTCTAGAAATGCTTACTAACGATGATTTAGCCTCAGATCTCAAGCTTATTATCCAGGGGTTCCTTAAGAAAGCCCAAGGGGCAGCACCCCAAATGACCAGATACTGACACGCACACTATTTAACATCTGACGCCCAGAACCAGAAGGCTTCGGGGAGCACCAGCTTTGCCCTCACAGCTCGGTGGCCCTGGACGAGGAACTGCGAGCTCCAGCCTCCCCAGTGGTACCCGGGGCTTCCCTACCAGGAACCCCCACTCCCAGGGTGGGCGAGCGGTAGACCACAAGAGGCGCCGGGCCCGATGCCCACCCTCAGCGCCTACCGGCCCTCCCAGTCGCTGTCATGAGAGCACATCCATCTGAAGATGAGGAGACTGAGACAGAGAAGAGGGGATTGCACTGAGCCCCGTAACCAGCCAAGGGCTGAAGCAGAACCAGACCAAAGCGGAACCAGAAATGGACCCAGCTCGGTCCAGGGATCTCCCTCCACGCCGCGTGGCCTCCCTCCCTCTGCTGTACAAAGCCCATGTCACACAGGCGCTCAGGACAAGGAACAGCTTTGAGGGCCCCCTGGCCTTCTGCTGCCTTTATGAAAAGGCATTCAGGACAGTAGTTATAATGTGTCCAAGTGTTTTCCATTATCATCTCATTTAAGGTTTCCCAAAACTACGAAATGGACACTATTTTTTTCCTTACAGAGTTTTGTTGTTTACTGTCAAATATCAATATGAATCAGTCACAGATATACATATGTTCTCTCCCTCTTGAACTTCCCTCCTGCCTCCCTCTCCATCCCACCCCTCTAGGTTCTCATAGAGCCCCTGTCTGAGCTCCCTTAGTCTTACAGCACATTCCCACTGATCATCTATTTTACATATGGTACTGTTGAGTTTCCATGTTACTCTTTCCACACATCTCACCCTTTCCTCCTTCCCCACAATGTCTGTTAAGTCTGTTCTCTATGGAAATGGGCACTATTATCAACTGCCATTTTATACACGAGGAAGTGAGGCCCAGAGAAGTTAGATAAATCTGCCCAGGCTGCACAGCCAGGAGCGACCGAGCTGAAATCGGAACCCCAGCAGTCGGCACTCTAGAAATGCTTACTAACGATGATTTAGCCTCAGATCTCAAGCTTATTATCCAGGGGTTCCTTAAGAAAGCCCAAGGGGCAGCACCCCAAATGACCAGATACTGACACGCACACTATTTAACATCTGACGCCCAGAACCAGAAGGCTTCGGGGAGCACCAGCTTTGCCCTCACAGCTCGGTGGCCCTGGACGAGGAACTGCGAGCTCCAGCCTCCCCAGTGGTACCCGGGGCTTCCCTACCAGGAACCCCCACTCCCAGGGTGGGCGAGCGGTAGACCACAAGAGGCGCCGGGCCCGATGCCCACCCTCAGCGCCTACCGGCCCTCCCAGTCGCTGTCATGAGAGCACATCCATCTGAAGATGAGGAGACTGAGACAGAGAAGAGGGGATTGCACTGAGCCCCGTAACCAGCCAAGGGCTGAAGCAGAACCAGACCAAAGCGGAACCAGAAATGGACCCAGCTCGGTCCAGGGATCTCCCTCCACGCCGCGTGGCCTCCCTCCCTCTGCTGTACAAAGCCCATGTCACACAGGCGCTCAGGACAAGGAACAGCTTTGAGGGCCCCCTGGCCTTCTGCTGCCTTTATGAAAAGGCATTCAGGACAGTAGTTATAATGTGTCCAAGTGTTTTCCATTATCATCTCATTTAAGGTTTCCCAAAACTACGAAATGGACACTATTTTTTTCCTTACAGAGTTTTGTTGTTTACTGTCAAATATCAATATGAATCAGTCACAGATATACATATGTTCTCTCCCTCTTGAACTTCCCTCCTGCCTCCCTCTCCATCCCACCCCTCTAGGTTCTCATAGAGCCCCTGTCTGAGCTCCCTTAGTCTTACAGCACATTCCCACTGATCATCTATTTTACATATGGTACTGTTGAGTTTCCATGTTACTCTTTCCACACATCTCACCCTTTCCTCCTTCCCCACAATGTCTGTTAAGTCTGTTCTCTATGGAAATGGGCACTATTATCAACTGCCATTTTATACACGAGGAAGTGAGGCCCAGAGAAGTTAGATAAATCTGCCCAGGCTGCACAGCCAGGAGCGACCGAGCTGAAATCGGAACCCCAGCAGTCGGTTTCCCAAGTCCACACTCTCTTACTCGGTAGAGTTAACACGGTAACTACAACTGAAAGGTTAATATTTTTCCAACTGTTAGCTCATCTTTGTTCCATCGAGAATAAGGATATCACATGCATGTTTTACTCAGCCCCAACCAACTCAGGGCTTGCTGAGTCAACGGAACTGTAGACAAACGCCAGGTGAAAGTTATTCACTTTCAGCCAGTTGAGGCTCTGAAGACAATGTGCACTGTAGGTGGCAAGAAGAGCTCCACACAGGGCACAATAATGGAAAACTGGCTTTAAAAAAAACCTGAAAAGCTGTCCTTCCGGTCCAGGCTGGAGGCACCTCCGGTCTCAGTCAAGCCTCCCCCTCTGGTGATGGGGCCCCGCTCTCACTCCTGGGAGAAAAAGAGGCTCCTCAGCTCCTCCACAGGACCCTCCTGCGAGCCCGGCGGCACCCACATTCCCTCTCCTAGGAAGTGAAACACCCAGCCTCTCCACTCTGGCCAGCTTCCCTGTGGCACTCCAAGAAGCAGAGTCCAAGAAGAGCAGGGGAGCCTCGGGGGCTCCCCAGAACCTTCCTGACTTGGGTATAACAAACGCCCCCATTCAGGGTACCCACCTCACATCTGCAGGGCCCCCTGGGCACCAACCACACCTGGGCTTCCCCTCTGGGCCTTGCCCAAAGCCACCCCATCCCCTGGGCTCACCCCTGCCCAGCTGGGCGGCCCTGGCTCCGCGCACACGTCCCCCGCGCGGCTCCGTGTAAGGCCACCCTGCCTGCACGCGGAGGACAGCCCGGAGTCCGCGCCAGTGGACTCCACGGCTTAAGCGTTCCTCATGCAAACTCAGACATACAGCAAACGTGCTTTTTTTTTTTGGAGATAATGCTGATATCTCTTAACATTCTAGCTCTTGCTACTCACTATCTGAACCTCAGAAACCTCAGGTAACTTGATGACATGCTGTCTAAACTCACAAGAGTCCAGGAGTCGCAATACACTCAGGATTCTTTGAACTCAAACACAAGAGTGAAATATTCGCATCTCCAGGGAGCACCTCTAGGTTCACAAGGAAAGGCCCAATTCAGAGACTGCTCATGAGGTCTTTGATGGATAGGGACTTTGAGAACCAAAGGACTTAAAGATGCTCTATGGCCAGCAGTAAGAATTCCTATGAACTTGAAAGCATGAAAGAACCAAATATATGTGTGTGTGTCTGTGTGTGTGTGTGTGTCTGTATGTATATATATGTGTGTGTATATATATATATATATATATATAAATAAAATGCTGTGGTCCCCTCCACTGCCAACCCCAGCAAAAGCTCCCAGCAGGTCCTGACAGCGGGGGAGTGCAACAAATAGTTACTGAATTAAAATGAACGAGGTAGCCAACAGAAAGGTCCCCCACCCATGGCTCCACACTGGGAAATCCTATCTGTGTACTGGGAACCCAAACACCACATGCAAACAGGCTTTAGGAGCCCAGGGTGCCGGCTGTGAGCAGACGAGCCCGTGCCACGTCCATAGGCCCCTGGAACCAGCAGCTCCTGGGCCTGCTGCCTGCACTGCCCACTGTGGAAAAGCACATCCCACCACTGAGCAGGGAGGAGCGACGGAGGCGGTCAGTTACCTCACAGCAACTCTGACTGATCCTGATGTTGTTTCTTAAGCTAAATCCATCCTGTAGCCACAGGCCCTGATCCACTTGAGATCACTCTATATATATACCGCTCTGTTTCACAAACAACGTTATTCTGAGTCCCGTGTTTGTACAGGAAGCTAACTTCAAAGATATTTCCTCCTCTGCACTCTCACCCAGAGGAGCCTAAGTATTCAGAAGATGCCAGTGCCAGAGATGGCATTTCAGGCCGCTTCCTGGTCAGCGCGGAGGGCTGCCGTCCAGGTTTAGCCCATGAATCACAAGCTCTGGGGGTGGAGGGGGCTGGGAAGGCTGAGAGAGGGAAGAAGAGAGAAATGGGGAGAGAAGTCACTTCATACAACCCAAGGGCTGTGCTTACTTTCCATACCGGTTTAAGCTCTCCCTCCAGCTGTGGAGGCCAGGGAGGACGGTGGGTTGCAGGGACACACAGGTGAGACTTTGCCTTGGCATCACCTTAGAGGTCCCATTGAAAGTCTGTGAGGGGGGCTTCCCTGGTGGTCAAGTGGGTAAGGACACCACCTTGCAGTGCAAGGGGCGCCGGTTTGATCCCTGGCCTGGGAAGATCCCACAAGCCGCGGAGTGGCTGGACCGATGTGTCCAATTACCAAGCCAGAGCTCTGGAGCGCGTGCACCCAGAGCTGGTGCTCTGCAACAACAGAGGCCACTGCGATGAGAGGCCCACACGCGCCAAAGAACAAAGACGGATGAAAATAGATAAATGAAAGACCAGTAGAAGTGGCCCACCCGCCCCCTCCTGCCCACCCCCCCTCAAAAAAAGAAAGTCTGTGAGGGCAGGGGCGGTGCCTGCCCTGTCCAGAGCTGCCTGCTCAGACCCCAGAACAGTGCCTGGCACACAGAGCTCAGTGACTACCTGTAAAATGAATACAACTTACTTACACTTGCAATTCACCCTTCAGCTTTAAGCGGACTCAATATTGGAAGGCTGGTGGTCTTATCTTTAGTCCTTCACTCACCCTCCCAGTGACTTGGGGGAGCTTCCTAGTCCCTGAATGCTCATTTTTAGCTAATTTTAATATACAGAGACTGAACTAGAAAAGCAGACAGATGCTCTGTAGAAAGCTAGAAACTATCATTACTGGAGCTTAGGGATCAGCAAAATATGGTACTACAATTTCCCTCTTTAGGAGAAAGACATGTTATATACATTTTAAAGCTTTCAAGAGGATTGGTTCTAAAGAGAAGAGATGAAAAAGAGTTCAGCACAGTCACAAAGGACACCTTAAAGGAGATTCTGTTAGTAAGTGGCACAAGTGAAACAAACAAACAAAACACTAAGAGAAATCAAGCGGCAAGGTCCAGCCACAAACTGGACAAACTCTGCCCAGCATAAAGATATTGTCTCCTTAATTAAAGCAGGAAAAAGCTGAGGCCTGGCAGCTTCAAGGAATCAAAAACAAAAACAAAAACCACACAGCAGACCTTGGACCCCTTACCCTGTCATGCAGACAAGCCCTCCAGCAGGTTTCCTCCAATCATTCTGGACCAAAAAGTACTCTTAGTTGTTGCTTAAATACTCAATACTGTTTTGCTGGGGAAGGATTCTCATTCAGATACTTTTGTGTTTATATACCATGTCAACAATTCTCAAAGTATTTTCACACTGCTCACTTTCTTGGTTGACTTCATTCCTGAGCACCCAACGGAAACACAAAGACAAATGACAAAGGGCTAATCCCATTAAGAACTGCTGAACAATTCTGAAGCTTCAACAGAGCCCATTGCGCAGGTGCAGAAATGAAGTCAGAATCGCTCAGCGGCTTGTGCTAGGAAGGGAAGAAGGATAGAAGGCTGTTGCTGTGACCCCCTGTGTAATACCTGGGCAGCTCAAGGGCTGCTTCAACCGCTGAGCAACTTCATGTAAATGAACACACCCCACACACTGCAAGTATTTTCTCCTCTTCCGAAACTGTCACACAATCTCTTTTTCTTTTTTAAACTCGGGAATTTAAAAGTTCTCTTTTCAATAGATATCCGCACTACACACAGCACAGCCTAGGACCAACTCTGAAGCTGGTTCTGATACACCCCCAAAGCTGTGAGTTTTCACTGTTACCATCAAGAAGCAAACATCCGAGACTTCCCTGGTGGTCCAGTGGTCAGGACTCTGCATGCGCAGTGCAGGCAGCGAAGGTTCGATCCCTGGCTGGGGAAGTAGGACCCTACTTGCCACACCGCATAGCCAAAAATGCTTTTTTAAAAAAAGCAGCCAACATCCATCAACAGCCCAATGAACTGTTTCTACCATGGCTACCCATGGTAAGGACCCCAATTCTTCATTCTGAACCTGGGCCCTTGGCAATCAAAGCTCTGCGTCCTAACCCCTGGACCTCTAGGGAAATCCTCCAGTTTTCCATCTGATTCACAAAGAGAAAAGTCTTTCCAGGGTTCTTGTCTGTGTTTATTTACCTGTATGTATTTCTTTGGTTTGCTCCACTTGTTACAGGTGTTATTTAAAAATCTTGGTTCTTTAAAAATATCTGACAGCTCCGGATCATTCAAGTAGCTTTTTCATTATGTAGATTTTAATCTATTCCAGCTCTGATCCTCCACCATCACCATCTCACAGGTGTGCCAACATCTACAGCTGCAGATGTCTGGAACATTCTCGGTATGGTCAAACTCAGAAAAACTGAACAAGGCAACATTAAATTCTACTCAATCCCCTCCACCAAGCCAGCGGCAAGATGTCAGGCGAGCTGGCAAGGGGCTGGGGTGACAAGTCCAAAGAAAAGGTATCTCCTCCACCCCTCCCTCCCTTCTGCCAAGTCTGAGACCTTGCAATCCACTTCTCCAGGCCTCCGTGACTGTCAAGCAGGGATCCTTGGGAAGAGCAAGGAGGCTGGAAACAGCAGTGTCTTAGAAGGGACTGTTTTCAAGCAGGGGAATCCCGCTCGGGGTTCTGACCATGGAGAACCGTCTCACTCCCTGGCTCCTGGGACAGCCGAGCCCGCGTGCCACACCACAGCTACCGAGCCTGAGCTCGAGAGCCCGGGAACAGCAGCAACGGAAGGAAACCCTTGCGCCCTAGAGCCCGCGCTGCGTGACATGAGAAGTCACCACAGTGAGCCCCCTGCACACCACAGCCAGAGAGAGCCTGTGCAGCACTGCCAATAAATTTAAAAAGTTTTTTAAAAGGCAGACATGGAAATGTGCTCTCTCTTCTAATGACACAGATGGGCTTTTTAAAGTTTTTGACAAGGAGACTTCGCCATCCTGAGTGGTGTTTCACTGGGAAATAATAAGCTACCTGGCACATTTTTTAAAAATTTACTTATTTATCTGGCTGCATAGCTGTGGTACATGGGTTTAGTTGCTCTGCATCATGTGTGACCCGAATTCCCAGACCACGGATGGAACCAGTGTCCCTGCACTGCAAGGCAGATTCTCTACCCCTGACCCACCAGGGAAGTCCCCTGGCTCCTGTCTTAAGAAGAGAACAAATCACTTGACCCAGAGCAACATTTCTGGGATCTGAATCATAGTCCTCTTGCACAAGCTGGTTGTCATTGTTAACACACGTGTAAAATCGCACCAGGGTGAGTCACAACCGGAACAAACCAGAACAAACCATCACCCTCTAAACCAGAAGGATCGATCGTAACCTGATTTTTGAGACCCTCCAAAGCCCCTACAAGGCCATAAGGACCATCCCAGTAACAAAAACAACAGGAAAACCCATTATGTGTGGGTTCAGGTGTCATAATCCCCACAAAACAAGAGTCGGGCGAGACAGGCTACCCAGGACTCAGGCATCACGTTAAGATTCCAGATGCTGAGGAGAGCCTAACAGCATCAATGCCCAACAGAGTCCCAACTGAAACACGAACTCCAGAGAAAGCCTATATCCCCCACATTCAGAGACAAGAAAACATTTTGGCCACTGTTCCCTCACGGATTCCACAGTGTACTTAATTCTTGGGCTTCCCTAGTGGTCGAGTGGGTAGAGAGTCCGCCTTGCAAATGCAAGGGGCACCGGTTCGATCCTTGGCCCCAGAGGATTCCACAGGCCACGGAGCGGCTGCGGCTGGGCCGGTGTGTCCAATAACAAGTCAGAGCTCTGGAGCGCATGCACTCAGAGCCGGCGCTCTGCAAGAAAGAGGCCACTGTGATGGGAGGCCCACACATGCCAAAGAATAAAGATGGATGAAAATAACAAATAACTAAGAAAAAGCTCATGGCATGAAGTTAAAAAAAAAAAAAAGTAAAAAGAAATTTAACTCAGTTCTCCACTAGGGTTTTCTGAAATGCTAATATGGCAGAAACAGACCTGGAATCCACCACACGCTAACATACCTAACTGTCCTATTAAAAAGACATCAATAGGGCTTCCCTGGTGGTCCAGTGGATAAGGACATCGCCTTGCAGTGCAGGGGGTGCTGGTTCGATCCCTGGCCTGGGAAGATCCCACGTGACGCGGAGCGGCTGGACCGATGTGTCCAATTACTGAGCCGGAGCTCTGGCACGCATGCGCCCAGAGCCGGTGCTCTGCGACAACAGAGGCCACTGCGATGGGAGGCCCACATTTTCCCCAGACCACGGATGGAACCAGTGTCCCTGCACTGCAAGGCAGATTCTCTACCCCTGACCCACCAGGGAAGTCCCCTGGCTCCTGTCTTAAGAAGAGAACAAATCACTTGACCCAGAGCAACATTTCTGGGATCTGAATCATAGTCCTCTTGCACAAGCTGGTTGTCATTGTTAACACACGTGTAAAATCGCACCAGGGTGAGTCACAACCGGAACAAACCAGAACAAACCATCACCCTCTAAACCAGAAGGATCGATCGTAACCTGATTTTTGAGACCCTCCAAAGCCCCTACAAGGCCATAAGGACCATCCCAGTAACAAAAACAACAGGAAAACCCATTATGTGTGGGTTCAGGTGTCATAATCCCCACAAAACAAGAGTCGGGCGAGACAGGCTACCCAGGACTCAGGCATCACGTTAAGATTCCAGATGCTGAGGAGAGCCTAACAGCATCAATGCCCAACAGAGTCCCAACTGAAACACGAACTCCAGAGAAAGCCTATATCCCCCACATTCAGAGACAAGAAAACATTTTGGCCACTGTTCCCTCACGGATTCCACAGTGTACTTAATTCTTGGGCTTCCCTAGTGGTCGAGTGGGTAGAGAGTCCGCCTTGCAAATGCAAGGGGCACCGGTTCGATCCTTGGCCCCAGAGGATTCCACAGGCCACGGAGCGGCTGCGGCTGGGCCGGTGTGTCCAATAACAAGTCAGAGCTCTGGAGCGCATGCACTCAGAGCCGGCGCCTGCAAGAAAGAGGCCACTGTGATGGGAGGCCCACACATGCCAAAGAATAAAGATGGATGAAAATAACAAATAACTAAGAAAAAGCTCATGGCATGAAGTTAAAAAAAAAAAAAAGTAAAAAGAAATTTAACTCAGTTCTCCACTAGGGTTTTCTGAAATGCTAATATGGCAGAAACAGACCTGGAATCCACCACACGCTAACATACCTAACTGTCCTATTAAAAAGACATCAATAGGGCTTCCCTGGTGGTCCAGTGGATAAGGACATCGCCTTGCAGTGCAGGGGGTGCTGGTTCGATCCCTGGCCTGGGAAGATCCCACGTGACGCGGAGCGGCTGGACCGATGTGTCCAATTACTGAGCCGGAGCTCTGGCACGCATGCGCCCAGAGCCGGTGCTCTGCGACAACAGAGGCCACTGCGATGGGAGGCCCACATGGGCCAAAGAGCAAAGATGGATAAAAATAGATAAATGAAAGACTAATAGAAGTGGCCCGCCCGGCGCTCCTCCCTGCCCAACCTGTACCCACCTCAAAAAAATAAAATAAAATAAAACAAAAAAATTAAAAAATAAAAATAAAAAAGACATCAATACCTGAGTAGTACTTTCCAGTCATCCTCAGGGATCCCCAAACCAGGTAACCATGGGCTCCATTTCCACTTTCCAGATATCCATTACACGTGGTACTTGGCAAGGGATCACACCAGCTCTACAACCATGTCATCAACACAATATGTAAAAAGCTCCAGAGAAATGCGTATCCCGGAAGCTTCAAGGGTAAAATGGACAATTCCACACAAGGGAAATGCACACAAAGAGACAAGATTCCTTGTCATCCAAACTGCTTGCTCCTATCCAAAACAACTCCCCAAATCCAAGTTTACCAAGGGGCCTCCCACCAGGCAGTCTACCAAACACAGCTTAACCCATCTCCCTTCCTGTCCTTCCTAAGTAACACTTCCTGCCCCAACGAAATCCTTTTTCTTTCATTGTCCATATTTCCATGAGTGAAGAGTGAACTTTCCTCTAGCACAGTAACCTCCCTGAAAAAAAAAACAAACAGACAGACCTACCCTGCTTTTGACTATACATCCCCGGGTTGTATGACTACATCCTGACGGACAATTTTAAATTACTGAAAACGCAGGCTGGTGAAGGCAAGACCACATACAGGAGAATAAAGGAAATCAACGTGTTCCAAACTTCTGTGACACACGGAAACACATTGTAGGACATCTCCTAATATGCTCACACGCACTTTCACGTGTGTACACCTGAAGCAGGCAACCAGAAATACTCACCCTAAGCACAATGCACTCTTACAGTTTCTATTCTATTTCATTCTTTCTTAAATGATGGCCATGATCCTCTCAAATGATTTCCAACTAACCAATGGGCCAGTTTGAATGAGAATTCGGCTTGAACTGCACGAAAACCTACGGGTGCATTCCACCAGCTTCTAAAGAACCCTTCAAACAGCCAGCAGACAGCAGACTTGAACCAACCAGCGCCAGGCAGGCAGTGCCCTTTCTAACCGCCCAGCAACCCAAGTTCAAGTATCTCCCAACCTCCCAACTTTTTCCCCAGTAACCCAAAGTGACGTCATCAATTGCTGTTTTATTAACCTCTTTATAAATTCAGCCCATCAACCTCTTAGGGTGACACAGTTCATGTACTGCCCACCATGTAAAGCAATATTTGCCTTCTGTCCCCAAGCTGGTTCTCAAGCTTGAAGAAGAGAAAGCCTTCCAGGAGCCCACAATTAAATGAACAAGTCGGTTTTCCGTATCCCTTTGTCATCTAGTTTGTGGGTAGCATTCAGGAGTTATGCACACGCGCAGACACACACACACACCTCTCTCTCTCATCTTTCCAGTCTTAATCCCTGGCAGATTGCAGCCTCGGGTGAAATAAGAAACCAGGGAAGCCCCTGGAGCCGGGGGAGCCACTCATTGGCATGACCGTGAAAGCTGCGGACTCACTCCCACACCACAGAAGCGCCTGTTAGAAGTAACACTTCCTGCCCCAACGAAATCCTTTTTCTTTCATTGTCCATATTTCCATGAGTGAAGAGTGAACTTTCCTCTAGCACAGTAACCTCCCTGAAAAAAAAAACAAACAGACAGACCTACCCTGCTTTTGACTATACATCCCGGGTTGTATGACTACATCCTGACGGACAATTTTAAATTACTGAAAACGCAGGCTGGTGAAGGCAAGACCACATACAGGAGAATAAAGGAAATCAACGTGTTCCAAACTTCTGTGACACACGGAAACACATTGTAGGACATCTCCTAATATGCTCACACGCACTTTCACGTGTGTACACCTGAAGCAGGCAACCAGAAATACTCACCCTAAGCACAATGCACTCTTACAGTTTCTATTCTATTTCATTCTTTCTTAAATGATGGCCATGATCCTCTCAAATGATTTCCAACTAACCAATGGGCCAGTTTGAATGAGAATTCGGCTTGAACTGCACGAAAACCTACGGGTGCATTCCACCAGCTTCTAAAGAACCCTTCAAACAGCCAGCAGACAGCAGACTTGAACCAACCAGCGCCAGGCAGGCAGTGCCCTTTCTAACCGCCCAGCAACCCAAGTTCAAGTATCTCCCAACCTCCCAACTTTTTCCCCAGTAACCCAAAGTGACGTCATCAATTGCTGTTTTATTAACCTCTTTATAAATTCAGCCCATCAACCTCTTAGGGTGACACAGTTCATGTACTGCCCACCATGTAAAGCAATATTTGCCTTCTGTCCCCAAGCTGGTTCTCAAGCTTGAAGAAGAGAAAGCCTTCCAGGAGCCCACAATTAAATGAACAAGTCGGTTTTCCGTATCCCTTTGTCATCTAGTTTGTGGGTAGCATTCAGGAGTTATGCACACGCGCAGACACACACACACACCTCTCTCTCTCATCTTTCCAGTCTTAATCCCTGGCAGATTGCAGCCTCGGGTGAAATAAGAAACCAGGGAAGCCCCTGGAGCCGGGGGAGCCACTCATTGGCATGACCGTGAAAGCTGCGGACTCACTCCCCACACCACAGAAGCGCCTGTTAGAAGAGTCACAAAGTTCCCTCCAGGTCCGAGTTGGGAAAGGAAAGGGAGAACGAGAGACCTAGACAAGCCGGAGGAGCTGCGCCAGAGTGATCGGCCTAGGCCACCTCTGAGGCCTGGAGGCAGCCCGCCCCAGCCCGGGAGAAGCAGGTGAGCGCGGGCCGGGGACGCGGGGTCTCAGAGGCCCGGGGAGCGCCCGCCAGCTCTGGGGCGTGGGAGGGAGAAGGGTCCGGGACCCTCGGCCCCTGGAAGGCCCACGAGCCTCCCACTCCGGCCCGTCCTCCCCCACCCCGGAGTCGCCACCAACCCCAGCGGGAAGAAAGGCAGAGGGGAAGCCGAGGAGAGTGAGGAGCGTGACGTCCCTCCCCCTCCAACTCCATACCGCCTTCGCCGCCCGGGAATGTCCCGCCGCGGGCCCCACTGGCCCGGCGCCGCCTTCCCCCCCACGCGCCTCTCGCGCTGCGCCTGCGCGTCGGGCCCGGCGGGGAGGCGGGCGGTCTGCGGGTGCGCGCGCCCGGCGTGCCCCGGCGTGGGGTGGGGCCTGCGCCGCCCCGCCCTCCTCCCCTCCTCCCGTCCCCCTCCCCCAGACGCTGCCGCGGCCGCCGCAGGAGCCCGGAGCCCGAGCCGCCCAGCGACTCCCCCCTCCCCCAGCCCCGCCCCGCCCCAACCCGGGGCTCCGAGCCGGAGCCGAGTCTGCGCTTGGGGGTGAGTACGCGACCCTTCCGCAGCCCCCTCTCTTTTCTTTGAGGATCCCACCACCACCCCACGAAAAACCCTGATCTCAGCTGCGCGTCCCCTCCCTTTCAATCTCCTGCGGGACCCAAGGGTGCCCGGGCCCGCGGGACCCAGGGGTGCCGCGCGCTGCACCCAACCCCGCGCCGTCCTGAGCCCATCGTGAGAGTCCTCCGACCCCTGCCTGGGGTCCTGAGGTCCACCGCCCTCTGTCCCCACCCCTCCAGAGATCCGAGGGGTGGGACCTCCGCCCCCGGCCCCCGAGCACCACTCCGCTCCCACCTGCCCCGTCCAGGTGCGCGTCCCCTCCGGGGTTCCAGCGGCGCCCCATCAGCCCGCCGCCGCGGCAGGCAATCTGCCGCCCCCGAGTTTTGGACTCCCCACACCACAGAAGCGCCTGTTAGAAGAGTCACAAAGTTCCCTCCAGGTCCGAGTTGGGAAAGGAAAGGGAGAACGAGAGACCTAGACAAGCCGGAGGAGCTGCGCCAGAGTGATCGGCCTAGGCCACCTCTGAGGCCTGGAGGCAGCCCGCCCCAGCCCGGGAGAAGCAGGTGAGCGCGGGCCGGGGACGCGGGGTCTCAGAGGCCCGGGGAGCGCCCGCCAGCTCTGGGGCGTGGGAGGGAGAAGGGTCCGGGACCCTCGGCCCCTGGAAGGCCCACGAGCCTCCCACTCCGGCCCGTCCTCCCCCACCCCGGAGTCGCCACCAACCCCAGCGGGAAGAAAGGCAGAGGGGAAGCCGAGGAGAGTGAGGAGCGTGACGTCCCTCCCCCTCCAACTCCATACCGCCTTCGCCGCCCGGGAATGTCCCGCCGCGGGCCCCACTGGCCCGGCGCCGCCTTCCCCCCCACGCGCCTCTCGCGCTGCGCCTGCGCGTCGGGCCCGGCGGGGAGGCGGGCGGTCTGCGGGTGCGCGCGCCCGGCGTGCCCCGGCGTGGGGTGGGGCCTGCGCCGCCCCGCCCTCCTCCCCTCCTCCCGTCCCCCTCCCCCAGACGCTGCCGCGGCCGCCGCAGGAGCCCGGAGCCCGAGCCGCCCAGCGACTCCCCCCTCCCCCAGCCCCGCCCCGCCCCAACCCGGGGCTCCGAGCCGGAGCCGAGTCTGCGCTTGGGGGTGAGTACGCGACCCTTCCGCAGCCCCCTCTCTTTTCTTTGAGGATCCCACCACCACCCCACGAAAAACCCTGATCTCAGCTGCGCGTCCCCTCCCTTTCAATCTCCTGCGGGACCCAAGGGTGCCCGGGCCCGCGGGACCCAGGGGTGCCGCGCGCTGCACCCAACCCCGCGCCGTCCTGAGCCCATCGTGAGAGTCCTCCGACCCCTGCCTGGGGTCCTGAGGTCCACCGCCCTCTGTCCCCACCCCTCCAGAGATCCGAGGGGTGGGACCTCCGCCCCCGGCCCCCGAGCACCACTCCGCTCCCACCTGCCCCGTCCAGGTGCGCGTCCCCTCCGGGGTTCCAGCGGCGCCCCATCAGCCCGCCGCCGCGGCAGGCAATCTGCCGCCCCCGAGTTTTGGATTCCAGGGTCGCCAAGTCCAGTGCCCTCGGTGTCTTTTATCTTTCCCCCTGCTCCAGCGGTCGAGTACCCCCGAAGCCGGCCCGGGGCAGGGGTTCGCGAGAGCTGGCGCGAGGCCGGCCGCTGCCCTCGGCCCGTCTGGGGACTGGTTGGAGGGCTGGGGAGGCGACTGGCCCCGCGAGCGTGTCCTCTGCTTGCGCCCCACACAGTGCAGTTCATTCATGAGCCGCCCGGGCCTGCGTTGGAGGGTGCGGTGGAGAAAGGATTCGTCCGCGGAACCGGAGTGGGGCAAAGGCCCTGTTAGGGGGAGGGGGCGTGCTTTGTCCCTAACCCTTCTTAACCTCCTACGGAGGACAATCCCAAAGCTTTGGCACCTTCTTCCCCAGAAGATAAGGACCCTTGGGAAGTGGGGAGGAGAGGTCAGAGGGGCCGGCTGCCCTTGGGGCTCTGTGCTGCCACCTGCCTGGGTCCCATGGGTGGACTGGCCGCTCAGCAGTCCGCTCTCCTGGAGCGGAACTGTGGGGGAGGTGGTTGCACAGGCGGGAAGACCAGGACTTCTGTACCCAAGACCACTCTCCACCCCCTCCCTGGGTCTGCAGCAGCCCAGAAAGAGGGAGGCCTTCCCCAACCCCTTGAGGAGGGGCCCCCAGTTCCATCTCCCAGGCACATGTGAGTAGGGGAGTGGCAGTGACCACTGGGGAGGGGGACGCTGCCAGCGAGGTTGTGCTGGCAGCCTGACTATCCTCCAGGGTACCAGAGGGTCCAGGTCGTGGCATGCCCCAGATGGCACGTGCTGGGACCTGCTGTTGGCTCATCCCATTGGGTCTTGGCCTACGGTTGGGTGGGTAGGGATGTGGCAAGGCCGAAGGTAGGTGGTAAGTAGCTGAGAAGCCCCCTTTGGACATCTTCCAAGTTCTTCTCAATTATAATAGTCTTGGAGACCTGGGTTCAAATTCCAGCTCTCCCCTTCTTTAGCTGTGTGACCTTGACAAGTTACTTAACTTGTCTGAACCTTAGTGTCCCCGTCCAGGTGCGCGTCCCCTCCGGGGTTCCAGCGGCGCCCCATCAGCCGCCGCCGCAGGCAATCTGCCGCCCCCGAGTTTTGGATTCCAGGGTCGCCAAGTCCAGTGCCCTCGGTGTCTTTTATCTTTCCCCCTGCTCCAGCGGTCGAGTACCCCCGAAGCCGGCCCGGGGCAGGGGTTCGCGAGAGCTGGCGCGAGGCCGGCCGCTGCCCTCGGCCCGTCTGGGGACTGGTTGGAGGGCTGGGGAGGCGACTGGCCCCGCGAGCGTGTCCTCTGCTTGCGCCCCACACAGTGCAGTTCATTCATGAGCCGCCCGGGCCTGCGTTGGAGGGTGCGGTGGAGAAAGGATTCGTCCGCGGAACCGGAGTGGGGCAAAGGCCCTGTTAGGGGGAGGGGGCGTGCTTTGTCCCTAACCCTTCTTAACCTCCTACGGAGGACAATCCCAAAGCTTTGGCACCTTCTTCCCCAGAAGATAAGGACCCTTGGGAAGTGGGGAGGAGAGGTCAGAGGGGCCGGCTGCCCTTGGGGCTCTGTGCTGCCACCTGCCTGGGTCCCATGGGTGGACTGGCCGCTCAGCAGTCCGCTCTCCTGGAGCGGAACTGTGGGGGAGGTGGTTGCACAGGCGGGAAGACCAGGACTTCTGTACCCAAGACCACTCTCCACCCCCTCCCTGGGTCTGCAGCAGCCCAGAAAGAGGGAGGCCTTCCCCAACCCCTTGAGGAGGGGCCCCCAGTTCCATCTCCCAGGCACATGTGAGTAGGGGAGTGGCAGTGACCACTGGGGAGGGGGACGCTGCCAGCGAGGTTGTGCTGGCAGCCTGACTATCCTCCAGGGTACCAGAGGGTCCAGGTCGTGGCATGCCCCAGATGGCACGTGCTGGGACCTGCTGTTGGCTCATCCCATTGGGTCTTGGCCTACGGTTGGGTGGGTAGGGATGTGGCAAGGCCGAAGGTAGGTGGTAAGTAGCTGAGAAGCCCCCTTTGGACATCTTCCAAGTTCTTCTCAATTATAATAGTCTTGGAGACCTGGGTTCAAATTCCAGCTCTCCCCTTCTTTAGCTGTGTGACCTTGACAAGTTACTTAACTTGTCTGAACCTTAGTGTCAAGTTAAAAAGCATGCTCACTACCACCTCCTTACGAGATTAATTATGAGGATCAAACTAGATAGTCCAGGTAAAGAGTCTGGCACCCTGCCTGGTAGTTGATCAATAACAAGCTCTCCTCTCTGAACTTCTGACCCATCCTGGCGTAGAACCACCCTCCCGTGTCCCCACCTCCCAGCCTGCTAGGGATGGATCCATCTGTTTGAAGAGTTTGGAAATAGCCTCTGTCACTCACTGACGGACTCCTGAAAGTAGTGTAAGCCTGTAAGTCTTGGCAAAAAGCCCATCTTGACTGATGGGTTCTAGCCCATTAAGTTCTGTTTTATTGTGATTTTCACTGATTCGCCACTAAACCAATCCCTTTCATTCCATACTTTATTGACAACAATAGCTGATTTATTTTTTTAGAATCCATTTACACCTTGAACTGTAATAAGAGCTTCACCTAAATCATCTTGTTTAATTCGCAAACAACCATGCAACTGAATTCTTATCCCGATTTACGGATGCAGGAACGCAGACCCAAGGTGGTAAGATCATGCACCCAGGTCAGAAGCCAGATCTGTGGCATCCTAGAGCCCGTTCTCTCAGCCCCCAGGCTCTATCGCCTGTCCCCTATACCTGTCTCAGAACCTGAAATCACAAACCCAGGGTGGAGGGTCTGGGAGCTAGAAGCAAATGGGAGGGCAAAACAGGTAGAAACAGGGGGTGGCATTTCTCCAGAGCTGTAACTGGCGATCCCCAGCCCCCAGCTTCCTGATGGAAGTGACTCCCCTGTTGGCTGAGGCTACAGAGTGCAGTAGTTAAAAGCATAAGCTTGAGCCAGGTTGCCTGGGTCCATGTGCAGCTCTGTCACAGATAAGCTGTGTGCCGTCAGGAAGGGGAAGTACCCTCTCAAACCTCAGCGTCCTCCTAAGGTTGGGATGGGGAATAAATGAGACAGCCCTTGTAAAGCACTTGGAACAGTGCCTGGCACAAAATATGAGTTAGATAGGTAATTGATAAATGTTTTCTTTTCCTACTACTTGTATCCTTATTTGTGATACATTTTTGCACATCTTTCTGCAGCTGGTAGGGATGGAGTGAGGATATTAATATGTTTGTTACAGATTGAAAGACTGAGGCGCAGGTTACATAGTAACAGAGCTAGTCTCCATCTTTATCTCCTGCTAACAGATCACACCGCCTTCCTAGGATCTAAAGCCCTAACTTAAATCTTCCCTAGGAACTCTTTAAGAAAAAAAATTGATTGCTTCCCTGCCCCTGACCTCTACCATGTACACATGTCTTGATGATAAAATAACCTTCAGTTAGCTCGAAATAAAATCCTCCATCCCTCTCCCTGTACCTTTCCCGTTAAAGCCTCAGTGTCAGACCAGGGAAATTCTGGGATACCACTGACTCTCAGGCAACCAACCCTGTAGAGCAGATGAAATGCCCCTCTCTCCCCCAAAGGTTTTGCCTCAGTCTTTCCCCTGCTCTCAGCTGCTCTCCGTGAAGGCTTTGAGAGCAGCTGCCCAGGGTGAAATTCAGCCCAGCAACCCCGCCTCCGCAATTAAGAGCTCGGAGTAACCCAGTCAGCAAGCTGGCAAGCTGAGCCACCAGCCTGGGCTCCACCCTTTCCTGCCCTGTGACCTCCGTGTGCGCGGCTTCTCCTGCCTGGGTCCCTGATGGGGCGTGTGCCCTGCCTTCCTCAGAGTGCAGGTGGGAAGAGCTGGGCAGCTCTGGAGGGGAGCACACTTTGTGACTGTAAAGAGGGAGGTGGCAGAGGGACATGGTGCCTTCAGTTATCAAAGCACAGACAGACCTCGACCCTCACTGCTCTCCCGGGTCCTCTTCTGTAGGAACTCCCAGAATGTTCTACCTTCCTTGGAGTGGAGAGGCTGGAATGAGAGGCAGGTGCAATTCCAGGAGTCTGTACCCATTACACTCTGACCTGGTAGAGCCTTGGAGTTTTGGAGACAAACCGGCAAGGAGTAGATATGAGCTGAATTGATTTCTGGAGTGTACTGGAGTTGGGAGTGAGGGTTGGGGGGACTAGTATAGAGCCCCCCAATTATTACAGCCCCAGGACACCTCCACCTACCTTTACCCTTTCCTGGGGCCCCTTCTACTTGCATACCCAGGCTCCCAGACCCACCCACACACACACCCCGACTTGGACACCAACTCTCTTCATTTCCATGGACAGCCGTGTAGTCACCCAGCCCCCTACCTCCACACACACAGACACACACATCAACACAAGTTTACACACCTAAACATGTACGTTCTCTCAGTGCTCTGGGGTTCTCTAGCCAGAGAACAAAGCTTTTGTGGTCTGCAGAATCCTGTTCCAGACACACAGAAAAAGCATCGAGGTGCCCTGAAAAGTGTGCAGACTTAACAAAGAAACTGACCTAGCTTTGATGCCCAGGTCCATTATTTTATGAGCAGCGTGACTTTGGGGAACTAACTTACCTTCTCTGAGCCCCATTCCCTCCTCTTAAAATGGGAATGACATCCAACGCTGGAGTGCTAATGATTAAATGAAAAAAATGTATGTCTTCTTGAAATAGTGGGCATTCCAAACATGGCACCTGATGACAGTCACTGGCTGAATTTCTTTTAGGCAACTTGGGCTGGGAGGGAGGAGAGAGGGCATCGCAAACAGGGCGGTTATTCCTTTAGCCTTTCTTTTCAGAGACTCTCTGGAACCAAGTGAGACACACAGACAACCCTAGCTTCGGCTCTGGTGCCTCTTGCCCTGCCGCTGAAATGAAAGAAGCAAGGGGAAATCAGGGATCGTGGGTGCTCAGGAGAAACTCTCGCAGCTGCCCCGGAGGGCTGGGGGAGGCTTGCTCCCAGAGTTGCAGTCACGGATTTTAAGTTTGTTGTTCTCTGTCTTTGTCTGGTTTCCTTTCTTCCCTGGGGACCCCCTTACAAGGCAGAGCTTCAGTGTTGTCAGCAGAAGGGGCCTCAGGGGCCCTCCTGGAGGACGGGGGTTTGGGGGCCCTTGAAGGCGTGGCCACACTTCTCCACCCCAGGAGCTTCCCGAGAGCCCTGTTCAGCTGCGTCCCCAGGCACTTCCAGAACCCAGGCATCAGGGCTAGCTGCCCCTTCCCTCTTCCTCCCCACCTGTCCACTGGGACAGCCTCGGCAGGGAACCAGGCCAGAAGGCAGTACCCTGGCTGCAGGGAGCCTGGGTTGGTTAAGAGGCCCCGGGTTCACTCTCCCTTCCTTTGCCAATCAATGGAAAAGCTCACTGGGGCACGGCATTCCCAGCCTGCCTTGCTCTAGGGGCAGGAGCAGGGCACGCTGGGAGTTGTAGTCCTCACAACTCAGGTGCAAAGGAAATTGATGAGGTGAGGAAACTGGAGGGGAGAAAGGAGATGCTGCTGCCATGGACCAGGAAAAAGGATGAGGATAAGCAAGTGAGGCTAGGCCAAGAGACACAGGTGGCCCAGACCCAGAAATGCTGCTTTTCAACGGCCCAGACCTCTCTGGTCTGCAGAATCCTGTTCCAGACACACAGAAAAAGCATCGAGGTGCCCTGAAAAGTGTGCAGACTTAACAAAGAAACTGACCTAGCTTTGATGCCCAGGTCCATTATTTTATGAGCAGCGTGACTTTGGGGAACTAACTTACCTTCTCTGAGCCCCATTCCCTCCTCTTAAAATGGGAATGACATCCAACGCTGGAGTGCTAATGATTAAATGAAAAAAATGTATGTCTTCTTGAAATAGTGGGCATTCCAAACATGGCACCTGATGACAGTCACTGGCTGAATTTCTTTTAGGCAACTTGGGCTGGGAGGGAGGAGAGAGGGCATCGCAAACAGGGCGGTTATTCCTTTAGCCTTTCTTTTCAGAGACTCTCTGGAACCAAGTGAGACACACAGACAACCCTAGCTTCGGCTCTGGTGCCTCTTGCCCTGCCGCTGAAATGAAAGAAGCAAGGGGAAATCAGGGATCGTGGGTGCTCAGGAGAAACTCTCGCAGCTGCCCCGGAGGGCTGGGGGAGGCTTGCTCCCAGAGTTGCAGTCACGGATTTTAAGTTTGTTGTTCTCTGTCTTTGTCTGGTTTCCTTTCTTCCCTGGGGACCCCCTTACAAGGCAGAGCTTCAGTGTTGTCAGCAGAAGGGGCCTCAGGGGCCCTCCTGGAGGACGGGGTTGGGGCCTTGAAGGCGTGGCCACACTTCTCCACCCCAGGAGCTTCCCGAGAGCCCTGTTCAGCTGCGTCCCCAGGCACTTCCAGAACCCAGGCATCAGGGCTAGCTGCCCCTTCCCTCTTCCTCCCCACCTGTCCACTGGGACAGCCTCGGCAGGGAACCAGGCCAGAAGGCAGTACCCTGGCTGCAGGGAGCCTGGGTTGGTTAAGAGGCCCCGGGTTCACTCTCCCTTCCTTTGCCAATCAATGGAAAAGCTCACTGGGGCACGGCATTCCCAGCCTGCCTTGCTCTAGGGGCAGGAGCAGGGCACGCTGGGAGTTGTAGTCCTCACAACTCAGGTGCAAAGGAAATTGATGAGGTGAGGAAACTGGAGGGGAGAAAGGAGATGCTGCTGCCATGGACCAGGAAAAAGGATGAGGATAAGCAAGTGAGGCTAGGCCAAGAGACACAGGTGGCCCAGACCCAGAAATGCTGCTTTTCAACGGACTTCCCACCGACCTCATCCTCAGACCCCTCCTCGGGGGACAGAGGGACCACTCTAAAGCTGATCACCTTACTCTGAAGCCAGTTATACTGGGAAGGTGGTTAACTGTACTGAAAACTGAGCCGGTGAAATCAGGCCTTTGCTCTCATATGGGGTAGAGCGAAGTCAGGATGGGGGAACTGGCTCCTGACCCATCCTTCCCTGGCCTGGAGAGCCTTCCACTTGGCCTTGGATCTTCAGACCTGAGACCCCTCCCCATCTCCCCTCAGGCTCAGCTCTGCCGCCTGCCTGAGAGAGACAGAGATACAGAGATGGAGAGTTTGTGTTTGGAGAGAATGGGTTTGTGTGTGTGGGAAGGTGGTGGGAGGTAAATTGCTAGAGACTTGGAGACATCTTCCAGCTTAGAAAAACTAGTTGCCCCAGTCCAGAATGGGACTGAGTTCCCCAGACCCAGCTTGGGGCTACAGCCCACAGGCCAGTGAAGGTGAGGCCGGGAGGCTCAAGCCTCCCCTCGGGGCCCTTATCTCCAGAGGCCAGAGCTTCCACCCACCCGGGCTGCCTGGCAATCTCCTCCCCCGCCCACCCCGCCGGAGCCAGGGGCAGAGCAGTGCAGGGCCTGGGCCTAGCCGGGCTGACGGCGCTGCCCTCTGCCAGGAGGACCATGCGGCAGTAGCACGATGCTGCCCTTCCTGCTGGCCACGCTGGGCACCACGGCCCTCAACCACAGCAACCCCAAGGACTACTGCTACAGCGCCCGCATCCGCAGCACCGTCCTGCAGGGCCTGCCGTTCGGGGGCGTCCCCACCGTGCTGGCGCTGGACTTCATGTGCTTCCTGGTAAGTGTCCACGTGTCCCTCTCCAGCCCTGTCCCAGCACCGCACCCTGTCCATGGCTGGCCACCACCCCCGCCTGCCCCTGACTCCCCACATGTGACCGCAGGAGGGCATCTCCGTCACCCAGCCCAAGCCCAGCCTCTGACCCTCCTCCTACGGAGAGTCATCCCCTTCTCAGACCACACGCCTGCCCCCCTGGGCTCCTGGCCTCCCCTCCTGCCGACCACGCCCTCCTCCCTCAGGCACTGCTGTTCTTGTTCTCCATCCTCCGGAAGGTGGCCTGGGACTACGGGCGGCTGGCCTTGGTGACAGATGCAGACAGGTGAGGCTCCGCGCTGCCCTGCCCAGCACGCAGGCTTGCGTGTGCCCGTGCACCCCCACGTGCACACACACTCACCTTGTCCACATGCCTCGGAAGCAGGCGGAGAGGCAGCCTGCTCTCATCCTCTTGGGTGGGGAGGGGATGAAGAGGGACCGGTCCCAGAGCTGGCAAGGGGGCCCAGGGGCCCACAGCTGGGCCTTTGTCCCTTGCCCGTCGCTGGAGACCCGCCCCCGCCCCTGCTAACCCTGTCTGTTTTCTGTCTGCAGGCGCCGGCAGCAGGACAGGGACCGAGTGGAACAGGAATAGTATGTGGGGCCGCAGCCCCCTCGCCCTCACTAAACCAGCTTTCCTTTTTCTTCTCTTTCATGCTTCTCTTCTCCTGCCACGTTGCCGGGGTCTCTTCTCAGTTTTCTCCTCTGCAGGCTCCTGTTCGGATTAACGCAAGGTGGCGGGCTTCGCGGCGCAGGGGGCTCCCCAGCTTGTCTCTGCCACACTCCCCGACCCCGGGCGCCCTTCCCACGCAGGCCCCCGCAGCCGGGTGGGCGGGGGCGGAGGAGCGTCTTCCTGGGAGCCCACAGGACAGTCACCCTATTGGTTGCAGAGACAAGATGGGGCGTCTCCAGTGGCTTCTCACCCCCTAACAGCTAGTTCTTGCTATTCCAGGGTGCCCCACTCACCCGCTCTGGAGGCCTGGGAGGGGGCGTCCAGAGGAGCTCCGCGTGTGGCCCTTGGTGGCCGCCACCGCCTCTGCCTGTAGGCCTGGCCTTGGAGTTGCGGCAGCTGCTGGGGTCGGGGAAGAGGGAGGGTGGAGGACCCCTCACAGCTCCACCTCTCGCCCCTAGCCCTTTCTGGGGCTCTTCTGGTCCAGCCTGCCCAGTGCCCTATGCTGAGTGTGGACCCTGGTCTCCGCCACCCAGCCCAAGCCCAGCCTCTGACCCTCCTCCTACGGAGAGTCATCCCCTTCTCAGACCACACGCCTGCCCCCCTGGGCTCCTGGCCTCCCCTCCTGCCGACCACGCCCTCCTCCCTCAGGCACTGCTGTTCTTGTTCTCCATCCTCCGGAAGGTGGCCTGGGACTACGGGCGGCTGGCCTTGGTGACAGATGCAGACAGGTGAGGCTCCGCGCTGCCCTGCCCAGCACGCAGGCTTGCGTGTGCCCGTGCACCCCCACGTGCACACACACTCACCTTGTCCACATGCCTCGGAAGCAGGCGGAGAGGCAGCCTGCTCTCATCCTCTTGGGTGGGGAGGGGATGAAGAGGGACCGGTCCCAGAGCTGGCAAGGGGGCCCAGGGGCCCACAGCTGGGCCTTTGTCCCTTGCCCGTCGCTGGAGACCCGCCCCCGCCCCTGCTAACCCTGTCTGTTTTCTGTCTGCAGGCGCCGGCAGCAGGACAGGGACCGAGTGGAACAGGAATAGTATGTGGGGCCGCAGCCCCCTCGCCCTCACTAAACCAGCTTTCCTTTTTCTTCTCTTTCATGCTTCTCTTCTCCTGCCACGTTGCCGGGGTCTCTTCTCAGTTTTCTCCTCTGCAGGCTCCTGTTCGGATTAACGCAAGGTGGCGGGCTTCGCGGCGCAGGGGGCTCCCCAGCTTGTCTCTGCCACACTCCCCGACCCCGGGCGCCCTTCCCACGCAGGCCCCCGCAGCCGGGTGGGCGGGGGCGGAGGAGCGTCTTCCTGGGAGCCCACAGGACAGTCACCCTATTGGTTGCAGAGACAAGATGGGGCGTCTCCAGTGGCTTCTCACCCCCTAACAGCTAGTTCTTGCTATTCCAGGGTGCCCCACTCACCCGCTCTGGAGGCCTGGGAGGGGGCGTCCAGAGGAGCTCCGCGTGTGGCCCTTGGTGGCCGCCACCGCCTCTGCCTGTAGGCCTGGCCTTGGAGTTGCGGCAGCTGCTGGGGTCGGGGAAGAGGGAGGGTGGAGGACCCCTCACAGCTCCACCTCTCGCCCCTAGCCCTTTCTGGGGCTCTTCTGGTCCAGCCTGCCCAGTGCCCTATGCTGAGTGTGGACCCTGGTCCCTCTGCCCCCCATGGGTAGGCCCCGCTCACGTTCTTCCTTCAGCCTCCTGGGGTGCTGATGAGGACTCCCCCACTCCCTTCCCCCTGCCCTGCATCAGCGCCCCCCCCCCGCCCGCCCCCTGAAGGAAGGGGCGGGGTCAAGGGAGGCAGGGAGAGGGCAGCCACGCCCCTTGCGTCTGCCTCTGCGCTTCTGTGCCTTGTCTGGAGCTCTGGAGCGGAGCCCACCCATTCGACTCAGACTCACCCCGCTCTCTGCTCTCTCATCTCCCCACCCCCAGTGTGGCCTCGGCTATGCACGGGGACAGTCACGACCGGTACGAGCGTCTCACGTCTGTCTCCAGCTCCGTCGACTTCGATCAAAGAGACAACGTGAGTGTCCTCCGCCCAGCTTCCTTGCAGCCCCTCCTTGGGGCAGGTGGGCTCCGCAGCTTAAGCTTCCAGAGATGTGGAGTCAGGGGTCTGCAAAGAGGGGCCTTCTGCTCGGCAAGGGTGCCACTGGCCCGAGAGCCACAGGGTGGCCTCCAGGCCCAGAGCTCCGGCTCTGTCCCCGTGGCACCTCCGTACCAGCACAGGCGGAACTGTGGTTTCTAAGAGTCACTTTCCCGGGGAGAGCTCTGCGCCCGCCTCCGGGAATCAATCCTAAGGACCTCTTTTTCCTTAGACATTTTTCCAGAAGTAATCATGAGCCTGCCAGGCCCCCTTAGCAAGACGTGCAGGATCCATCGTGCTGCTCAGAGGTTGCAGCCGCGTGGCTAGTGGCTCCCTGGCAGCCTGGGGCCAGCTGATCTGCCTGTAGATCGGAGCTGAGGGGTAGGGCCCTGTAGGCAAGGCATGGACTCGATGAGGCGTAGTGGACCCCAAGCCCCTTTAAGGTCCGACCCAACACTCTGGCATTACCGGTCGGGCCCCCTATCATTCTGCCAGGGTGAGAACTCTAACCCTGGTCAGAGTTCAAAGCTGCAGGCCTTAGGGTGGCCCTGGTCCGTCCAGCTTAGACTGGGAGCCCCAGGAGTGGCAGCTTCTGTAGCCGCCGTAGCGAAAGAAGCCTGTCAGCTTCCTGAGTTGGACTCCCACTGATAAGTGGCAAAGCAGAGGTACCGCCCCCTCCAGCCAGAGCTGTCCAGATGGTCCCCAGACTCAGGTGACATTGGCAACATCTTGGCTGGAGAGCACCTCTCTTCCCCGTCCCGCATGAGGGATAGGCTCCCGGTAGATAGTTGCGGCAGGGTCTCTGCCCAGCCCTCCCCCGCATAGCGCCCCCTGCCCGGAGCAGGGTCTCTGTCTGAAGACAGGCCTGGGGGCTTGAGAGCAGGAGATGGCAGCCCACAGTGACGCTGGGCTGCTCCCTCTGGGCTGTTCTGGAGGGACCTTGGGCAGCGTGGCCCACCCCTCTGGCAGCCACACGGCAGGCTCTGCACAGTGCAGAAGCTGCACGTCTGAGGTCCCTTCCTAGGACCCCCAGTCCCATTCAACCCCCCACCCTGACCCACACAACTGCAGGGCTTCCTCTGGCCCTGCTGCCCTCGGGTGTTTGCGCTCTGGTCACAGGTGGCCTCATGGCCTTGGTCCTTTTTCTCCCGAGGGCTGACACCCATCCTCTCCCCTCTGTGGGGAAGAGCTGGTTTCTGTGGGGGCAGTGGGCGTTGTGACTAGGTAAGCCCAGCCTGGAGGTGGTCGCGAGCTTGGGGTTGGGTGGGAGGGGAAGGAGGCGCGGGGGCGGGGGCGGGGATGGGATGGGCTGGGAACGCCAGTTGAGAGCTCTCTGTCCCTCCAGGGTTTCTGTTCCTGGCTGACAGCCATCTTCAGGATAAAGTAAGTGCACGGTCTTCAAGCTCTAAAGAAAGAAACACCAGACCCGTCGTCTCCTAAAGTCCAGAGCCCGGCAGCTTTGAGGGCCTTAGCGCTGCTGGCCAAGCCAGCCCCAGGGGCCAGCCCCCTGCTGTTCCTCTGAGCCGGCCTCCCTTTACCCCCACAGTCTCCTGTGCCCCCATCCCCTCGTCCCCCCGACCCCCAGAGGGCCTGCTCTGCTCTCAGCTCGCTCTTATGAAAGCAGGGGCTGGTGCTGCCACCCCAGAGCCTCGTGCAGGTGCAGCCGGCAGGGAGGGCGGCAGGCAGGCTGGGAGCAGCCTGCCAGCAGCAGACAGGAGCCAGTATCCAGGAGGCCCAAGGCAGGAGATGGAGCCAGAGTGCGGCAGGCAGGCAGTGAGCCCTGAGAGAGGCAGGAAGCTGGGACAGGTCAGCACGGCCCCCACCCTCCCCTGTGGGCCCCCAGGTCTAAGGGGTGCGCCCCAAAGGCACCACTGCTCCCCACTCTGCCTCTTCCTGTCCCTGTCCCTGTCCTCCCTCCCGGCTCTGCCTCTTCCTGTCCCCATCCCTGTCCTCCCTCCCCAGCTTGTCCTCTCACTTCCCCTCATCCCTGCCGGCTCTCCCTCTCTGCAGTCTCCTACTTTCTCTCTTTTTCTTTCTCCTCCTCCTCCCCTTCTCCTTTTTCTCCTCTTCTCCCCCATCCTTCCTTTTTCTCCTTCCCCTTCCCTCTCTCCTCCCTCTCCTCCCAGGACATGGGGGACCCAGAGCCCCCCTCTTTCTACCCCATCCCGTGGCCAGGCCAGCCGGGGCTAGGGTGGACGTGGGCTGGGGTGGGCAGGGGCGACAGGCCGCGGCGCCTCCAGGGCCCGGGTCCTCACGGCCTCCCTCTGCCCGGCACCCACAGGGATGACGAGATCCGGGATAAATGCGGCGGCGACGCCGTGCACTACCTGTCCTTCCAGCGGCACATCATCGGGCTGCTGGTGGCCGTGGGCGTCCTCTCCGTGGGCATCGTGCTGCCCGTCAACTTCTCAGGGGACCTGCTGGGTCAGCGAGGACCGGGGCGGGCGGGGCGGGGAGAGGAGGCGGCGGGAGGGGCCGCGCCCTGACCCCACGTCCACCTCGCCCTCCTCTCGCCCCCCAGAGAACAATGCCTACAGCTTCGGGAGGACCACCATTGCCAACTTGAAATCAGGGTAAGGGTGGGGCGCTGGCCCAGGAGGCCTGGGTCTGCAGTCAGGGGCTGGGCGGGAACGGGCAGGGGAGGGGAGGGGAGGTGCTGAGGCTGCAGAGATGACTGTGGGCCCTGAGGCTCACGATGGAGACCGGAGGAGCCAGGGCGGCCAGGACAGGTCGGCTGGTGGTGGTTGGAGGGCAGTGTACCCAGGAGGGAGGGCACGAAGAGAAGACCACTCAGGGACATGGCAGTTGGAATGGAACAGCCCTGGGGTCTAGAGGATGGGCTGTGGGACCTGCCTTGGCAGGGGATCCGAAAACCGGGGGCAATAGAGGGGCCCTGTACCAGGGTTGGGTTTTTTTAATATCTATGTATTTTTCACCATGCTGGGTCTTCGTCGCTCTGTGCGGGCTTTCTCTAGTGGCCGCAAGCATGGGTTTCTCTAGTGGCAGACCGTGGGCTTTAGGGTGCAGGCTCTTTCGTTGGGGTGCACGGGCTCCATGGCCCCGCAGTGTGTGAAATCCCCCCAGAGCAGGGAGGGAAGCCAGGTGCCCCGCGCTGACAGGCGGATCCTTCCCCACCGGACCACCGGGGAAGTGCGGCCCTGAACCAGGGTCTAGTGAGCACGGGCCGGCGGGGGTGTCTGAGAGGGTCCCAGCCGGGGCTCCGCTCACCCCCGTGCCCCGCCAGGAACAACCTGCTGTGGCTGCACACCTCCTTCGCCTTCCTGTACCTGCTGCTCACCGTCTACAGCATGCGCAGGCACACCTCCAAGATGCGCTACAAGGAGGACGACCTGGTGAGTGGAGCCCGCCCCCGACTCCCCCCTCCAGGCCCGGGGTCCTCAGGGGAGGTCAGCCCCGGGCTGAGGCCGGCTGGCTTTGAATCCTGGCTCAGAGCCCAGGAGCCCCCATCCTGCCAGCGAAGTTACCTCCGGCAGCTTGGTTCCCTCCTCTGTGAAAGAACAGTCCCTCTCCCAAGGTGGGGGCTGGGCGGGATGAGCCCGGGCAGGAAACGGCTGCCATGGATCCAGTGGCCCTCTTCTCCTGTATTTACTCCCCAAACCGGTACTGCACACCCACGCCATGCCGCCCATTGGGCTGGGGCCTCATGGCCTGAGGGTCTGTGGGTAGCACCCCTCTGCCCACCATCACCCCTCAGTGAGCAAGAGGCCAGGGGACTTTCCCTCTGCTCGCTGTCAGATTGCTGTTAGAAACACTCCCCCTGCTGCTTTTCGCTGGCCTGCCTTATCCCAAGATCTCCTCCCACCCATCTGCCCCTCTCTGCTCCCCCGTTCCCCACCACCTCCCTGCGTTCGTTGAGAACTGAGCCTCAGGAAGGCAGACGGGCCCCCGCTCACCCCCTTCTCATCCCAGGTGGAAAGGAACTCCAAATATGGGGCTATCCAGGTCCAAAACCGGGGCAATAGGGGCCCTGTACCAGGGTTGGGTTTTTAATATCTATGTATTTTCACCATGCTGGGTCTTCGTCGCTCTGTGCGGGCTTTCTCTAGTGGCCGCAAGCATGGGTTCTCTAGTGGCAGACCGTGGGCTTTAGGGTGCAGGCTCTTTCGTTGGGGTGCACGGGCTCCATGGCCCCGCAGTGTGTGAAATCCCCCCAGAGCAGGGAGGGAAGCCAGGTGCCCCGCGCTGACAGGCGGATCCTTCCCCACCGGACCACCGGGGAAGTGCGGCCCTGAACCAGGGTCTAGTGAGCACGGGCCGGCGGGGGTGTCTGAGAGGGTCCCAGCCGGGGCTCCGCTCACCCCCGTGCCCCGCCAGGAACAACCTGCTGTGGCTGCACACCTCCTTCGCCTTCCTGTACCTGCTGCTCACCGTCTACAGCATGCGCAGGCACACCTCCAAGATGCGCTACAAGGAGGACGACCTGGTGAGTGGAGCCCGCCCCCGACTCCCCCCTCCAGGCCCGGGGTCCTCAGGGGAGGTCAGCCCCGGGCTGAGGCCGGCTGGCTTTGAATCCTGGCTCAGAGCCCAGGAGCCCCCATCCTGCCAGCGAAGTTACCTCCGGCAGCTTGGTTCCCTCCTCTGTGAAAGAACAGTCCCTCTCCCAAGGTGGGGGCTGGGCGGGGATGAGCCCCGGGCAGGAAACGGCTGCCATGGATCCAGTGGCCCTCTTCTCCTGTATTTACTCCCCAAACCGGTACTGCACACCCACGCCATGCCGCCCATTGGGCTGGGGCCTCATGGCCTGAGGGTCTGTGGGTAGCACCCCTCTGCCCACCATCACCCCTCAGTGAGCAAGAGGCCAGGGGACTTTCCCTCTGCTCGCTGTCAGATTGCTGTTAGAAACACTCCCCCTGCTGCTTTTCGCTGGCCTGCCTTATCCCAAGATCTCCTCCCACCCATCTGCCCCTCTCTGCTCCCCCGTTCCCCACCACCTCCCTGCGTTCGTTGAGAACTGAGCCTCAGGAAGGCAGACGGGCCCCCGCTCACCCCCTTCTCATCCCAGGTGAAGCGAACTCTCTTCATCAACGGAATCTCCAAATATGCAGAGTCAGAGAAGATCAAGAAGCATTTTGAGTGAGTAGCTCCTCCTCTCCTTCCCCCACCAGCCCCAGGACCCTTCTTTGCCCTCTTCCAGCCCCAGGAGCATCTTGACAGGCCTCTGTCTCTCCCGGGGGCTCAGGGGCTGCGGTGTGAAGTGGAGGGTACGTTAAGGAAGAACGCTCTGACTCCAAACTGGTCTAGCACTTGGACTGGACTTCCAGTCCCTCAAAGAGCTAGAGAAACCCTTGAAACGTGAAACCCCTGGGCCTCCCCTCCTCCTGGCTTGAACCAGTTCGCAGTTTGTTGACCCCGGGTCCACAGGCCCTCGAGGGCATGGGTGTCTCATGATCGTGCCTGGCATTCAGGAGCACATCTGTGGACTGGCAGGGAGCAGCCTCTCGGCCTTCGGTGCGTACTCAGGGAGCCTAAGAGGGTGGGCAGCGTGGTCTCTGAGGTGCTTTTCAGCCGGGTGTCTGTCTTGGTGAGGGGGTGGAAATCCACCCCCAGTGGCCAGGACAGTCTGTGTGCAGGATCAGGGGTACCGTCACACATCCATCTGTCCACCCAGCAAACATTCTTGGGCGCAGCTGAGGTCACTGTGGTGGCCTGGGGACTGTCGGCAGGAGTCTTAAGACCCTCGAGCTCTCAGGGGTGCGCTGCGCGGAGGCCAGCTCTAGGGGCCAGTCCAGGGTCTGCTCAGGGCCTGGTCTGGGGATGGTGTGAGGAGTGGTCCCGATTAGGAACATTGGTGGTCTAGATCAGGGCTCGGCCCCTGGTCAGGATCAGGATTTAGGGAGGTCCGTGGGCCTAGATTGAGAGGTCAGTTGTCCTGAATCCGGGTGGAACTGGGATCAGATTCCAGGCCCCTGTGTTACAGGAGAATGACTGGCTTGTGACCAGCGTCCAAGAGTGAATACTCTTTTATTCAGCCTGCATTGATTGGTCATCTTCTGTGTGCCAGACATCAATCAATTAGAAACAGGTCCTGCCCTCACATGGGTTACAGAACAACAGCTAAAATTAGCTCATCCATCATTGGTCAGTGTGAGAGAACGATTTGGGGTCCCATCTGGAGTTCAAGCTGTTCTCAGCATTCAAGGGCAGGCTGGGTCAGGATTTAGGACAGTGTGTGCTGAGAATTAAGTGCCATCTTAATGTTGCCATCCAAATGGAGTCAGCTGTCAGCTTGTATAGACAAGTCCTTTAGTAACAGGTTTGGTTTTTTTTTTAAGGAGGTAGCTTTTTATTTATTTATTTTTATTTGGTTGCATGAGATCTTAGTTGTGGTATGTGGGATCTAGTTCCCTGACCAGGATTCGAACCCAGGCTCCCTGCCTTGGGAGCAGAGCGTTTTAGCCACTGGACCACCAGGGAAGTCCCAGTAACAGGTGTCTTTGGAGCATCTTGTGCTGCACTGGAGCGGGAGGCTGGGGACGTGGCAGGAAACCTGCCCTCATCTGCTTATATTCTAGTAGGGTGAGGCAGGTGGCAAAGAAATGAACTAGGCAAGTAGGGTAGGTGCTTCGAAGAGCACCAGAGCAGGGAGACGGGCAGAGAAAGGGGTCAGGGAGGGCTGCTGGTTCCAATGGGGTGGGCAGCGGGGGCTCTGACAGGGAGACCCGAGAGCAGAGCCCTGTGTGCAGAAAAAGAGTGGACCCCGTGAGCCGAGCACCCACTGACCCAGCACACATGTGCTGTACACCTACCATGTGCTTCATCCCAGGGAGACGAAGAAGAGCCAGACTTGAGTCCTGCTCGTGAGGAGCTCACAGTTGAGGTTGTCTGTTTCAGGGGTCCGTCGGTGGTTTTGTGTAGGGAGCAACCTGATTAAAAGTAGAGGTCATTGGCAAAAAGCATCACAATATTGTAAAGTAAGTATCCTCCAATTAAAATAAATAAGTACATTCACTTCCCCGGTGGTCCAGTGGTTAAGCCTCCGCCTGCCAGCGCAGGAGACAGGGGTTTGATCCCTCACTGGGGCAGCTAAGCCCGCACACCGTAACCAGAAAGCCTGCACACGGGAACAAAGACCCGACGCAGCCGAATAAATAAATACAAAAAATAAATACAAAGAATGGAAAAAATAACAATCAGCCTATCAGCAGAGGTGGGGGAGACTGCAGTCCTAATTGGAGTTTTTAGGGTCCGTGTGGTGAGCATCATCTCGTTGGCCCATCCACTCAGCACGGCACAGTGGGTGTTCACGGAACACCTTCTGCGTGAGCGCTGTTGACCGGCACTTGGGGACAGGGTGCTGAGCAGGAGGCAGCCCTCGTCCTGGTGGAGCCCCTGGTAGTCATCTGTGTCCGGCAGGGTCTGGGGTCCAGGCCTCGGGTCTGCACTGGAGGGCTGACCCAGCAGAATCAGGGGATAGCCTGTGTGCAAAATCAGGGAACCTGTGCGGTGGGGATTAGGGGATTAGAGCTTAGTCAGGTGACCGTGAGGGTTCAGCCCGCCACAGGGCTGACAGCCCTTCCAGACAGGAGCCCTGAAGTGGTCTGAGCAACAGCAGCGTCGGGGGCTTCCCAGGTGGCACAGTGGTAGGGAATCTACCTGCCGACGCGGGAGACGCAGAGTTGCGGGCTTGATCCCTGACTCGGGAAGGTCCCCTGGAGAAGGAAATGGCCACCCACTCCAGCATCCTTGCCTGGGAGATCCCATGGACAGAGGAGCCTGGGGGCACCGTCATGGGGTCGCAAAGAGTCAGACGTGACTGAGCAGCTAACACGTCCACGGTTCGCATCCCGTATCTGGCGTCCGGCGAGCCGTCCTGAGCCTCCTGGGCAGCGCCTCTCAAGGACTCCATCCCAGGTTTAAGTTCCCAGATTCTAATGGTTTGTGTGGTTCATCTTGCTGCTTTAGTATCATGTCTTTACATCTTTACCACTTGGTATTCCCTTCTTTAAATATTAAAACAGACAAACCCCACAAGGCAGGGCTTCGATCTGGATCAGGGATTAGGATCAGGGAGCGGTGTGTGATCAGGATGAAGAGGGACGCCCTCCTCCGCGCAGGCCGTAAGCCTCCCTCAGACCTGCGGGTACCAGCTGCAGTCTGGTGGGTCTCTAGTCAAGGCAGAGACACTCTCAGCTGCCGGTCAGAGGGTCAGTCTCGGTCTGGGTTATGGGCCAGCTAAGTCAAGAGAAAGGATCCGTCTGTGGTCGGGGTTTAGAGGTCATTCTCAGGTCAGGCTTCAGGATGCCCCTCTGGTCAGTCTTGCACCCGAGGTCATTCTGTCGCCCGTGGCCATGGATCGGCTGGGTCATGTTGATGGTCAAGGCCAAGCGCTGAGCTGTCACCAGGTCTCCTGGGAACAGGGGGCTCAGGGGAGCAGCCATGCCTAGACACAGTTTCTCTGCATGTGATGTTCCCAGCCCCCGATGAGAATCAGACCGCAGCCGCGGTGGCCCCGGCCTCCCGTGAGTGCGCGCTCACGTCGGGGTCCGCGGCCGTGCCTATGTGGGCACGCTCCCCCACTCAGATCGGCATGAGGAGGAATTTCACAGTTCCATTCTTGGGAACGGTTGTCTGTGCAGACTCAGACCCTTGGGTTGGGGCTGTGCGTCCTGAAGGCGTGGGGTCGCGGAGGCCCAGGGAGGGCGGGGGTCTGCCCAGGATGACGGCGGGCTGTCTTCCAGGGAGGCCTACCCCAACTGCACGGTCCTGGAAGCCCGCCCGTGTTACAACGTGGCTCGTCTGATGTTCCTCGATGCAGAGAGGTAGTGGGGCTGGGGGTGCGGGGCAGCGCCCGAGGGTCCCCCGCCCGTCGTGGAGAGTATCTTGGCTGCCTTCAAGAGCCAGGCTTCCCTTCCAGCTGTCTCCCAGCGTGTTTGATTTTAATTCACCCCCCGGAGTGCCTGTCCATTCAGCTCTGGAAAGAGCAGGTCCTGGAGGTTAGAGGAAAGGGGCCCACGGTCCCCACCCCGTTTGAGGACATGTGCTTCCTCCACTACAATGTGAAGAATTTAGGCTAAATCTCTGGCCTTCCAGGCATGGTGGGGAGATCCTGGGCTGGGGACATGTCTGAACCTTTCATCCTAAACACACCCAAGAGCACGGTGGCCCCTTTCCTTGGGGAGTGGACTCCATGGCCCGCGAGCTGGGCCACCTGCCCATCTTCCACCAGCCGCAGCTGGGCCGTGGGTGACCGGGCGCCTGGGTTCCACAGGAAGAAGGCCGAGCGGGGGAAGCTGTACTTCACAAACCTCCAGAGCAAGGACAACGTCCCCACCATGATCAACCCCAAGCCCTGCGGCCACCTCTGCTGCTGCGTGGTGCGTGGCTGTGAGCAGGTACGGGACGCCCTGGCTGCAACCCAGGCCTTGGGGCCCCCAGGTTCTGGGTGGGTGAGGCGGGGTGGGGGGTCCTGGGGAGACAGGTCACAGCAGAGATGGATGCGCCCCTCGGGTGGGCTTGTCCCACAGGCTCGGGAACACAGACACACCCACTGGCAGGCCTTGCACTTAAGTACCCTAAGGTCGAGAGGCACCCAGAGGAAGCAGAGTGGGGGCCTGGACCACAGACAGGGCAGCCCCTCCCTCAGCCGGTCCCCATCTGTCCCTACATCCCGGAAGCCCTACTCCTGCTGTTGGTCTGTGCCCTACACCTACAGTGAGCAAGTTTTCAAACCCTGAGTCAGAAGAGGTCAGTCAAGAGGCCAGCTTGCTGAATTTACTGTCTCTGTGGCTTGAGGCAAGTTTCTGGACTGCTTGTGCCTCAGTGACCTCGTCTGTAATACAACAGCTACTTGTACCCACCTCCCAGGGGGCTGGTCATGAGGATAAGCGAGTGAACCGAGAGCCTGCAGCAGTGCCGGGGCTGCCATCGGCTCGGGGCGGGGCCTGCTGGGTGAAGCGGGGACACGCAGCTTGACCGGGGCCCCGCCTCGCCCGTCCTGGCAGGTGGAGGCCATCGAGTACTACACGAAGCTGGAGCAGAAGCTGAAGGAGGACTATAAGCGGGAGAAGGAGAAAGTGAACGAGAAGCCCCTCGGCATGGCCTTCGTCACCTTCCACAACGAGACCATCACCGCCATGTGAGCCCCGCCCACCGCGAGCCCCGCCCACCGCGAGCCGGGCACCCAGGGGCCCGCGGGGGCTCCGGGTCCCAGGTAACCGAGCCCCCCTCCCCCAGCATCCTGAAGGACTTCAATGTGTGTAAGTGCCAGGGCTGCACCTGCCGAGGGGAGCCCCGTGCCTCCTCCTGCAGCGAGTCCCTGCACATCTCCAACTGGACGGTGTCCTACGCCCCCGACCCGCAGAACATCTACTGGTGAGCAGAGGGGAGCGGCAGGGCGGCTTTGTCGGGCGCCGGGTCTCCAGTGGGGAGAGGAGGGGGAGGCTCTAGGCGCTGCTGCTGGGGTCGGATCCGGCGTCCAGCCCTGGAGTGCCGCCTCGCCTTCCAGGGAGCACCTCTCCATCCGCGGCTTCATCTGGTGGCTGCGCTGCCTGGTCATCAACGTGGTCCTCTTCATCCTCCTCTTCTTCCTCACCACCCCGGCCATCATCATCACCACCATGGACAAGTTCAACGTCACCAAGCCCGTGGAGTACCTCAACGTAAGGCCCACACCGCGACCCTCCGCACGTGCCAAGACGCAGATCCCGGGCCCCCACTCCCTCCCGGCCAAGGGCGTAGCAGGGGCGTGAAACCCGTCTCCCTCCTGCCCAGTCGGGCGCCTGCTCTGCTTTTCCAGCCCGGCCCCTCTAGAAGGGCCCACACCACCCCCTCTTCTCTTCCCTGGGCGCCCCACCTCCTTCCCCCGGAGAGGGCCCCCTCGACTCACACTTGCCTGGAGGGCTCCCAGGGAAGGGAGAGCCTGGGTCCATCCCCAACGGATCCTGTGACCTCCAACCGGGCCCTTCTCCAAACCACCTGATCTCTCCAACCAAAGAGTGAAGGGCCAGACCAGATCCTTGGCTTCCTAACTTTGATTCTGATGCCCTTTATCAAAAGAAATCTTACATGAAACCCAGCGTGGAAAAGCAGGTTGTGCAGTGGCAGTGGTGGGGGACGTCTGCCGCTCTCCCCTCCCTCCCCCTGCAAGCCTCCTTTTAACTGAAACTCAAAGTTCATGAGAAAGGCACTCTGAAAATCACTGAGTGAAAATAGCATAATAGATAAGGCCCGGGCTGCCTGGGTGCAAATCCCTTCACCCACACTGCTTACTATCTTTTACTAAATCTCATTTTTTTTGCCTCAGTTTACTCATCTGTAAAATGGGGTGATATCATTATTGTAAGAATTAATACATGAAAAGTACATGATCCAAAAAACAAAAAAAAAAAAATCCATGATCAGTGCATGGCACATAGTAGGTGTTCAGGAATGCTCACTACTCATACAGTTCATTCAGGGGTTGTACATCTGGCTCTGGCCCCTGATGTTCTGGGCTGCTCATTTGCTTGGCGACAGCTGGGCCTTCGCTGTGGCACGCTGGATCTTCCTGGCGGTGCCGGGTTCCCCAGTTGTGGCGCACAGGCTCGGTCGTCGCAGGATGCGAACGCTCCGGTTGTAGCACATGCTCTCTGGGGCACGCAGGCTTTAGTTGCTCTGAGATATGTGGGATCTTAGTTCCCCAGCCAGGGATTGAACTTGCTGCCCCTGCACTGCAAGGTGGATTCTCAGCCTCTGGACCACCAGGGAGGCCCCAGTGTTCTGGACTTCTGTCATGAGGCGCTGGGGGCGGGCGGGGGCCCAGTGGAGGAGGGGCAGGGAAGCCAGGCCGGCTGACCCCGCCTGACACGGCCGGCCCCGCCCCCCGCAGAACCCCATCATCACCCAGTTCTTCCCCACCCTGCTGCTGTGGTGCTTCTCGGCCCTGCTGCCCACCATCGTCTACTACTCCGCCTTCTTTGAAGCCCACTGGACACGGTGAGACGCCTCCTTGCACACGCACACTGCGCCTCACTGGGGGCTCCTGGGCGCACGCCCTCCGCTTTCAGGCTCCCTGGACCGTCCCAGAGCTGCAGGGAGAGGGCGGGTGACCGGCATCCTCACCTGGGGAAGCCCCTCCTTCCCAGGGAGCCCTCCTGGGGCCCGAGCTGGGGGCGCAGGGGGCCGGCATGGGGCTGGCTCGCCTGACCTCTGCCCCCGTGCCCCCAGCTCCGGGGAGAACAGGACCACCATGCACAAGTGCTACACCTTCCTCATCTTCATGGTGCTGCTCCTGCCCTCGCTGGGCCTGAGCAGGTGGGTTTCAGGGGAAGGGACGGGGGGTGGCAGGAGGGGGGCAGCCAGGGGTCCCCCGTCTGGGGTGCATCCTCAGAGCTCACGGATGGGACAGCCCCCCACACCTCCCCTCCCCTCTCCAGCCTGGACCTCTTCTTCCGCTGGCTCTTTGACAAGAAATTCTTGGCCGAGGCAGCTATCCGGTTTGAGTGAGTGACTGGGGTCCCCAGGGAAAACCAGATGGTGGGGACGGGGGGTGGGAGGGTGCACCAAAGTTCACACACCTGAGGCAGGGAGGTGAAGGGAGCTTGGATCACGGTCAGGCAGGGTCATCCCAAAGGTCACCTTAGGGACAGGGCTGTCTTGGGTGCATACAGGGCGCATCCCAGGGTCTGTGGTGGGAACCTCTCTGCGTTCTGAGGTCACCCTCAGAGTGCACTGGGGGCTTTGGGGCCCACACTCCGCGAGTTTCTGTGGCCCGCTCTGGGGCTCGTGTCCCGAGACTAACCACGGGAGCCGGAGCCGCCCTCGGGGGTGGCGGTGTCTGGAGTGGGATCCTGGTTGCGCTGTGGGAGTCACGTGGGGGCGCCGAGGGGTCTCCCTTCAGGCTCTGGAGCCACCTGTCTGAGTCTCTGTGAGAGCTCCTGGGCTCACCCCTCAAAGAGACCATGGGGGACTTTGGCGCTCACACTTTGGGGTGTTTCTGGGACACAGGTTCTGGGGAGACCTCTGAAGTCTCAGGCTGTCGCCCAGGGGTGTGACTGTGCACTTCTCCCTGGGGCCCCTTCCCTGGGTAATCTTGGGGGGCCCTTGGGGGCCCCGTGCCCTGGCTGTTTATGTGGGAGCAGACTCTAGGGTCTTGCTCTAGGCCATCGGTAGCCATCTTGGGCTCACATTTGGGGTGTCCTGGGTACTCACAGAGGTGCCGGGGCTCCCCTCTCTAAAGACTTCTGGGGGAGAGTCTCTGGAGGTGTCCGAGGCTCATACTCAGGGGGTTGGTTAAGTTAAGATTTGAGGCAGAAAGCCTTCGGGGTGTTCCTGGGCCTCACAGGGTCGGGGTGGCCATGGTGATGTCCAGCTCATACCCTGAGCCCTGGTCGCCTTAGGGGTCTCTCGCACTTTCCCCGGGGATATTTATGGGGCACAAGCTCTAGGGAGGCCTCTGGGCTCACACACACTGAGGTTAGCCTTGACTTACTTTGGAAGCACGGATGGGACAGCCCCCCACACCTCCCCTCCCCTCTCCAGCCTGGACCTCTTCTTCCGCTGGCTCTTTGACAAGAAATTCTTGGCCGAGGCAGCTATCCGGTTTGAGTGAGTGACTGGGGTCCCCAGGGAAAACCAGATGGTGGGGACGGGGGGTGGGAGGGTGCACCAAAGTTCACACACCTGAGGCAGGGAGGTGAAGGGAGCTTGGATCACGGTCAGGCAGGGTCATCCCAAAGGTCACCTTAGGGACAGGGCTGTCTTGGGTGCATACAGGGCGCATCCCAGGGTCTGTGGTGGGAACCTCTCTGCGTTCTGAGGTCACCCTCAGAGTGCACTGGGGGCTTTGGGGCCCACACTCCGCGAGTTTCTGTGGCCCGCTCTGGGGCTCGTGTCCCGAGACTAACCACGGGAGCCGGAGCCGCCCTCGGGGGTGGCGGTGTCTGGAGTGGGATCCTGGTTGCGCTGTGGGAGTCACGTGGGGGCGCCGAGGGGTCTCCCTTCAGGCTCTGGAGCCACCTGTCTGAGTCTCTGTGAGAGCTCCTGGGCTCACCCCTCAAAGAGACCATGGGGGACTTTGGCGCTCACACTTTGGGGTGTTTCTGGGACACAGGTTCTGGGGAGACCTCTGAAGTCTCAGGCTGTCGCCCAGGGGTGTGACTGTGCACTTCTCCCTGGGGCCCCTTCCCTGGGTAATCTTGGGGGGCCCTTGGGGGCCCCGTGCCCTGGCTGTTTATGTGGGAGCAGACTCTAGGGTCTTGCTCTAGGCCATCGGTAGCCATCTTGGGCTCACATTTGGGGTGTCCTGGGTACTCACAGAGGTGCCGGGGCTCCCCTCTCTAAAGACTTCTGGGGGAGAGTCTCTGGAGGTGTCCGAGGCTCATACTCAGGGGGTTGGTTAAGTTAAGATTTGAGGCAGAAAGCCTTCGGGGTGTTCCTGGGCCTCACAGGGTCGGGGTGGCCATGGTGATGTCCAGCTCATACCCTGAGCCCTGGTCGCCTTAGGGGTCTCTCGCACTTTCCCCGGGGATATTTATGGGGCACAAGCTCTAGGGAGGCCTCTGGGCTCACACACACTGAGGTTAGCCTTGACTTACTTTGGAAGCATCTCTGGCGTCTGCCTTCGGGGTTCACACTCAGAGGGCACTGAGACAGGCTTGGGTGCTTCGAGGGCTAAGCTGGAGGGTCCACATGGAAGAAGGCACGTTGGGGTGCTTGCACGCTCGCAGTGGGCAAGAGGCCTCTGGGTCCCCCAAGAGTGCAGAGCTGGAGCACCTGGTGCCCGCAGGTGCGTGTTCCTGCCGGACAACGGCGCCTTCTTCGTGAACTACGTCATTGCCTCAGCCTTTATCGGCAACGCGATGGACCTGCTGCGCATCCCGGGCCTGCTCATGTACATGATCCGGCTCTGCCTGGCGCGCTCGGCCGCCGAGAGGCGCAACGTGAAGCGGGTAGGGCCGCCCGGGGCCGCCGCGGCCCGCACAGCACCCCCTGGTGGCCCAGCCAGAAACGGCAGCCGCCGTGCTAGCCCGTCGGGGCACCAGGGTGCTGGGACTTGGGGGGCCGAGTTCCATGGCCCTCGGTCACCCGCTTCCCGTCTGGGGCCCGTCTGCCCGCGTGGACAGCGGTGGGTTGCCATAGCTGACCCTGAAGGCCCCTGCAGTTCTGACAGTCTAGTGTTCTCTGCTGGGAGCTGGGGGAGCTCTGGGTCTAGACCTAGGGTCCCTCTGCACTAATCCCACACAGAGGGCTCTGGGCCTCCCACTCCCCAGCCCACCAACATGCCAGTCCCTCGTCCCTCGAAGGCCCCCCGCCAGGCCCTGTCCCCTCCAGCTCCATCACGGCCCCTATGCCCGTTCGCTCTGCCCCTCCCTGCCCTGGACGTTAGGTTCCTTCCCCTCCCTGCCACCCCCAGCTTCTCTCCGGCCCCTCCCCTCCTCCCAGCTGCCCGAGCCCCCCCCGCCCCCCTCAGCGGCCCTCCCGCCCATCTCCCCCCCAGCATCAGGCCTACGAGTTCCAGTTTGGCGCAGCCTACGCTTGGATGATGTGCGTCTTCACGGTGGTCATGACCTACAGTATCACCTGCCCCATCATCGTGCCCTTCGGTAGGCACCGCCGCGCCGGGACCTGGGCCCTGCTCGGGGGGACCCAGGACCTCTCCCGCTCCACGCTAGCGAGGCAGGCCCCCCGAGTGGACAGGGCCCCGGCTGGGAGACCGGCCCCTCGGGCCTCCCGCCCGGTCCCTGGCCCAGTCTGGGGCTCGGCCTTGGGGGGGCGAAGGGGAAAGGCCAGCTTAGCTCAGGCTGGACGCCCTAGCACCAGCCGTGGTCACTCAGGGCAGTGTCTGCACGCAAGTGAGTACACAGCGTCACGTGTCCACACGCACAGGCCCACACGGGCTCCCCAGGCACACCTGTACACAGCCCCCATTCACTCGGAAAGATCTTTGGCTTCCGGGGCGGGTTTGGGTCCTCACCACCCATGGAAATACCCTGCTCACGCTGCACCACATGACCTGGGCAAGTCCCTCTTCTTTCTGAAGAAATTTAGCAAAGTTTTTCTTCACCCCTACAATCTCCCCCACCTCTCCTTTTCCCCCAACTAACACCCTAACCCTTTCACCACCCTCCTGGTTCCCGAAGGCTCCAAACTCCCAAACTAACCAGCTTGTCCTCATGCGAAGCTTCCCATTCCCTCAACCTCCAGGAAAATAGAGCGTACCGCCTGGTTTATATACTCCTCTGTTTCGGGGCAGGAATGGGGGAAAAAGAACCCAACAAAATACAGGTTTCGGGAGGTGCTTGCTGACCCAAACAAATAGATTTCTAATGGTAGCATTCCGGTTGAGGGGCTCCAGAGTGAGGGGGCTTCGGCAGGGGAAGCCAGGGTTCCGTGGTCTTAGGAGGGGCTCTGTTCTCTACTGAGCCTGGGGTGGAAGGAGGGGAGGCCCGTCCTTCTGTGACCTTGGAAGGCCCGGGACAGCCGTGGCGGACGCCGGCCGAGGCCCGGCCGCGCTGGTCCGAGGTCAGGGCCGTGTGGCTTCCCCAGGGCTCATGTACATGCTGCTGAAGCACCTGGTAGACAGGTACAACCTCTACTACGCCTACCTGCCGGCCAAGCTGGACAAGAAGATCCACTCGGGGGCCGTGAACCAGGTGGTGGCCGCGCCCATCCTCTGCCTCTTCTGGCTCCTCTTCTTCTCCACCATGCGGACGGGTGAGGGCCGCCCTGCCCGGGGGCCGGCCAGGGGCTGTGGGCCGAGGCAGAGCAGGCCGTCCTGGGGCCAGGGCTCGCAGGCCAGGGGAGCGGAGCACAGAGGAGCGTGGGGCTGGATTCAGGAGGAAGCGGAAGCCCTTGGGAGGGGGCCCTGGAGGAGAGGCAGCAGCCCTTTCTCTGCCCCCTCGTTCCCAGGGTTCCTAGCCCCCACGTCCATGTTCACCTTTGTGGTCCTGGTCATCACCATCGTCATCTGCCTCTGCCACGTCTGCTTCGGACACTTCAAATACCTCAGTGCCCACAACTACAAGGTGTGGGACCGGGGGCAGGGAGGTGGCCGAGGGGCAGGGTCAGCCCCGGGGGAAGTGGGGGCTGGGAGCCGAGGGCAACCGCAGTCCCGCCAACACCCCCTGACTCCTTCTGGGCCCCTCAAGATCGAGCACACGGAGACAGAGTCCGTGGACCCCAGAAGCAACGGACGGCCCCCCAGTGCTGCCGCTGTCCCCAAATCCGCAGTGAGTGCCCCGCCCCCGTGGCCACTTCTTCCCCACAAAGCAGGGTGTCCTGTCAGCCATCCAGAAAGGAGAGCCCGTGCAGGACCCTGGGCAGGAGTGGGGGCGGGGGGATCTGGCTCCACCAGTGGGGCTGCTCCATGTCCCCCTGGGAGGACGGTCACTGCCCCTCTCCCCAGAGCCCTGAGATTCCCCATCACCCCTTCCCCACGAGGGGCAAGGTGTCCACTCTCACCCCACCCTTCTCCCTCTTCAGAAATACATTGCTCAGGTGCTGCAGGACTCAGAAGTCGACGGGGATGGGGATGGGGGTCCTGGGAGCTCGGGGGACGAGCCCCCGTCGTCCTCGTCCCAAGATGAGGAGCTGCTGATGCAGCCGGACGGCCTCACGGACACAGACTTCCAGTCTTGTGAGGACAGCCTCATAGAGAACGAGATCCGCCAGTAAGGGGAGGGAGGCCCTGGCGGCCACCCCTGCCTCCCCCGCCCTGCCCCCCACGGACACTAAAACGCTAATAATTTATTAGATCTAAAGCCCCTCCCTTCCCCATCCCCTGCTTTCATTAAGGTATTTAAACCTGGGGACTTCGCCGCTCTCCCCCACCATGGAGGGAGGGCGGGAATCCCCCAACCTCAGTGAGGAGAGCCCCGAGCCGGCCCCGGGGCAAAGAGGGGTGTGGTCAGGGTTCCCCCAGATCAGTGCCCCCCGGGCTAGTCGTGTGATCAGGAAAGGGTTAATGAGAGCCGCGAGGGGTACCTGGTGCCATGGCTGGAGACCTGGTGGGGGCAGGTGGATCAGGGGCTGCCCCCCAGTTCTTACGCCCCCAAGCTCCCCTGGGGTCTAGACTCCAGGGAAGTGGAGCCTCCAGCCCCTACGGGGTGGCCGGAGAGGAAGAGGGTGCTGCGCGGGAGGAAGAGTCCGGCCCTGAGCCGGGGGGACTGACCTGGGGGAGGGGGCGGGCATGACTGACACTGGAAAACGGGATTTTGCACTGTTTTCTTTTTTTTCCTTTAAAATAAAAATGAAAAGAAAAGCTCTGAGGCAGGTGTCTGATCTGTGTTGCTGCCCTGGACTGGTGCCTGGGGTCAGGCCACCTTCTGCTGGTCAGGAGGACCTGCGAGGTCCGCATCCCCACATGACCTGGGCAGGGGACTTCCTGTGTGGAGCCGAGGCATCTCCATCAGGGAGAGGAGAGAGTCCACGAGGGGCTGCTGGGTTCACCATGCCACCTCCAACCGCCTTCCCCCTGCCTCCTGCCCCTGTCCCCGGCCCTGAGGAAATTGTGGGACCCCTCACAGTGGGGAACAGAGACCCAAGCCCACACTCTGAATCACTAAGACCCACACAAATAGAACAAAGATTCATAGAAGAGAAGCCAGGGAGGGCCACAAATTCCACACTGGTTCAGGAAGGCTTCCTGGAGGAAGAAGATCCCAGGACAGGTGCTTCCAAAAAGATTCTTAGCCAGCTGCACCAGAAGAGGAAAAGCAAGAAAACAGGGCCACAGTGATCGACCAAATACGCTCATTCTTACTGGTTGTCATTGTTGATGCCATTTAGTTCAGTTGCTCAGTCATGTCCAACTCTGCGACCCCATGGACTGCGGCACGCCAACCTTCCCTGCCCTTCACCATCTCCCAGAGCCTGCTCAGACTCATGTCCATTGACTCAGTGATGCCATCCGTCTCATCCTCTACTGTCCCCTTCTCCTTTTGCCTTCTCTTTTCCCCAACGTCAGACTCTTTTCCACTGAGTCATCTCTTCACATCAGGTGGCCAAAGGATTGGAGTTTCAGCTTCAAGCCTCCTTCCTTCCAATGAATATTCAGGGCTGATTTCCTTTAGGATTAATTGGTTTGATCTCTTTGCTGTCCAAGGGATTCTCAAGAGTCCTCTCCAGCAACACAGTTCAGAAGCCTCAGTTTTTCAGTGCTCAGCCTTCTTTATGGTCTGATTCTCACCTCCATTCATGACTATTGGGAAAATCATAGCTTTGACTATATGGACCTTTGCTGTCAAAGTGATGTCTCTGCTTTTTAATATGCTGTCTAGGTTCTTCATAGCTTCTCTTCCAAGGAGCAAGTATCTTTTAATTTCATGGCTGCAGTCATTGTCCACAGTGATTTTGGAGCCCAAGAAGATAAAGCCTGTCACTATTTCCACCTTTTCCCCCATCTATTTGCCATGAAGCGGTGGGACCAGATGCCACAATCTTAGTTTTTTTGAAGATGGAGTTTGAGGCCAGCTTCTTCCCTCTCCTCTTTCACCTTTATCAAGAGGCTCTCTAGTTCCTCTTAGCTTTCTGCCATAAGGTGGTATCATCTGCATATCTGAGGTTACTGATATTTCTCCTCGCAATCTTGATTCCAGTTTGTGCTTCATTCAGTCTGGAATTTCGCATGATGTACTCTGCATGTTAGTTAAATAAACAGGGTGATGATGCACAGCCTTGATGTACTCCTTTCCCAAGTTGGAACCAGTCTGTTGTTCCATGTCCAGTTGTCACTGTTGCTTCTTGACCTGCACACATGTTCCTCAGGTGGCAGGTAAGGTGGTCTGGTATTCCTATCTCTTTAAGAATTTTCTACAGGGCTTCCCTGGTGGTCCAATGGGTAAAGAGTCTGCCTTGCACTGAAAGAGGCACCGGTTCGATCCCTGGCCCAGGAAGATCCCACATGCTGTGGAGCATCTGGACTGGTGTGACCAATTATGAGCTGGTGCTCTGGAGCGCGTGAACCCAGAGTCGGTGCTCTGCTACGGTAGAGGCCACTGCGATGGGAGGCCCACACAGGCCAAATAATGAAAATAAATAAATGAAAGATCAATAAAAGTGGCCAAAATTTTTAAAAAATAAAAGATGTTTCCACAGTTTGTTGTGAGCCACACACTCAAAGACTTTAGTCAATGAAGCAGATGTTTTTCTGGAATTCTCTTGCTTTTTCTATGATCGAACGGATGTTGGCAATTTGATCTTTGTTTTTTTCTGTGATCGAACAGATGTTGGCAATTTGATCTTTGGTTCCTCTGCCTTTTCTAAATCCAGTTTGTACATCTGGAAGTTCTCAGTTCACGTACTATTGAAGTCTAGCTTGGAGGCTTTGGAGTATTCCCTTGCTGGCATGTGAAATGAGTGCAGTGATGTGGTCACCTGAACATTCTTTAGCATTGCCCTTCTTTGAGGCGAGAATAAAAACTGAGCTTTTCTAGCCCTGTGGCCACTGCTGAGTTTTCCAAATTTGCTGGCCTATTGCACTTTAACAGCATCATCTTTTAGAATTAGAAATAGCTCAGCTGGAATTCCATCACCTCCACAGCTTCGTCCGTAGTTAAGGCTTCCTAAGGCCCACTTATGGGCCTGAAATTATGCTGAGTGACTTCTTTGCTTTTTTTTTTTTTTTTCTGGCCACTTCTACTGATCTTTCATTTATTTATCTTTGTTCTTTTGGCCTGTGTGGGCCTCCCATTGCAGTGGCCTCTACTGTAGCAGAGCACTGACTCTGGGCACATGTGCTCCAGAGTGCTGGCTCGGTAGCTGGACACGTTGGTCCAGCCACTCCGTGGCACGTGGGATCTTCCCAGGCCAGGGATCGAACCGGCACCCCTTGTACTCCAAAGTGGTGTCCTCACCCAGTGGACCACCAGGGAAGCCCCTCTTTGCTTTTTAAACCATTTACTCGGAGCACTCACTGGGAGGTCAGGCGTGGGAGAGTTGTATGAGATAATGTATGTCAGGTGCCCACTTGGCCCAGCGCCCAGCACAAGGCAAACACCCCATAAATGTCGACTGTAATTAATACTATGCTCATTAGTAAGACCTACAAAGCAGGTGTGGTTTTTCCTCTTTTAATGGGTGAGGACTCAGGCTCAGGGAGGTGTGGGGTTGCCTAAGGGGACCAGCCTGGGAGAGATGTTGGAAGTGTCCTCCTGAGAGTCTCAGTGAACTCGCCCCCAGCCCATGTGTCCCTTCCCGAGGAGTTCCCCAGGCCCTGCGGTTCCACGCTGATCCAGCCTCCAAGATTCAACTCAGATTCATCTTCTCCAGCAAATTTCTCGTGAGCATGCGAGCCCCCGCCTCCAGAGGCCCACAGTGTGTACAGCCAAAGCCAGAGGACCTGGACTCCATTTCTGGTTCTGTCCCTCACTCGCTGTGCGCCTCCAGGGGAGCCTCGTCTCCTCTCTGAATCTGTTTCATCATCAGTAAACTCTGGGAGCATGACCAACTGACCCCCTAAGGCCCTGGAGCATCCTCCTGCCCTGCTGCAACCCACTGCCCACCCTCAGGGCCTAGAAAACAAGAAACTGAGTCAAGCAACTCTCAGAGGGGAGAGGAGACCTCAGAGGAGGCAGAAAAGGAGGAAGAAGTGAGTACTCCAAAGGCCTGCAGACTGTTCACAGAAAACAGCCAACGATTAGGCAGCCAAGAGCGAGAAGCCTGATAAAGTTTGCCTGGGTGTTCTGTACATCAGATCTGCAGTCTTGGGAAATGTGGACGCCAGAGCACATCCCAAAGTCCGGATGCTGGAGTTGCTGCTGGGCCAGGGGTTGACGCTGTTCTACTGATCTTTCATTTATTTATCTTTGTTCTTTTGGCCTGTGTGGGCCTCCCATTGCAGTGGCCTCTACTGTAGCAGAGCACTGACTCTGGGCACATGTGCTCCAGAGTGCTGGCTCGGTAGCTGGACACGTTGGTCCAGCCACTCCGTGGCACGTGGGATCTTCCCAGGCCAGGGATCGAACCGGCACCCCTTGTACTCCAAAGTGGTGTCCTCACCCAGTGGACCACCAGGGAAGCCCCTCTTTGCTTTTTAAACCATTTACTCGGAGCACTCACTGGGAGGTCAGGCGTGGGAGAGTTGTATGAGATAATGTATGTCAGGTGCCCACTTGGCCCAGCGCCCAGCACAAGGCAAACACCCCATAAATGTCGACTGTAATTAATACTATGCTCATTAGTAAGACCTACAAAGCAGGTGTGGTTTTTCCTCTTTTAATGGGTGAGGACTCAGGCTCAGGGAGGTGTGGGGTTGCCTAAGGGGACCAGCCTGGGAGAGATGTTGGAAGTGTCCTCCTGAGAGTCTCAGTGAACTCGCCCCCAGCCCATGTGTCCCTTCCCGAGGAGTTCCCCAGGCCCTGCGGTTCCACGCTGATCCAGCCTCCAAGATTCAACTCAGATTCATCTTCTCCAGCAAATTTCTCGTGAGCATGCGAGCCCCCGCCTCCAGAGGCCCACAGTGTGTACAGCCAAAGCCAGAGGACCTGGACTCCATTTCTGGTTCTGTCCCTCACTCGCTGTGCGCCTCCAGGGGAGCCTCGTCTCCTCTCTGAATCTGTTTCATCATCAGTAAACTCTGGGAGCATGACCAACTGACCCCCTAAGGCCCTGGAGCATCCTCCTGCCCTGCTGCAACCCACTGCCCACCCTCAGGGCCTAGAAAACAAGAAACTGAGTCAAGCAACTCTCAGAGGGGAGAGGAGACCTCAGAGGAGGCAGAAAAGGAGGAAGAAGTGAGTACTCCAAAGGCCTGCAGACTGTTCACAGAAAACAGCCAACGATTAGGCAGCCAAGAGCGAGAAGCCTGATAAAGTTTGCCTGGGTGTTCTGTACATCAGATCTGCAGTCTTGGGAAATGTGGACGCCAGAGCACATCCCAAAGTCCGGATGCTGGAGTTGCTGCTGGGCCAGGGGTTGGGGGAACCGAGAATCGGCTGGTGGATGGGCAGAAACTGGCTGAGTTTCCAGCAGGGGGCGCAGTTTCCAGCGGTCCCCGAGGCTGCAAACTGCTGTCTCACCCTTGGTGCTTCCATCCAACCATCCTGAGGACCTACTATGCGCCCGTGACACCGTGAGGAACAAGGCTGCCTCCCAGGCACCCACAACCCAGAGGACAAGCCAGGCAGAGCTGGGCATGCTCACGAGGTCTAGCGCTGTTCTAGCACTTCTTGTGAGTGACCTCAGAGATAACGGGGTTCTATTCCAGGACACCATAATCAAGCAAGTATCACAATAAATCAAGTCCCAAATTTGAGGGGTTTCCAGTGCACAGAAAACTTACATTGACACTGAAGTGCTCCATAGCTCTATTTCTAAACAAACTCTACATGCGTTAATTTAAGAGTACTTTATGACTAAAAAACGCTAACCAACATCTGAGCCTTCAACAAGCTGCAATGTGTTTGCCACTGGGAAGTTCAGAATACCAAAATGTGACACAGAGTCAAATGCTTTTGGAAAATGGCCCCGGTAGACGTGCTCAACGAGTGTAGGGTGCCACAGGCCTTCAGTTTGTAAAAAATTCAGTATCTTCGAAGTGTAGTGAAAGGAGACAGACGTGTCGCTGAGTCCAGAGGAGCCCTGTTCCACAGTTATAGGTGAGAAGCGTGAGGCCCGTGGCCAGGGGGCCCCTCGCCCAGCTAGCCCAGCCTGGACACCGTGGAGCTAGGACAGGCTGAAAACTCCTGACATGCTGTGAGCTTAGAGGCAAGACCTCTTGCTTTCTACAAACTGTTGACTGTTCGGCTGAGAAAACTGACATGCAAGGGAGAGGGATTACTCAAGGACCCCCAGACAGGTCCAGGAAATCAGCGCGGTTCCAGACCCTGGCCCCAGGGGCCGTGGAGCTAAGCCGGGAACACCTCCGTCGCCTGCTCTGAGGCATGCCGGTGGCCTCACCAAGCCAAGAAGAATGTTATAGGTTGAATTTCATCCCCCCCAAAAGATACATTAAAGCCTTGACCCCTGATCCCTCGGTATATGGCTTAATGTGGACATAGGGTCATTGCAAAAACAAATAGATGATGTGCTGGTGCTGGAGAAAGATGGCTCCCTAATTCAATTCAATTGACATCTTTATCAGAACAGGAGAGGGACACGCGAAGGCCATGAGGTGCACAGGGAGACGGCCATGTCCGTGACTTCTGCAAACGAGGAGGCTTTCAAAATAAAAGAGATCCGGTGGCTGAAGATGACGGGTGAGGACTGCCGGCCTGGTGAGACCTCCAGAGCAGGGACTGGTCTCCTGTCCCCCCAGGGAGCTGGCCCTCGGGCGGGGAGCAGGCAGAAGGAAAGAGGCCAGCACCGGCCTGTGGGAGACACGTGGCAAGGGGCAGCTGTTAAAAACGAGTCACTGACCTAGGAATCCCAGAGCTGCTGGGGAGTTCTGAGTGGGGGAGGGGCCAAGGACCCCCCAGCAGAACCTTCAACGGTCGGTCGATCGGTCGGTCGGTTGGTCAGTCGGTCGGTCGAGCCCCACAGGAACCGCCAACATGCTGCAGCCCTCAGGTAGGCGCCGATGGGTTTGTCCCACTCCGTACCCGGCAGACGAGGGCTCCTCCCAGGGAAGGGGCTGTGTCCCTGGGGAGGTGACTCCTCCATCAGACTGGATGTCCCCCAGGCTCAGGAGCTGGGCCTCGTTCTCAGCCAGTCTGAAAAAGAACAGGCCATGCGCGGTCCAATGCCCAGGAGCACACCTCCTCGTCTCGACTGAGCTGGGGAGGGGAAGGGGACCCGCCGTGCTGCTGTCACAGCGCCTGGGAAATGGGCTCGTGTGCGGGAACCCCCACGACCATTGCTGTTAGAGAAATAAAGGGCACCCTAGACCCAGGCTTCAGACTTGTTGGGAAAGGTAGGCCAAGGAGAGACCCCAAGCCCACTCTGGACAACATCTTCATTGACTCTCCGCTCTGAGAATGAAGGTGGTGTCCCTAAATCTTCAGTCTCTCCCAGCATCAGCGTCTTGTCCAAAACTGAAGGGGGTGGCAGAGAATGAAATGGTTAGATAGGCCTGAATCTGAGCAAACTCTGGGAGACAGGAGAGGTCAGAGGAGCCTAGGGGGCTGCAGTCCACAAGGTGGCAGAGAGTCAGACACAACCTAGCCCTGAACTCTACAAGTCCCCAAGCTGATGGCAGAAACGAGACATGCACCCAGGACAAAAGGCGTCCTATCTATTCATGCCTTGCTTTCGCCCATTGCTCTGGTCATCGGCCCCTCCTTCCCTACAGCCAGCCTTGTCTGTCTGTCTCAGCTTGCCCATGCCCCTGGCCCTGAGACATTCGGGAGAATGACAGTGGTGGCGTGGGCGTGGGCGTGTGTGGGCGTGGGTGAGTGCTCCCCGCGAGCCGCTGCTTCAGGAGCACGGACTGATGGACGGAGGACGAGGGCCCGCAGGCAGGCTGAGTCGCGACAGTGAGCAGCGACCCCTCAGCTGGGTGATGGGCAGCAGGGTGGGCTCCGGGGAGACAAGGGAGGTGGCATTTAAGGCTCATCGCCTTGGTCTGCCCTCTGACGTTGTCCAGTTTTCCTGGACACCGGGCCCCCAACCCCAAGAGCTGGGCACACTCTGGCCTGAGGGCGGCCGGCAGAGGCGCCCGGGCAGCGCCTGGAGGAGGCACGGAGGCCGCCCTCATCGCGCGGGGCTCTGCGCCCTTAACGTAACCGTAACCCGGCTTTCTCACCCTCTGCCCTCCTGACGTTTGGGGAGGATACTTTTTGTCCTAAGCTCTGTCCTGTGCCCTGCAGGATGCTGAGCAGCATCCCTGGCCCATCCTCACCAGCAGCTCCCGCGCCCCGCGCCCCAGTTAGGACAACCCAGACTTCTCTAGACAGCACCCCGTGTTTCCTGGGCATCCTCAGCCGCTGCCCCGCTGGGGGAAGAGCCGGCTTTCCTTCTCCGGGCGGGTCCTGGGCTCCCCACTCCCCAGGTCAGGAACAACCTCTGGGGCATCTCCCAGTGAGGGCCCGGTGGTGACAGAGAAGCTCTGGATTCCCTTCCCTCCCAGGGCCGGTGTTCGTCCTTCCTCTCGGCAGCCCTCTCCGCCTGAAGGGGGCGCCGCCGGTCACCCCCACAGGCCCCTGCGTAGGCTCCCCGGGCAGACATGGGTACACTCACATACGCTCCACACACACACACAAACACACACACACTCCACAGATGCACACGCCCACACACAGACCTTGCCTCATTTTCCCCGAGTCCCAGGGAAGGGAAGGAGCTCCTGACCATTCCGAAGGGAGCCCGGAGGGCTTCGCTTGGAAGAGAGAGGGCTGGAGGGAGAGGGGTGGGCGGAAGCAGTCCCAGATTCCAGCTCCACCCCTCTACCCTGGTCCCGGCCCCCACCTTGACCTTCCAGAGCCAGGAGTTCGTGGTACCGCGCCCCCTCAGTGTCGGACACCAGGGCAGTCCCGCCTTTGCACAGACCTGTCCGGGGTGGCTGCACCGAGCGGGTAGCAGACGGATGCGAGTGTGGGATGAGGAATGGGTCTGAGCAGAGGCACCCAAGCAGACACTGAGTAAAAAGGCAGCCTGTGCTCCAAGACACTGGGTGGGTCTGGGGAGCCTGGAGGGGCTTGTCACGCTAGTAAGTGGAGGCAACAGGGGTCGTTCCTGGACCCAGGGAAGTCCCAGGAGACGCAGGTGAGGGACGGGAGAATGGGGTTGCTTGCTGGGGGTGGAGGGAAGAGTAAGGCGTATCAGATGCGTCCAGCCACAGATGGCCCTTGACCTCCCGAGCTGACGAGGATGGGGAGGTGGCCCTGGGTCCGGTCTTCTGGGGCGAGGGGGTGGGCAACCTCCCCTCCCCTGCCCTCCTGACGTTTGGGGAGGATACTTTTGTCCTAAGCTCTGTCCTGTGCCCTGCAGGATGCTGAGCAGCATCCCTGGCCCATCCTCACCAGCAGCTCCGCGCGCGCCCAGTTAGGACAACCCAGACTTCTCTAGACAGCACCCCGTGTTTCCTGGGCATCCTCAGCCGCTGCCCCGCTGGGGGAAGAGCCGGCTTTCCTTCTCCGGGCGGGTCCTGGGCTCCCCACTCCCCAGGTCAGGAACAACCTCTGGGGCATCTCCCAGTGAGGGCCCGGTGGTGACAGAGAAGCTCTGGATTCCCTTCCCTCCCAGGGCCGGTGTTCGTCCTTCCTCTCGGCAGCCCTCTCCGCCTGAAGGGGGCGCCGCCGGTCACCCCCACAGGCCCCTGCGTAGGCTCCCCGGGCAGACATGGGTACACTCACATACGCTCCACACACACACACAAACACACACACACTCCACAGATGCACACGCCCACACACAGACCTTGCCTCATTTTCCCCGAGTCCCAGGGAAGGGAAGGAGCTCCTGACCATTCCGAAGGGAGCCCGGAGGGCTTCGCTTGGAAGAGAGAGGGCTGGAGGGAGAGGGGTGGGCGGAAGCAGTCCCAGATTCCAGCTCCACCCCTCTACCCTGGTCCCGGCCCCCACCTTGACCTTCCAGAGCCAGGAGTTCGTGGTACCGCGCCCCCTCAGTGTCGGACACCAGGGCAGTCCCGCCTTTGCACAGACCTGTCCGGGGTGGCTGCACCGAGCGGGTAGCAGACGGATGCGAGTGTGGGATGAGGAATGGGTCTGAGCAGAGGCACCCAAGCAGACACTGAGTAAAAAGGCAGCCTGTGCTCCAAGACACTGGGTGGGTCTGGGGAGCCTGGAGGGGCTTGTCACGCTAGTAAGTGGAGGCAACAGGGGTCGTTCCTGGACCCAGGGAAGTCCCAGGAGACGCAGGTGAGGGACGGGAGAATGGGGTTGCTTGCTGGGGGTGGAGGGAAGAGTAAGGCGTATCAGATGCGTCCAGCCACAGATGGCCCTTGACCTCCCGAGCTGACGAGGATGGGGAGGTGGCCCTGGGTCCCCGGGTCTTCTGACCGGGAGCCATGGCCCCCTCCAGGGCTGTGTGGCATGAAGGTCACAAGCCTAGCCTGGGGTCTGTGGTCACGTTTAGGCCACCTCCGCCCTCACTGGGTGACCTTGGGCTTGCCACTGACCTTGGCGCTGTGGCTTCCCCTTCTGGTTTCTGTGGGCACCACGTGGCCCTCGCTCGGGGCTGACGTGCCCGGCACAGAGCAGGCGCTCAGGCCCACAAGCTTCACCATGCTGACTCTGCCTCCCCATCAGCTCGAGGAAGGCAGAACAACGGAGCCCCCACTCCCGCTGTTGAGGAGCGCAGCCCCAGCTCAGGGCCCAATCTGGTCTCCCCTCTGGACAGCCCAGGACCCCCGCGCCTCTCTGCAGCAGCCCCTGCTTTTCCTCACTCTGGGTTTCTCCCTCACCCCGGCCCCAGCTGGGCTCTGTTTAACTTAGACCACATCCTTCCTGCCTCCCGCCTAAGCGCTTCCTTATTCCAGAGACAGCTGAGAATGTGGGGAGATGGGGGACCGTTCCTGGGTGCCCAGGGGGTAGGACTGAAGATTCGGGCTGGCCCTCGGCCCCATGGTCTCGGGTCCTCTCGCCCTCCTCCACGCTCTCCCCTGGGGCGACTGCTGGCTGGCGGCAGAGTCGAGTCAGTCCCTCGGTGGGGGCACCTTCAGGAAGAGGGGAAGAGGCTTTAGTCCCCCTGGGGGAGGGCTGATTCTGGGTCCCCCAACTGCCGTTAACTCAGGCTCTGTCAGCCGGCCTGATGTGCCTCGCAGGGACCCTCAGCCCACCCCAAGGGGCCATTCCCTGACTCTCCCGCTGGGCAGCCCCTCCCCTCCGCCCTCCCGCCCTCGACACCCCATCATTTCCCCTCCCCGCAGTTTGCCTGAACTGGAGATCACTGTTAATCACCCACCTCAAGTGTGCAGTTCAGCAGCTTTCGGTACACCCACAGGGGTGTGTACCCCCGCCACGATTTCAGAACCTTCTCATTCTCTCCCCCAAAGAAATCTCACGCCCCGCGGTCATCCACTTCCAACCGCGCATCTGCCGAAGCCCTCCACAACCATGATTATGCTTCCTGCCTCTAAAGAGACTGGCCCCTTTGGGGCCTTCTGCATAGTTGGAGTCCTACAATATGCGGCCCTTTGTGACTGCTGCCCTCCCCCAGCACCGTGTGTTGAAGGTCCATCCACGTCATAGCATATCTCTGTGCTTCATTTCTTTTCACCATATATACATGGATGCTCATTTTGTTTGTCCGTTCATTAGCCGATGGACATTTGGATTCCACCCACCTCCTCACATTTTGGCTATTGAGAGTCATCCTGCCGCTACAGACATCTGTGTACAGGTTTTTGTCTACACATACATTTTTAAATTTCATTTATTTGTTTTTGGCTGCGCTGGGTCTTGGCGGCAGCAGGCAGGCGTCCTCTGGCTGCAGGGAGCAGGGCTCCTCGCTAGCCTCAGCCGTCTCACTGCAGCAGCTTCTCCCGCTGCAGAGTGAGGGCTTTCTAGCTGTGGTGCACGGGCTTCGTTGCTCCAACTCACATGGCATCTTCCGGGACCAGGGGTTGAACTCGTGTCCTCTGCATTGGCAGGTGGACTCTACCCACTGAAACACCAGGGAAGGCCTGGACATGTTATTATAATTTCATTTCTCTTGGGTACATACGCCTGGCAGTGAAATGGCTGGATCACAGGGCAATTCCATGTTGAACTGAGGAGCTGCCACGCTGTTTTCCAAAGTGGCTTCACCCTTTTCTGTTCCCACCAGCAGTGCTTGAGGACCCCCCCACGCTCCGTTTCCCCACATCCTCACCAGCACTTCTTGTTACCAGTCTTTTGGATTCGAGCTGTGCTAGTGGATGTGAAGTATTATCTCAATGAGACCTTGGTTTGCGTTTGTCTGGGGACGGATGACGTTGAGCATTTTTTCATGTGATTGTTGGTCATTTGTATATCTTCAGAAAACCACAGATTCAGATCCTTTGTCCGCTTTTTTTTTTTTTCTCCCAAACGTCCGGGTTTATTGAGGGCGTGGGGGTCTACAGAAACTCCAGGTGCTTGTGGGGAAGGCCTGTGTCGGTCTGGAGGGCAGCCCGGCCAGCAGCTGGAGGTGGGGTCTTCAAAACCCAGGTTTACTCTAACGTGCGGCTCTCGGTTCCACGGCCGCGTGCAGGGGTGGTTGTAGGGAGGCTTGCCTTTGTGTTCGGCGTGACCCCCAGAGGTCAGTGTTCTTCCCCACTTCTCACACTAGACAAGGCCCCTGCCAGTCCTTCCTCAGGGACGTCACCTGTTCAGCTAAGCGCACCTCCTTGTTACCCTCGGCACACGTGGGCACGGCGGCGCCGGATCCGGGGCAGGTGGCTGGGCTGGAGCGGACGGGCGCGCAGGACGCCTTTGTCCACTTTTAATGGGTTGTTTCTCCTTTGATTATTAAGCAGAGAGCGTTTTCAGCAAAGGGATGGCGGCTTGCATAAGCCAGAACCGACTCAAGGCCAAGGGCATGGGCCAGCCCCACAACGCCCAGAACTACAGCAACCAGAACTTCCAGGAACTGCGAGCCCTCTGCCTACAGAAGGGGGAGCTGTTCGAGGACCCCGTGTTCCCTGCGGAGCCCGCTTCACTGGGCTTCAAGGATCTGGCCCCCAACTCCGAACACGTGCGGCGCATCAGCTGGAAGCGGCCCAGTGTGGGCACCGGGAGGGCAGGCGTGGACTCACGGGGTGGCGGGTGGAGAGAGGCCACCACCACCTGGACCGTCTCCATCCTCCCATCGCCCTCTCTTGGCTCTGGACCAGACGCCACCTCCACCCGGGCTAGGGATGGTTCTGGAAGGGCTTAAGTACAACCTCCCAGATGACCGACCCTTGGGAAGGGCACTCACTGACTGCTGCTATCACAGCCTACAATGATGACAGCCCCCTCCCCCCCACATCCACGTTCCCCCCAGAACCCTGAGAGGCAGGCGGCCTTCCCCAAGGAGGCGGAAGGGAGGCGGAGAGGGGATGTCCTGGGCTCTCTGAAATCTTTACTCCTCCTCTGCAGCAAATCACAAGCAACCCTCAGTTCATCGTGAATGGGGTCAGCCCGACCGACATCTGCCAGGGGGTGCTCGGTGAGTGGGGAGCAGCAGAGCTGGGGGCAGGGGGCAATAGGGGAAGAGGGCTGAGGTCAAGGAGTGCGGGAAGGTCTTCTGAGGCTGAGGACTGGGAGCCTGAAGTTCAGACAGCTCTCGTGGTTCCCTGCTTTCCCCCTAAGCCGCTTCCACCGCCACCTGCTGTCAACCAGGTCTGCGAGCAAGCAGGGTGCTCTATGAGCCATTGGGTTTCCCCGGTGGCTCAGCGGTAAAGACTCTGCCTGCCAAAGCAGGAGACCTGGGTTCGATCCCCGGGTCAGGAAGATCCCCTGGAAAAGGAAATGGCAACCCATTCCAGGATTCTTGCTTGGGAAATCCCATGAACCAGAGGAGCCTGGTGGGCTACAGACCATGGGGTCACAAAGAGCTGGACACAACTTAGTGACTAAACAACATATTAGTCATTTGTTGTCCCAAGACTCAGTGACTTAAAGCAACAACTAACATCTACCATCTTGGTTTCTCCAGGGCAGAATTTAGGAAGCCGTAGGGCTGGGTGGGTCTGGCTGAGGCTCTCTCACAAGGGGCCGTGGGAGTTGGAGATGGCACGCTCACGCGGCAGGAGGCCTCAGGTCCTTGCCAAGCAGGCTTCTCCATAGTACGCTCGAGGGTCCACACATGGTAGCTGGCATCCCCCAGAGTGAGTGACCCGAGAGAGAGAACTGCGGGGAGCCCAGACCACGTGCACCACCGGGTCTCCGGAGAAGCAAGCAGGCCTCACTCAGGCCTCGTTGTTAAAAACAAACATGCAGGGACTTCCTTGGCGGTCCAGTGGTTAAGACTCTGAGCTTCCCCTGCATGGGGGCTGGGGTTCAATCCCTGGTCCAGGAACTGAGATCCAAGGTGCCACTTGGCCAAAAATAGAAAAGGTCGGCATGCCATCCAGTTCACATAGAAGGGGAGGGGGATTAGGCTTCTGCTCTTGAGGAGAGGGCTGTCGAAGGACGTGTGGACCCGTTTGACAGCAAGTGTAAAGGAAGGCCGCTCTCCCCTGGGCGCCCACAGCCGGCTCCCGCTCCCAGCCTGGGCTCCGGGGCCGCACACGGGGGACGCTCAGGTGGGGAGTCCTGCTGTCTTCTCAGGGGACTGCTGGCTGCTGGCCGCCATTGGCTCTCTCACCGCGTACCCCAAACTGCTGTCCCGGGTGGTGCCCAAGGACCAGAGCTTCAAGAAAAACTACGCTGGCATCTTCCATTTTCAGGTGAAGGGCGATTTGAAAGCCAGAGTTGATTTGTGTACGAGGCGTGTGGGTGTGTGGGCGTGTGTGGGAGAGTTAGTATGTGCTTTGAAGTTTACCTTTCTCCTTTTCCTATCCAAGTACTAACCAGGCCCAACCTTGCTTAGCTTCCAAGATCAGCGAGATGCGAAGCCCTGGTGGGCTAAAATGGCAACCCATTCCAGGATTCTTGCTTGGGAAATCCCATGAACCAGAGGAGCCTGGTGGGCTACAGACCATGGGGTCACAAAGAGCTGGACACAACTTAGTGACTAAACAACATATTAGTCATTTGTTGTCCCAAGACTCAGTGACTTAAAGCAACAACTAACATCTACCATCTTGGTTTCTCCAGGGCAGAATTTAGGAAGCCGTGGGGCTGGGTGGGTCTGGCTGAGGCTCTCTCACAAGGGGCCGTGGGAGTTGGAGATGGCACGCTCACGCGGCAGGAGGCCTCAGGTCCTTGCCAAGCAGGCTTCTCCATAGTACGCTCGAGGGTCCACACATGGTAGCTGGCATCCCCCAGAGTGAGTGACCCGAGAGAGAGAACTGCGGGGAGCCCAGACCACGTGCACCACCGGGTCTCCGGAGAAGCAAGCAGGCCTCACTCAGGCCTCGTTGTTAAAAACAAACATGCAGGGACTTCCTTGGCGGTCCAGTGGTTAAGACTCTGAGCTTCCCCTGCATGGGGGCTGGGGTTCAATCCCTGGTCCAGGAACTGAGATCCAAGGTGCCACTTGGCCAAAAATAGAAAAGGTCGGCATGCCATCCAGTTCACATAGAAGGGGAGGGGGATTAGGCTTCTGCTCTTGAGGAGAGGGCTGTCGAAGGACGTGTGGACCCGTTTGACAGCAAGTGTAAAGGAAGGCCGCTCTCCCGTGGGCGCCCACAGCCGGCTCCCGCTCCCAGCCTGGGCTCCGGGGCCGCACACGGGGGACGCTCAGGTGGGGAGTCCTGCTGTCTTCTCAGGGGACTGCTGGTTGCTGGCCGCCATTGGCTCTCTCACCGCGTACCCCAAACTGCTGTCCCGGGTGGTGCCCAAGGACCAGAGCTTCAAGAAAAACTACGCTGGCATCTTCCATTTTCAGGTGAAGGGCGATTTGAAAGCCAGAGTTGATTTGTGTACGAGGCGTGTGGGTGTGTGGGCGTGTGTGGGAGAGAGAGTTAGTATGTGCTTTGAAGTTTACCTTTCTCCTTTTTCCTATCCAAGTACTAACCAGGCCCAACCTTGCTTAGCTTCCAAGATCAGACGAGATCTGACGCATTCAGGGCGGCATGGCCGTAAACACCTTTCTCCTTTTTGAAAAAAAAAAAATGGTATTTATTAGGGGAGTTTTTTTTTCATTATTAGAGAAATATCCTTTCACTAAAGAAATCACATAAGCTAATTTTTTAAAGTCCAAAAAGAAAATAGCCGTTATCAGTTTGTGGTTCTCCTCCTCCTCCTCCTCCTCTTTCTTCTGCTTCTCTCTCTGCCTCTGTGTCTCTTTCTCTCGGGAGAGACACACACACGTGTATCAATACACGCACTCACATGTATGTCTACCAACATACATGACACTGGCAGTGTCACATAATTTTTTGTAAATCTGCCCTTATTATGCAACATGTGCACAAATTCCTCATGTCATAAAAATATTTCTGAAAGTCACAGGAGTTTTTCTGAGTCACAAGACCTCAGAAGGAAAAGAAGCCAAGGTCCAAAGTGGGGTGGACCGCTCTGGGGTCCACGACAGGACCTGGCAGGAACCTGGAGGGCCTTCCAGGCCTTTCACTGCCTTTTTTTCCTGGAAGCAGGGTGGGCACTGTGTCCCCGGTGTGTCACTGAACCTGCCACCAGGGGGCGCCCGTGTAACAGTCCTCAGGCAAGAAGGCAGGATGGAGTGAGTGTGGGTGTGTGAGTGCTTGGAAGGGGGCCTGGGGCAGACATGCCAATGCGTGCTGACGGCCACCTCGCTGCCCCCAGATCTGGCAGTTTGGGCAGTGGATGGACGTAGTGGTGGATGACCGGCTGCCCACAAAGAAGGGCAAGCTGGTATTCGTGCACTCGGCGGAGCGCACCGAGTTCTGGAGTGCCCTGCTGGAGAAGGCCTATGCCAAGTGAGTGCCTAGCCAAGCGACTGGCCCTGGCCTCCAAGCCTGCCCTGACCGTCGGCAGCGACAGAGGCATCTGGAATCAGGGGAAGAGGGAGGGGGACCGCGGGGCATGCCTCACTTCCCTCCTCACCCCCTCTGAGGTCCAAGCTCACAATCGCTTCCCAGAGCCCAGATGGGGTCCTCTCTGTGTCCACAGGCTGAACGGATCCTACGAAGCGCTGTCAGGGGGCAACACGGTGGAGGGCTTTGAGGACTTCACGGGGGGCGTGACCCAGAGCTTCGAACTCCAGAGGCCCCCCCGGAACCTGCAGAGGATCCTTAGGAAGGCAGTGGAGCGGTCCTCCCTCATGGGCTGCTCCATCGAGGTGAGCCCTGCTGGGTCTGCCTCAGGGCCTTTGCACCTGCTGTTGCTTTCACCTAGAAAGCGCTTTCTGCAGATACTTGCATACCTAGCGAGTTCTCGTTTACATTTTGGCTCAAGTGCTCCTTCCTCAGGCTAGTCGCCCCTGTCTCCCTATCTCCATTAGCTGCTCCTACCCCCACCACTTTCTCTCTACTTTGTTTTGATTTTTCTCCCCAACATTTATAACAATCAGAAACTATCTTACTTGCTGACATGCATATTCACGACCAAACTTCTCCAGACGGTTTTCACATTCCATGAAGGCAGTGACCTTATTCGTCTCATTAACTGCTGGTCCTAGGACTTAAACTGGTCCTTGGCTTGCAATAGCTTCCCAACACATATTTGTTCAAACAAATAAATAAGCCCAGAGTGCTACTGTGGGAATTCCCTGATGGTTCAGCAGTAAAGAATCTGCCTGCAGTGCAGGAGACACAGAAGATTTGGGTTGGGTCCCTGGATGGGGAAGATCCCCTGGAGGAGGAAAAGGCAGTCCACTCCAGTATCCTGCCCCATGGACAGAGGAGCCTGGTGGTCACAGAGTCAGACATGACCGAGCTGCTGAGACCCGGTAGTCGCATTCTTGGGCATTCATCCCAGAGAAACGAAAACTTATGTCCACACAAAAGCCTGGACCCAAATGTTCAAAGCAGATGTATTCATAATAACCACAACCTGGAAACGGCTTAGATGTCTTTCAACGGGTGACTAGTTTAACAGACTGCGGTGCGTACATTCCAGGGGATGCTACTCAACAGTAAAAAGACACGAACTATTGGTACACACAACAATTTGGATGAATCTCAAAGAAAAGTCTGCTGAATGAAAACAGCCAGTCCCCAGAGTTTCCATATTGTACGATTCCGTTTATGTGACAATCTTGAAATGACAAAAAAATTTCATTTATTTTTGGTTGTGCTGGGTTCTTTGTTGTTGCAAAAGCTATTCTGGCGGGCAGGGGCTACTCTCTAGGTGTGGTGCGCAGACTTCTCACTGGGGTGGCTTTCCTTGGGGCGGAAGGCAGGCTCCAGGGCACACGGACTCCGTAGCTGTGGGTCTCAGGCTCTGGAGCCCAGGTTCAATAGTTGTGGGGGGCGGGAGTGGGGGGCTCAGCTTCCCCAAGGCATGTGGGATCTTCCCAGATCAGAGACAGAACCAGGTCTCCTGCATTGGCAGGTGGATTCTTTACCACCGAACCACCAGGGAAGCCATTAAAATGGCAAAATTTGTAAAAATGGAGGACAGATTAGGAGTTGTCAGAGTTTAGGGCGGAGGATCATAAGAGGTGGTTGCTGGTTATGAAAGGGCCACCCCAAGGGATGGTAGCAGTGATGGACGTGCTCTATATGACAATAGTGGTAGATTCGGACCACTACCATGTGATCACAGTGCACAAAACATACACGGATGAGTACCAGTAAAACTAAAGACTTCTGCCGTAGATTGATTGGTTGTGTCAACACCTTCATCCTGGTTTTGATATTGTGCCATGGGGTCTTCCTCGCTTCCACTGAAGGGGGCACACTTTCGATTCCTGGTTGGGGAACTAACATCCTATGTGCTCTGTGGCGTGGCCAAAAAAAAAAAAAAAAAACCAGAACCAAACAAAATATCTTGATATTGTACTATAGTTTTTTAAGCTGTTCTTTAAAAATTATTATTCTTATTTTTATTTTGGCTGCACCGGGTCTTCACGGTAGTGTGTGAGTTTAGTTGCCCCCACCGCATGTGGGAGCTCAGTTCCATAACCAGGGATCAAGCCCTGTTCCCCTGCACTGGGAGGTGGATTTTTAACTCCTGGAGCACCATGCAAGTCCCTGCGCTATCGTTCTGGAAGATGTTACCATGTCTGCAATGCATGAGACCCGGCCTCGGTCCCTGGATGGGGAAGATCCCCTGGAGGAGAACATGGCAACCCACTACTCCAGGATTCTTGCCTGGAGAATCCCGTGGACAGAGGAGCCTGGTGGGCTACAGTCCATCGGGTTGCACAGAATGGAACGTGACTGAGCAGCTAAGCCCAGCCCAGCACCACTGCAGGATACTCGATAAGGACACGCAGGCTCTCTCTGTATTATTTCTTAAAATTCCTTGTCTACCATCATTTGAAAAGACAAAAGTTTAATTTAAAAAAAAAAAAGGGAGCCCAGATCTAAATGGGAAGAAAATCTTAAAAAGAGGGGACGTATGTGTATGTATAACTGACTGGCTTCACCGGACCTCAGAAATGCAGACAGTGTTGTAAAGCAAGTCTACTCCAGTAAGAAGTAATTTTCAACAATGAGCTCAGAGCTGTCCCCTGTCTTCAGGTGTCCACATCCCTGTGTTCCTTTCCCCTCCCCTCTGCAGATTACCAGCCAAAGTGACCTGGAGACCCTGACCGAGAGCATGCTGGTGAAAGGTCACGCTTACTCCGTGACCGGCCTTCAGGACGTGAGTCCGACCTCTACACCCCACCCGGAGGGGCACGAGAAGGAGCCCCTCTCCGACCCTCCACCCCTGACCTCTGCCCACACCCCGCTCAGGTGGCCTACAGAGGCAAGTTAGAAACGCTGATTCGCGTCCGGAATCCCTGGGGCCGGATTGAATGGAACGGAGCCTGGAGTGACAAGTAGGCGCCCCGCCAGCCCTCGGGGGGAGGGCCAGAGCGCGCAGCAGCCGCCCGCCCTCCTCCCCGGCGAGGCTGCCGGCGGGGAGCCCCGAGGGCATCCAGTCCCCCGAGACAGGGCGAGCCCCTCCCCTCCCGAGCCTCCGTCGAAGCCGGATCCCCCAGTAGGCGGGCGTTCCGGGGTAAGGGGACCCTGGGGGAGGAACAGGCGCCTCCCGACCCCCGGCCCCTCCCCTCGCGTCTCTGCTCCAGCGCCAAGGAGTGGGAGGAGGTGGCCCCCGAGGTGCAGAGGCAGCTGCTGCACAGGAAGGAGGACGGCGAGTTCTGGTCAGTGCCCACGCCCGCTCCCTGCCTCCCTTCCTCCCTCCTCCCACCCCCCCACCTGAGCCTCGGCTGGGGAGGCTGGCGGGGAGGCGGGGGCAGGTGTCTGTGGGGGTGCCGCTGAGGGCTCTGCACGCCCCCCACAGGATGTCCTACCAAGATTTCCTCTGCAACTTCACCTTCCTGGAAATCTGCAGCGTGGTACCCGACACGCTTTCTGGGGACTACAAGAGCTGCTGGCACACCACCTTCTACGAGGGCAGCTGGCGGAGGGGCAGCACCGCGGGGGGCTGCCGGAGCTACCTGGGTGGGCGGCGGGACTCCTGGCAGGGAGTGGGGGATAGCCACTGACTCAGGGCACCGTTGGGCCTGGGGGTCCAGGGGCCCAGAATCGGGGTCCGTCACACCCCCACTGGGCGCGGTGGAGGCTGGCGTGTGACCAGGAAGCCCGTCCATCCTGGGGAAGGGCAGGGCCATCCTGACCGGCTTCCTCCGCAGACACGTTCTGGACCAACCCCCAGTTTAAGATCTATTTCCCCGAGAAGGACGATGACACAGAGGACGACGAAGTCGTCTGCACCTGCCTGGTGGCCCTGATGCAGAAGAACTGGAGACAGGCGCGGCCCCACGGCGCCCAGCTGGAGACCATCGGCTTCGTCATCTACTCGGTGGGCTCGCCACTGGTCCCCCAGCCCCTCAGGCTCCAGCCATGGCCTCACCCCCAGGACCACTGCCCAGCCCACAGACCCGGGACTGAGACATCCTCCCTTCAACCGCCTCCACACCCCTGGCTCTTTCTTTTTTTCTACCCCCAACCTTTTCAAAAATCGGAATATAATCAATTTACAATGTTAGTTTCAGGTGTACAGCAACGTGCATCAGTTGTACATGTACATATATCCACTGTTTTTTGGGGGGGAGGGGATTTAGATTCTTTTCACATACAGGTCATTACAGAGCGTTGAGTAGAGTCCCCCAGGCTCTACAGTAGCTCCTTATTGTTGTTTAGTTGCTAAGTTGTGTCAGATTCTTGTGTGACCCCGTGGACCGTCCAGGGCATTTCCAGGCTAGAATACTGGCATGGGTTGCCATTTCCTTCTCCGGGAGATCTTCTCGGCCCCAGGAATCCAACCCGTGGCTCCTGCCACGTCTCCCGCGTGGTAGGCAGGTTCTTTACCCGTGAGTCTCTGGGGGAAGCCAGGTCCTTGTTAGTTACCTATTATATATGCAGTAGTGTGTACATGTCAACCCTGTTGATCCCTGCCCCCCTCCTGCCCTGGCTCTTTCTTGAGTGGTGTGTTAAGCTTTTAAGGCAAGGGTGACAGTTTTCTTACCAGATTTTTTAAATCTAATACACAAGGAACTTCCCTGGTGGTCCAATGCCGGAGGTGCAGGTTCTAGCCCTGGTTCGGGAACAGTGATCCCGTGGTGTGACTTAAAAGTAAAAAGAAAAAAGAAAAACACTTTGGGAACACTTCCTCTGTGCCAGACGTTGTTCCAGAGCCTTTCGAATGCCTTTAATAAAAGGAAGGAGACTGGGCGCGGTGGAGGCTGGCGTGTGACCAGGAAGCCCGTCCATCCTGGGGAAGGGCAGGGCCATCCTGACCGGCTTCCTCCGCAGACACGTTCTGGACCAACCCCCAGTTTAAGATCTATTTCCCCGAGAAGGACGATGACACAGAGGACGACGAAGTCGTCTGCACCTGCCTGGTGGCCCTGATGCAGAAGAACTGGAGACAGGCGCGGCCCCACGGCGCCCAGCTGGAGACCATCGGCTTCGTCATCTACTCGGTGGGCTCGCCACTGGTCCCCCAGCCCCTCAGGCTCCAGCCATGGCCTCACCCCCAGGACCACTGCCCAGCCCACAGACCCGGGACTGAGACATCCTCCCTTCAACCGCCTCCACACCCCTGGCTCTTTCTTTTTTTCTACCCCCAACCTTTTCAAAAATCGGAATATAATCGATTTACAATGTTAGTTTCAGGTGTACAGCAACGTGCATCAGTTGTACATGTACATATATCCACTGTTTTTTGGGGGGGAGGGGATTTAGATTCTTTTCACATACAGGTCATTACAGAGCGTTGAGTAGAGTCCCCCAGGCTCTACAGTAGCTCCTTATTGTTGTTTAGTTGCTAAGTTGTGTCAGATTCTTGTGTGACCCCGTGGACCGTCCAGGGCATTTCCAGGCTAGAATACTGGCATGGGTTGCCATTTCCTTCTCCGGGAGATCTTCTCGGCCCCAGGAATCCAACCCGTGGCTCCTGCCACGTCTCCCGCGTGGTAGGCAGGTTCTTTACCCGTGAGTCTCTGGGGAAGCCAGGTCCTTGTTAGTTACCTATTATATATGCAGTAGTGTGTACATGTCAACCCTGTTGATCCCTGCCCCCCTCCTGCCCTGGCTCTTTCTTGAGTGGTGTGTTAAGCTTTTAAGGCAAGGGTGACAGTTTTCTTACCAGATTTTTTAAATCTAATACACAAGGAACTTCCCTGGTGGTCCAATGCCGGAGGTGCAGGTTCTAGCCCTGGTTCGGGAACAGTGATCCCGTGGTGTGACTTAAAAGTAAAAAGAAAAAAGAAAAACACTTTGGGAACACTTCCTCTGTGCCAGACGTTGTTCCAGAGCCTTTCGAATGCCTTTAATAAAAAGGAAGGAGACTGGGAGCCAGAGCAGCGAGGTCATGTCCAAACTCACACAGGTTCCGCAGCCCTCGAGCCTGCCCATAGCCGCCCCCCCAAGAATATGGACTCTGGCCAGGAAAAACCCCTGACAAGTGTTTCCCAAGCCGTGCCTTGCAAAATTCTAGGCACGCACATTTGTCTATTCTTTACATAGTCAACAATATCCATGGATCACATGCCATATGCTCAATTGTAAACAAAGGCAGTCTCTGGAACCCTGTCCTCCTCCTAGGCTGTAGGTCCCCCAGATTAACAGACGCCCCCTCCAAGTTTTTTCCAAGGTTAGAAGCGGCCCCTCTGGGAAAGGCTGCCTTCTCGACCCCCACCCAGAGCTCCACGGGGCCGTCAGCATATTAAAGGTTCTGGCCCTTATTTCCTGAGCGTCTCTGTGCCCATTCCTGGGTTTCTGTCAACTTTCTGGGGGACGTGAGCACTCCATGGAAAATGGCCTCCTCGTGTTTTGTCCTAGCTCTTTGCCTGCTCAGGAGCGTGAGCATGTCAGCTCGCCTCTGGGGCATTTCCTTTCCCGTCCTTAATTGGAAAGGATAAAAACATCCCCTTGGCATAACGGTTCACATGCTATAAGCTGTACTTCGCTGCCCAAAACGGAAGGAAAGGTCATTAATACTGGGACTGTGAGCTCCTAGAGCCCAGGCACCTTTCCACTACTGGGTCCCAGTGCTCTTATGAGCAACCCCCCAACCCCTCAACACATACACACGCCACCTGGCTTCCACGGACCCGAACCCCTGTGCCAGGCTGGGATCTGACGCTCCATCCTCTCTTCCCTTCCCAGATCCCGAAGGAGGTACTGAAGACGAGGGGCAGACGCCCACCGCCCTCCTGGCTGCATGTGGATGGGCCACGGGGGCAATTCGATGAAGGGCTCTGGGGGCCGCTGGGGCAGGGTCCCGGGCCCCTTGGGCCCTGGGTGGGGGTCAGGGAAGGAAATGACCACACTGGGGTTACCTGCCAGCTGCACAGGTTCTGGGCACCCCACCCAGCCAGGTCTCAGGGCGGGGGCCCTCTCTCCCTGCCCCCCTGTGGGCCCTGGACCCACCTCCAGGGCACATGCAGTTTCAGAACCTCCAGGATGTCCACTTGAAAAAGGACTTCTTCGTCAAGTACCAGGACCTGGGCTTCGCAGAGACCTTCACCAACTCGCGGGAGGTGAGCAGCCAGCTCCAGCTGCCTCCGGGGGAGTACATCATCATCCCCTCCACCTTCGAGCCGCACCGAGACGCCGACTTCCTGCTCCGGGTCTTCACCGAGAAGCACAGCGAGTCCTGGTGAGGGCTACCACCCCCACCACCCGCTCCACACCGCCGGCCCCCGAACCGACGGGTCGCACATGCAGGGGCCAGTCATCTGGTACCCTCGCCCCCATCACCACCTCGGTCCCTAATTTGCAGTCAGGCAAACTGCAGGCACAAGGCAGGGAAGTCCCAGGGAGTAGCAGGGTCAGGATCGGAACCCAGACCCCACGACACCCATTCCCTGTGGCTTCCCACACACGACATGGCCTCCCCAGGGGAATCCCTGTCTCCCTGACCCCTGCTAACGCCAGGCTTTCGTTCACCTCTGCCCAGGGAACTGGACGAAACCAACTATGCTGAGCTTCTCCAAGAGGTGAGGGGAGGCCATGAGGTTGATGGGGGTTAGAGGCTGCGTGCGGGGCTTGGGGTCCCAAGGAGCCTGCTGGACCGTGACCCTCTCCCATCCGTCGGCCTCCAGGAGAACATCTCCGACGACCTAGATCAGGACTTCATACGCTTGTTTCACATCGTGGCAGGTGGAGAGGTGAGAGGAGAGGGCTGGGGCTGCCGAAGGAGGCTGAGGGCTGAAGGGGCTGGGGCGGGGACTGACGGCCCTCCTTCCTAGGACAAGGAGATAGGCACGTATGAGCTGCAGAGGTTGCTCAACAAGGTCGCCTCCAAGTGTGAGTCTCTCGCGGCCCGCTCACCGTCCTTCCCTTCATCAGCCTGAACTGACCCTGCCCTCCGTCCCTCCCTCCCCACGACGCTCAGCTCCTCCCTCCCTTTCTTTCCGCCCCTCTCCTCTCCACAGTCAAAACCTTCAAAACCAGCGGCTTCGGTCCGGATGTGTGCCGTTGTATGATCAACCTCCTGGATGTATCTTCCGCCTGCTGGGCCGTCCTGCCCCGCCCCCGCCCCCGAGCTTGGCCCCGCAGTGGCCACCCTCTGGCCAGCCATAGACTGGCATTCCCCGGCCCAGGACCTGGGCTTCGCAGAGACCTTCACCAACTCGCGGGAGGTGAGCAGCCAGCTCCAGCTGCCTCCGGGGGAGTACATCATCATCCCCTCCACCTTCGAGCCGCACCGAGACGCCGACTTCCTGCTCCGGGTCTTCACCGAGAAGCACAGCGAGTCCTGGTGAGGGCTACCACCCCCACCACCCGCTCCACACCGCCGGCCCCCGAACCGACGGGTCGCACATGCAGGGGCCAGTCATCTGGTACCCTCGCCCCCATCACCACCTCGGTCCCTAATTTGCAGTCAGGCAAACTGCAGGCACAAGGCAGGGAAGTCCCAGGGAGTAGCAGGGTCAGGATCGGAACCCAGACCCCACGACACCCATTCCCTGTGGCTTCCCACACACGACATGGCCTCCCCAGGGGAATCCCTGTCTCCCTGACCCCTGCTAACGCCAGGCTTTCGTTCACCTCTGCCCAGGGAACTGGACGAAACCAACTATGCTGAGCTTCTCCAAGAGGTGAGGGGAGGCCATGAGGTTGATGGGGGTTAGAGGCTGCGTGCGGGGCTTGGGGTCCCAAGGAGCCTGCTGGACCGTGACCCTCTCCCATCCGTCGGCCTCCAGGAGAACATCTCCGACGACCTAGATCAGGACTTCATACGCTTGTTTCACATCGTGGCAGGTGGAGAGGTGAGAGGAGAGGGCTGGGGCTGCCGAAGGAGGCTGAGGGCTGAAGGGGCTGGGGCGGGGACTGACGGCCCTCCTTCCTAGGACAAGGAGATAGGCACGTATGAGCTGCAGAGGTTGCTCAACAAGGTCGCCTCCAAGTGTGAGTCTCTCGCGGCCCGCTCACCGTCCTTCCCTTCATCAGCCTGAACTGACCCTGCCCTCCGTCCCTCCCTCCCCACGACGCTCAGCTCCTCCCTCCCTTTCTTTCCGCCCCTCTCCTCTCCACAGTCAAAACCTTCAAAACCAGCGGCTTCGGTCCGGATGTGTGCCGTTGTATGATCAACCTCCTGGATGTATCTTCCGCCTGCTGGGCCGTCCTGCCCCGCCCCCGCCCCCGAGCTTGGCCCCGCAGTGGCCACCCCTCTGGCCAGCCATAGACTGGCATCGGGCTCTGGGGTAACAAAAGCCGCCCGTTTTTCCGGCTGTCACCAGAATTACCACCCAGGACTCCTTGGTCTTGGTCCCCACCTCAGTGAGCCCCTCTGCCTCCCGGCCCCCGGGAGGTCCTCCTCACCCCCGCCTCTGAAATCCTTGACTGCCACCCAGAAAGACGGCTCTGGCAAACTGGGGCTTCAGGAGTTCCAGGTCCTGTGGAGAAAAATCAAGAAATGGACGGTACGGGACATGGAGGGGGCACGTTATGGGGGTGAGAGGCCTTCCCTGGTAGCTCAGCCGGTAAAAAAATTAAAAATTTGTGTGCCAGTATAGGAGACCCCAGTTCAATTCCTGGGCTGGGAAGTTCCCCTGGAGAAGGGATAGGCTATTGACTCCAATATTCTTGGGCTTCCCTGGTGGCTCAGATGGTAAAGAATCCACCTGCAAGGCGGGAGACCTGGGTTCGATCCCTGGGTTGGGAAGATCCCCTAGAGGAGGGCATGGCCACCCACTCCAGGATTCTTGCCTGGGGAAGCCCTTTGGACGGAGGAGACTGGCGGGCTGCAGTCCATGGTTGCAAAGAGTCAGACACGACTGAGCTCCTGAGCTCAGCACAGCGCAGAGGTCCTTGCGAGGGATGAGGCGGAGGAGGAGCAGCAAGGTTGAAACTGTAACAGGCGCCCCTGACTAGACACACGTGTGTGCACACGCGCACACACACCCCAACCCTGGGAGCTGTTGACATGCTGGCAACGCTCACTAGTCAAGATGTTCGCGGGACTTCCCTGATGGTCCCAGGGGTTAGGACTTCACCTTCCAGTGTCGGGGGAGGGGGGACGTGGGTTCAGTCCCTGGTCAGGGACCTAAGGTCCCACATGCCATGCAGCAAGGCTAAAAAATAAATGCTCGATAACCAGCATAGTCTAGGTATCAACTAACGTGAAGGATACAGGCAGAGAGGCCTGAGCAGGGCACCAGGAGCCAGCCCTCCAGGCACCAGGTGATAGGAATGCGGGCGCTCAGGCCAGCGGAGGGGGCCCCTGGGGCTCCTGCCCGCCCCGCCCCGAGCTTGGCCCGCAGTGGCCACCCTCTGGCCAGCCATAGACTGGCATCGGGCTCTGGGGTAACAAAAGCCGCCCGTTTTTCCGGCTGTCACCAGAATTACCACCCAGGACTCCTTGGTCTTGGTCCCCACCTCAGTGAGCCCCTCTGCCTCCCGGCCCCCGGGAGGTCCTCCTCACCCCCGCCTCTGAAATCCTTGACTGCCACCCAGAAAGACGGCTCTGGCAAACTGGGGCTTCAGGAGTTCCAGGTCCTGTGGAGAAAAATCAAGAAATGGACGGTACGGGGCATGGAGGGGGCACGTTATGGGGGTGAGAGGCCTTCCCTGGTAGCTCAGCCGGTAAAAAAAATAAAAAATTTGTGTGCCAGTATAGGAGACCCCAGTTCAATTCCTGGGCTGGGAAGTTCCCCTGGAGAAGGGATAGGCTATTGACTCCAATATTCTTGGGCTTCCCTGGTGGCTCAGATGGTAAAGAATCCACCTGCAAGGCGGGAGACCTGGGTTCGATCCCTGGGTTGGGAAGATCCCCTAGAGGAGGGCATGGCCACCCACTCCAGGATTCTTGCCTGGGGAAGCCCTTTGGACGGAGGAGACTGGCGGGCTGCAGTCCATGGTTGCAAAGAGTCAGACACGACTGAGCTCCTGAGCTCAGCACAGCGCAGAGGTCCTTGCGAGGGATGAGGCGGAGGAGGAGCAGCAAGGTTGAAACTGTAACAGGCGCCCCTGACTAGACACACGTGTGTGCACACGCGCACACACACCCCAACCCTGGGAGCTGTTGACATGCTGGCAACGCTCACTAGTCAAGATGTTCGCGGGACTTCCCTGATGGTCCCAGGGGTTAGGACTTCACCTTCCAGTGTCGGGGGAGGGGGGACGTGGGTTCAGTCCCTGGTCAGGGACCTAAGGTCCCACATGCCATGCAGCAAGGCTAAAAAAAAAATAAATGCTCGATAACCAGCATAGTCTAGGTATCAACTAACGTGAAGGATACAGGCAGAGAGGCCTGAGCAGGGCACCAGGAGCCAGCCCTCCAGGCACCAGGTGATAGGAATGCGGGCGCTCAGGCCAGCGGAGGGGGCCCCTGAGGGCTCGGGCAGTGGCGATGAAGCCCTTCATAGCTTCAACTGTTGTGCCCCCGCCACGACCTGATCACAACTGTCTGTCCCTGCAGGACATCTTCCGAGAGTGTGACCAGGACCAGTCCGGCACCTTGAACGCCTATGAGTTGCGCTTGGCCCTTGAGAAAGCAGGTGGCCGGGGGGCAGACAAGGGCTTTCGGTCGAGGACGGGGAGGCAGGGCTGGACACTCCCGCCTCGTGCCTCTCTCTCCCAGGCATCAAACTGAACAACAAGGTGACCCAGGTGCTGGTGGCCAGGTATGCGAATGACAACATGATCCTGGACTTTGACAGCTTCATCAGCTGTTTCCTGAGGCTGAAGGCCATGTTCAGTGAGTCCAGCGGCACCTGCCCCTCCCCACCTTGGGTCAAGGCCACCGGCCTTCTCTCCCACAGGCCCACACGAGGAGCCCTGACCCAGAACAGTCCCCTCCACGGGGCCCAGAGGGTCTGGGTCCATATCCCTGCCCCACCACTTGCTCTGTTGCCTTGGGCTCTGTTGCCTTGAGCAGTGCCTCTCTGTGCCTTTAAATGTAGACGACAGTACTGCCCGCATAGGGTCAAGGTCGAGATGAAAGGAGGCACTCACTCTGACCAGCCCTGCTTCAGAGCAAGGCTATCATTCCCTGCCAGGCTGGGGTGTAGCTGGGGAGAGGGGGACCCCTTCCTGACATCTGCCCTGGTCAAGGATGGCTTGTGCAGATCACCGACTCACCTCCTAACTCCCCTCCCTCCGCCTCCTCCCCGAAACAGCGTACTTTGTAACCATGGACCCTCAGAATACCGGCCAGATTTCCTTGAACATGAACCAGGTACAGGGCGGCGTCTCCACGGCTCCGCGGGCCCTCCCCTCTCCAAGGTCATCGCGCCCCACCCCGCCTCTCCCGCCCCCTGGTGTTCTTCTCGCCCCCACAGTGGCTGCAAATAACGATGTGGGGCTAGAGTCACCGCGGGAGCCTGGCTTCCGGCTCCCAGCACCACCTGCATCTCCACCACCTGCGCCAGCACCGCCCTCCCCCCGCCCCTGGGGGTTTCCGGCCTGGGGGGAGGGTTCTCCCCGTGGAGCTCAGCTCCCAGGTCTCTGCTGGTGGAATAGATCCTGGATGCCAGGCTGCCTCCATCAGGGGGTCCTTCAGGCCCACCCTCCCCTTCCAGTGTTTTTCTTTTACCCCAGCCAGACTTGCGGTGGCTGGATTTACAACCCCGGCCTCCCTCCCTCCCTGAGTCTCTGTCACTAAAGGTTAAGTGACTCCTTCCCCAGAGTCCCCGGCTGGAGAGGCGGTCCTCCCTGCCCACCCTGCTCCAGCGGGCCTGTTTCATGATGCTTCCCTATTCTCCCCTCACTTAGGGGGGGCGTTATTATCATAAACAATACAAGCCACTGATTTCCGTGTGTGTCTGTGTTTCTATGCCAGAAAGAGACTGGCGGGGGTATAAGTCATTTCCTTAGCACCTAAGAGGGGGCACCCAGTAGCTCCCAGCTGGGGTGGTACCACCTCTGTCCAGGGAGCATTTGAACAGGCCTGACTGTCACAGAAGCTAGAGGGTGCTGTTGGCATTTTGGGCAGTGCCAGCGATGCAGGAGTCTCCCTCGGTGAACTGCACACAGGGTGGTGGTACCCGGGGGAGCAGCATCCTAGGGGAGAGCCTCGCCTCCCGTCCCCCCCCGGGTCCTCCTCCCTCAACGGGAGTCTCCAAGACAGCCCTGCTCAGGTCATTCCCTGCCAGGCTGGGGTGTAGCTGGGGAGAGGGGGACCCCTTCCTGACATCTGCCCTGGTCAAGGATGGCTTGTGCAGATCACCGACTCACCTCCTAACTCCCCTCCCTCCGCCTCCTCCCCGAAACAGCGTACTTTGTAACCATGGACCCTCAGAATACCGGCCAGATTTCCTTGAACATGAACCAGGTACAGGGCGGCGTCTCCACGGCTCCGCGGGCCCTCCCCTCTCCAAGGTCATCGCGCCCCACCCCGCCTCTCCCGCCCCCTGGTGTTCTTCTCGCCCCCACAGTGGCTGCAAATAACGATGTGGGGCTAGAGTCACCGCGGGAGCCTGGCTTCCGGCTCCCAGCACCACCTGCATCTCCACCACCTGCGCCAGCACCGCCCTCCCCCCGCCCCTGGGGGTTTCCGGCCTGGGGGGAGGGTTCTCCCCGTGGAGCTCAGCTCCCAGGTCTCTGCTGGTGGAATAGATCCTGGATGCCAGGCTGCCTCCATCAGGGGGTCCTTCAGGCCCACCCTCCCCTTCCAGTGTTTTTCTTTTACCCCAGCCAGACTTGCGGTGGCTGGATTTACAACCCCGGCCTCCCTCCCTCCCTGAGTCTCTGTCACTAAAGGTTAAGTGACTCCTTCCCCAGAGTCCCCGGCTGGAGAGGCGGTCCTCCCTGCCCACCCTGCTCCAGCGGGCCTGTTTCATGATGCTTCCCTATTCTCCCCTCACTTAGGGGGGGCGTTATTATCATAAACAATACAAGCCACTGATTTCCGTGTGTGTCTGTGTTTCTATGCCAGAAAGAGACTGGCGGGGGTATAAGTCATTTCCTTAGCACCTAAGAGGGGGCACCCAGTAGCTCCCAGCTGGGGTGGTACCACCTCTGTCCAGGGAGCATTTGAACAGGCCTGACTGTCACAGAAGCTAGAGGGTGCTGTTGGCATTTTGGGCAGTGCCAGCGATGCAGGAGTCTCCCTCGGTGAACTGCACACAGGGTGGTGGTACCCGGGGGAGCAGCATCCTAGGGGAGAGCCTCGCCTCCCCTCCCGTCTCCTCCCTCCAACGGGAGTCTCCAAAGATGGCATGGTTGGCGTCTCCAAAGTCAAAAATGAGACTTCTGCAGGAGGCATCACTTTGCTGACAAAAGTCCATATAGTCAAAGCTATGGTCTTCCCAGTATTCATGTATGGATGGGAGAGTTGGACCATAAAGAAGGCTGGGCGCTGAACAATGGATACCTTTGAGCTCTGCTGTTGGAGAAGACTCTTGAGAGGCCCTTGGATTGCAAGGAGGCCAAACTAGTCAATCCTAAAGAAAATCAACCCTGACTATTTATTGGAAGGACTAATGCGGAAGCTCCAATTCTCTGGCCTCCTGATGAGAAGAGACGACTCATTGGAAAAGCTCCTGATGTTGGGGAAAATAGAAGGCAAAAGGAGAAGTGACGTCCCTAGAAGGCCAGTAGTTGAGACTCCATACGTCTATAGCAGGCGTCATGGATTCAATCCCTGGTTGGGGAAGTTACACATATCATGAAGTGTGGCCAAAAAAAATTAATTTAAAAAGATCACCATGAAGAAAAAGAGAGAAGATGAGAGAGGACGAGATGGTAGGATGACATCACTGAGTCACTGAGTGAGCTCGGGGAGATGGTGAAGGACAGAGAAGCCTGTCGTGCTGCCGTCCATGGGGTCACAGAGACTCGGACACGACTGAGTGACTGAACCAAACAACTGAACTGAACCTCAGTTGTCAGCCAGGCACAGAAAAGAACTAAGCCACCTGGATGTGCGGGTGGGAGGGTGGGGAACTGTGGCCGCAGGTTCGTTCATTCCAGCCTTATAAACAAGAGAAGCCACTGATTTCCGTGTGTGTCTGTGTTTCTATGCCAGAAAGAGACTGGCGGGGGTATAAGTCATTTCCTTAGCACCTAAGAGGGGGCACCCAGTAGCTCCCAGCTGGGGTGGTACCACCTCTGTCCAGGGAGCATTTGAACAGGCCTGACTGTCACAGAAGCTAGAGGGTGCTGTTGGCATTTTGGGCAGTGCCAGCGATGCAGGAGTCTCCCTCGGTGAACTGCACACAGGGTGGTGGTCCCCGGGAGCAGCATCCTAGGGGAGAGCCTCGCCTCCTCCCGTCCTCCTCCCTCCAACGGGAGTCTCCAAAGATGGCATGGTTGGCGTCTCCAAAGTCAAAAATGAGACTTCTGCAGGAGGCATCACTTTGCTGACAAAAGTCCATATAGTCAAAGCTATGGTCTTCCCAGTATTCATGTATGGATGGGAGAGTTGGACCATAAAGAAGGCTGGGCGCTGAACAATGGATACCTTTGAGCTCTGCTGTTGGAGAAGACTCTTGAGAGGCCCTTGGATTGCAAGGAGGCCAAACTAGTCAATCCTAAAGAAAATCAACCCTGACTATTTATTGGAAGGACTAATGCGGAAGCTCCAATTCTCTGGCCTCCTGATGAGAAGAGACGACTCATTGGAAAAGCTCCTGATGTTGGGGAAAATAGAAGGCAAAAGGAGAAGTGACGTCCCTAGAAGGCCAGTAGTTGAGACTCCATACGTCTATAGCAGGCGTCATGGATTCAATCCCTGGTTGGGGAAGTTACACATATCATGAAGTGTGGCCAAAAAAAATTAATTTAAAAAGATCACCATGAAGAAAAAGAGAGAAGATGAGAGAGGACGAGATGGTAGGATGACATCACTGAGTCACTGAGTGAGCTCGGGGAGATGGTGAAGGACAGAGAAGCCTGTCGTGCTGCCGTCCATGGGGTCACAGAGACTCGGACACGACTGAGTGACTGAACCAAACAACTGAACTGAACCTCAGTTGTCAGCCAGGCACAGAAAAGAACTAAGCCACCTGGATGTGCGGGTGGGAGGGGTGGGGAACTGTGGCCGCAGGTTCGTTCATTCCAGCCTTATAAGATATTCAAATTCAAATCATTGCTATTGTTTAAAAACTGCTGCCTGGCTACTGTCCTCACCAAAGGATAGCGGGGATCCGTAGTTCACCAGTCCTTGACCTTGGACCTGCCTCACACTCCTCTAGCTTCCAGCCCTGGCTCCCAGCCTCTGCTGCAGTGGGAAGACTGAGACCACCAGCAGAACCCCCAACGTTACTCTTCTCCTGTCCTTCCAGAGCTCTCTGTGGCTTCCCCCACTAGGGAACTGAGCATGGGAACTCTTCCGCCTCTTGCAGAGGGACAGCCTCCAAATTCCCTTTGATTAGGGGCTAATGAATCTAAACCCCACATGAGCTGGAATCCTTCCCAGGTCTGCGTGCTTTCAAGGTGGCTGGTTTCCCTTCCTCCTGCAGTTAAGAGCTCAGAGGCTTCCTTCCATTTGCACTAAACCCACCCATTCCTCTAGAGCTGGGGGGTGGGGTGGGATTCCAGTCTTCCCGAATCTGGCCACCGATTCCCAGCACCAGCCCTTCCCCTTGCCTCCTTTATGCCAGCCACCTGTTGCTCCACCCCTCCCAAGGAGTCATTTCCGGCCTGGGCCCCCTCCTCTCCCGTTCCCTCCCTTTTGCAGCCTTGACTGAGGGGTCACTGCCTTTTAAGGAAGGTCTTAAAGACGGATTCCTCCACCACGCCTTTGCCAACTACCTTTTCTCCCTAGAGCAGCTAAGGGGCAAATGTCCTAGGTGGGGGCAGGGATCCTTTGAGCGAGGCTCAGAAAACTGGCAGATCCTTTGGGCTTTTGAGAGGATCGCGCAGTCCCCATAGGTCCTGGGGAGCCCAGCGGCAAGATGCTGACCCCTCCCCTCCTTGGAGCTTGCCCCAGCTGCAGATGCTGCCAAAGTCTAGCGGGGCGGCTTTGGGAAGTCATTTTATTTCTCTAGCAGTCTCCTTTTCCTCATCTGTCAATTAGGGGTGACAGGGAGTTCCCTGGTAGCCTAGAGGTTTGGATCCCGGCCTTTCATGGCCACGACTGGGGTTCCATCCCTGAGGTTGGGGAACTGAGATCCTGCAAGTCATGCAGCATGCCACCCTCCAAATGGGGGCGACAGTGCCTATCCCAGAAGGGTGCTCTGTGGATGATTGAGATCAAGAGGGGACACACTGATAGTAAAGCTGTCATTGTCCCCTGAAGACGGATTCCCCTCATGGTGGGTGTTGAGCCAAAAGACACAACCAAGCCAAAGAGGAGGAAGGACATGTTACTTGCAGAAAGAACACCGGAGATCTTTCCCAAAGCTGCGTCTCTCCTGGGAGCAAAATTGGGGTAGTTTTTTGGTTAGTTTTATCTTTGTTTAGGCAAACGTGGAGTACTTTTTGTTTTTTTTCTAATTTGTTTTTAAATTTTGGTCTCTTTTATTGTTTTTATTTATTTATTTTCATCCATCTTTATTCTTTGGCCTGTGTGGGCCTCCCATCTCAGTGGCCTCTCTTGTTGCAGAGCTCCGGCTCTGGGCGCATGCATTCCAGAGCTCTGGCTCATAATTGGACACATCAGTCCAGCCACTCCTTGGTGTGTGGAATCTTCCGGGGCCAGAGATCGAACCGGTGCCCCTTGCACTGCAAGACGGACTCTTTACCCACTGGACCACCAGGGAAGCCCCTATTTTTTCTAATTTTTATGGAAGTTTTAAACTGAGGGACCATGCATATTCATGAAGGGGCTTGAGAGGAGGAGAATTCAGCCTGGAATTAGAGCAAAGGTCAACAGAGGCCAAGCTTCAGCTGCTTGAAGTCATGAAGGGTCAGAAAAGGTCAACATTATCGTCCCTTAGGCTTCTGTCAGCTGGTGCTTGGGCCCTTCGGGCTAATCTTTACCAGTGAAACAGAACTGGGAGTCAGTGTTTATAACTGATCTATTATCTCTGCCATTCTTGCTTCTCTTGCCTTTGAGTCACCTGTTCTTCTGTTCCCTTTCGACCATTGTTCCTGAGACCATTAGTACTGCTCAAAGGCAAGCATTGTGACAGAACTTGGATCACAGAATGGTTTAGGCCCAAAATGGTTTCTTCTATGTCAAAATAACGATATCTGATTCTTTCCTCCGGGGAACCCCATACCCTCTCTGCTTTCATCATTTCCACGCTGAGCAGAGCCCTACATATAGTTTGTGCTCAAACGACCCAAAGAGGTACCATTCACCCAGATTATGATGTGAGGGGCACCCCCAAAATCTGATCATGTGACTTCTTTGTACTGGAGAAGTGAGATGAACCAGCATACATTTAATAAATATATCTAATTCACATGCACATCCAACATGCATGCAAACAAGCCTACTTCACATTCCTCTACACCCAAACCCTAAAACAGAAGTCCCCCCCATTGACTGCCAGGCCTGGCTGCTCCCTCCTCTTGCTGGTCAAATCCTGCCCTCTGCACACACACCCTGACCACTCCTTCTGACTCAGTCTATTCAGCTTCACTTGCCTCTTCCCTCCCCCAAGTGCCTGGGAGGCCATTCCCATGACGTCCTTGCCATCTCTCCACGATCTGTAATCAGGTTTTCTGCTCTTCTGCTCTGGTCCTCAACATAGGGAGCCTCCTCTGCTCACAGCAGTGGAGCCTTGCTGGGGACGGCCATGAGGCAATGCCGCCTGCACCCTGCTCAACACACGCTGGGTCCCTTGGCGGAAGTCATGTCAGGTCTAGGGTTCGCCAGCAGATGACTCACTGCCAGGCTCCACAGCGCACGCCCACGTCTCCTTCAGGCCCCTCCTACAGCCTCCACCTGTACTGCAAAGATGAGGCCACGTCAGGGAGCACAGGTCCCGCAGAACAGCTCCAGAGATTCATCCTCTGGTCTCTGAGAATGTGGGGTCAAAATATGCCAGAAATCCTGCTGTTTGCAACAAGAGGAACGGACCTTAAGGGCACCTTGCTAAATGAGATAACTCAGAGGAAGGCAAATCCTGGATAACCTTACGTGTGGAACCTAAAGAACGTGTTTTAAATAATGTAAAAACCACTCACAGACACAGAGAACAGATTGGTGGTTGCCAGAGGTGGGGTGAGGACAGAGTGGAATATGTGAAAGTGGCCAATAAGAAGAAACTTCCAGCAATAAACACCTCATGTAAGGAGTTTTCTGACAGTCCAGTGGTTAGAATTTCAGGCTTCCACTGCCCTGGGCCAGGGTTCAATCCTTGCTCAAGTAACTAAAAGCCTGCAAGCTGCATGGCTTGCCTCCACCCCGCAAAAAGCAAAGAACAACAAAAAAGCCATGGAGAGGTAATGTAGGGTACCATGACTATAGTTAACTATATTGTATTGTATGTTTGAAAACTGTTAAGACTGTAGATCTTAAAAGTTCTCATCGAAAAAAGAAAAAGTTCTCATCACAAGGAAAGTGAAAAAGAATTGTTTAAATCGAGGACTGGGGATGGCCGAGGGGGGAAGGTGACAGGAAATACACAGGATGAGCCCAGAGCATCCTGTAAGTGGCCAGAAAGTTCAGAAATGCTATATATATATATATATATTTTAAAAAGGTAGCAGAAACCAAAAATCACAATGACGGGGGCATGTCAAAGGTGAAGTGTAATTCCCCACCTCTTAAGTATGGGCAGCACCTACTGCTCTCCTTCCAAAGAGGACAGGATGGAAATTGAGAGAGAAGAGTACCTTCAAGATAGAGAAGCCTGGGACGTCTCTGCAATCCAGTGGTCAGGGCTCTGCACTTCCAACACCAAGGTCCCCTTAGGGGAACTAAGAACCCACAGGGGGTGAAGTGTGGCCAGAAAAAAAAACCCAAAACCCAAGATATCTGATAAATAGGACCTTCGACTTCAGGCAGGTGATCCAACTTAACATCAAGAGAGAAAATCCGTGTGGATAGAATATGTTTTGATATGATATGATGAGAATGGCATTTCATGCCTGTGGTTTCCCTCCCCCAAACTCCAGAACTTTCCTGGTGGCGCAGTGGTTAAGAATCGACTTGCCAAGACTGGGGACCCAGATCAATCCCTGGTCCTGGAGGACTCGTATGCGGAGGGTGCACCTATGGCCGGTGGGCCACAGCTGCTGAACCCGTGCTCAAGCGCCCACGCTCCACACCAAGAGAAGCCACTGCAATGAGGGGCCTGCCCACGGCAACGCAGAGGAGCCCCTGCTGCTGCAACTAGAGATAATCTGCTTTCAGCAATGAAGACCTGGTGCTGCCAAAAATAAAATAAGTAATAAATAAATGATAAATATGTACAGAAAAACTTAAGACTCCAGTCTAATCATAAGAAACCATCAGGCAAATCCCACTTGAGGGACATTATACCAAACTCCTGACCAATACCGCCCCTTAACTGTCGAGGTCATCCAAAACAAGGCAAGAAACTGCCACAGTGAAGAGAATATGTAGATTGAACGGAGTATTACTCAGCTGCCCAAAAAGAATGAAATTTAGCCATTCGTGGCAACCTAGATGGACTTAGAGGGCGCTAGGCTAAGTGCAGTCAGTCAGACAAAGACCAATACTCCCTGAGTTCACTTGCGTGTGCAGTCTAAAAAATAAATGAACAAACAACAGAACAGAAACAGAGTTAGAGATACAGAGAATAAATAGGTAGTTTTTAGGGGAGTGGGGAAGGGCAGGGGGACAAGGTATATTCCTTGGAGATATCGTTCTGTTAGTACACAGAGAGCTTCCTTATGGTATTTTTGTTTTGGCTGCAATGGGTCTTAGTTGTGACATAAAAGATCCAGTTCCCAGACCAGGGATGGAACCTGGGCTCCCTGAGTGGCAGTGCAGAGTCTTAACCCCTGGACCCACCAAGGAAGTCCCTCCTTTTGATTAATTATGGCTGCATAGTATTCCACTGCAGTGAAGTCTCATCATTGATTTACAAGCTATTTATGGAGTTGTTTTCAAACACTGCTACAGTTAATAACACTGTCCATATGTCGTCTCTATAGTGAAACTATTCCTACAGGATAAATTTCTAAAAGGGGGCTTTGAGCTCAAGAGTATACACATTAGTAATTCCGATACATATGAAATTCCCCTCCATAGAGGTAATACAAACTTATGTTCTCACCAGCCATATGAGAAGGTCTATCTCCCCATCAATACTCTGGCCTGGACAGTCCCATGGACAGATGAGCCTGGCAGGATACCGTCCACACGGTCACAAAGAGTCAGACATGACTGAGCCACTGAACACACATTTCCCCATCAAGGTTGCGTGTGGTCAAACTTTTGCATATTTATAATGTGATAAGAAGAAAAACTGGTTTCTGACTGTCCTTATAATTTGCATTTCTCTTTTTGTAATTGAAGCTTAACAAATATTCATATTTCATTTTCTATGATCACTTTCTAGTCTTTGCCCATTTTTTAAAAAATTTTTGGCCTCTTTCTATTGATTTGTATTTATTTATTTATTTTTGATCCATCTTTATTCTTCAGCCTGCGTGGGCCTCACATTGCAGTGGCCTCTGTCGTGGCAGAGCACCAGCTCTGGGAGCATGCGGTCTAGAGCACTGGCTCCCAACTGGGCACAGCGGTTCAGCTGCTCCACAGCATGTGGGATCTTCCTGGGCCAGGAATCGAACCGGTGCCCCTTGCACTGCAGGCAGACAGACTCTTTACCTACTGGACCACCAGGAAAGCCCTAGTCTTTGTCTTTTTTTTTTTTTTCAATTTTTAAAAAATTTTGTTGCCACCTCTATTGATCTTTCATCTATTTGTCTTTGTTCTTTGGCCTGTGTGGGCCTCCCATCACAGTGGCCTCTGTCGCTGCAGAGCACTGGCTCTGGGCACACGGGCTGCAGAGTTCCCGCTCGGTACTTGGACACATCGATCCAGCCACTCCGCGGCACGTGGGATCTTCCCAGGCCAGGAATCGAACTGGCGCCCCTTGCACTGCAAGGCGGTGTCCTTACCCACTGGACCACCAGGGTAGCCCCTGGTGGCATTTTTTAAATGTATTTATTTGTTTGTTTTTGGCTGCTCTGTGTCTTTGTTGCACCATCAAGACTTTTCTATTTGCAATGAGTGAGGACTGTTCCTGATTGTGGTGTGTGAACTTCTCACGGAGGTGACTTCCCTTGTGACGGAGCACCGGGCTTCAGGAGCTGTGGTGCAGAGGCTTAGCTGCTCAGCGGCACGTGGGGTCTTCTTGGACCAGGGATTGAACCCATGTCCCCTGCACTGGCAAGTCAACTCTTATCCACTGGACCACCAGGAGTCCTTCATGGTGGCATTTGACCTCTTGGTGACATCTGAGTCTATATGAAGACGTTCCATGTGTGTAAATAACGTTTATTCTGTCCTTTATCAACTTACAGGGATTAGGCCCCAAGGGAGCCCAGACATGACCTGGCAGGATACCGTCCACACGGTGAACACACATTTCCCCATCAAGGTTGCGTGTGGTCAAACTTTTGCATATTTATAATGTGATAAGAAGAAAAACTGGTTTCTGACTGTCCTTATAATTTGCATTTCTCTTTTTGTAATTGAAGCTTAACAAATATTCATATTTCATTTTCTATGATCACTTTCTAGTCTTTGCCCATTTTTTAAAAAATTTTTGGCCTCTTTCTATTGATTTGTATTTATTTATTTATTTTTGATCCATCTTTATTCTTCAGCCTGCGTGGGCCTCACATTGCAGTGGCCTCTGTCGTGGCAGAGCACCAGCTCTGGGAGCATGCGGTCTAGAGCACTGGCTCCCAACTGGGCACAGCGGTTCAGCTGCTCCACAGCATGTGGGATCTTCCTGGGCCAGGAATCGAACCGGTGCCCCTTGCACTGCAGGCAGACAGACTCTTTACCTACTGGACCACCAGGAAAGCCCTAGTCTTTGTCTTTTTTTTTTTTTTTCAATTTTTAAAAAATTTTGTTGCCACCTCTATTGATCTTTCATCTATTTGTCTTTGTTCTTTGGCCTGTGTGGGCCTCCCATCACAGTGGCCTCTGTCGCTGCAGAGCACTGGCTCTGGGCACACGGGCTGCAGAGTTCCCGCTCGGTACTTGGACACATCGATCCAGCCACTCCGCGGCACGTGGGATCTTCCCAGGCCAGGAATCGAACTGGCGCCCCTTGCACTGCAAGGCGGTGTCCTTACCCACTGGACCACCAGGGTAGCCCCTGGTGGCATTTTTTAAATGTATTTATTTGTTTGTTTTTGGCTGCTCTGTGTCTTTGTTGCACCATCAAGACTTTTCTATTTGCAATGAGTGAGGACTGTTCCTGATTGTGGTGTGTGAACTTCTCACGGAGGTGACTTCCCTTGTGACGGAGCACCGGGCTTCAGGAGCTGTGGTGCAGAGGCTTAGCTGCTCAGCGGCACGTGGGGTCTTCTTGGACCAGGGATTGAACCCATGTCCCCTGCACTGGCAAGTCAACTCTTATCCACTGGACCACCAGGGGAGTCCTTCATGGTGGCATTTGACCTCTTGGTGACATCTGAGTCTATATGAAGACGTTCCATGTGTGTAAATAACGTTTATTCTGTCCTTTATCAACTTACAGGGATTACACATTCCTGTTGGAACATAAGGAACACAGGAAAGTACACAGAAGAAAAAAGCCAAATTCACCTTCATAGTCCACCTCCCAGGATAACTGCTTCCAGTTTGTCAATGCCTACACGTGGTTGTAATTGTGCATAGGTTCGTCTGTTTACAAAGTAGATCTTAAATGTATCCAGTCCCTTTGCGTCCCCGCACCTCCCCGCCTCTCAGGTTTCTCTCTGTCCCTTTTCTTTCTCACAAGGAGGCGACCTCGGAGGCCTGGCATAGGGGCACCTTCTCCCTCTTCCCCATCCCCAGGCAGCCTCACTCTCTCTCCTGGCCTCCTGGCCACCTTTCTCCTGCACCACCCTACCCCCTCCAAGCTCAACTGCTGCCCACACTCCTGCCAGAGACCTCACACTCTTGGTCTCCTTTAGTCTACAGAACCACTGGTCGGAAACTCAGTGGGCTTATCAACTCATCCTCCTAAGGGATGCTGGTTTCCCTCCTTCCATAGTGAAACAAGCCAGGAGGAACATCCAAGTCCCACTCAGGCATGGTTCCCGGCCACGCCTTGTCTGGTGCGCCAGACATTTCCGTAATTCACCCTGCTCTGGTCTCCTGGCTTTGCTCATGCTCTTCCTCACCTGGACACTGTCCCCTTCCTGCAGCAAGTCTCCCCAGGACCATTGGTCACATTCTGCACGTCCTCTGCCCCAGTGCAGCCCCGCCACCCTTCCTTCCCTCGCCCCTACCCCACAGCACCCCTTCCCTGGCTCTGTGCTCTGGGAGGCCTCTTCTGAGCAGTTGCATGCACACGTCCAGGCCCCTTGCTGCCAGAAGGTTGCCCCGGACTCCCCAGGTGCCAGGCACCTCCCCTGGCAGAGCATTTATCTCTGTGTATTGTAATTTCCTGTTTACTCCTCTGTTGCCCTACTGACCATACACTGGAGGACAGGACTGACTTTTTCACTGAGGTATTTCAAGTGTTTACAGGTACGAACATTGGATAAGTTTGTTGACGGAGGAAAAGAATGGATCATGGTGGCATTTGACCTCTTGGTGACATCTGAGTCTATATGAAGACGTTCCATGTGTGTAAATAACGTTTATTCTGTCCTTTATCAACTTACAGGGATTACACATTCCTGTTGGAACATAAGGAACACAGGAAAGTACACAGAAGAAAAAAGCCAAATTCACCTTCATAGTCCACCTCCCAGGATAACTGCTTCCAGTTTGTCAATGCCTACACGTGGTTGTAATTGTGCATAGGTTCGTCTGTTTACAAAGTAGATCTTAAATGTATCCAGTCCCTTTGCGTCCCCGCACCTCCCCGCCTCTCAGGTTTCTCTCTGTCCCTTTTCTTTCTCACAAGGAGGCGACCTCGGAGGCCTGGCATAGGGGCACCTTCTCCCTCTTCCCCATCCCCAGGCAGCCTCACTCTCTCTCCTGGCCTCCTGGCCACCTTTCTCCTGCACCACCCTACCCCCTCCAAGCTCAACTGCTGCCCACACTCCTGCCAGAGACCTCACACTCTTGGTCTCCTTTAGTCTACAGAACCACTGGTCGGAAACTCAGTGGGCTTATCAACTCATCCTCCTAAGGGATGCTGGTTTCCCTCCTTCCATAGTGAAACAAGCCAGGAGGAACATCCAAGTCCCACTCAGGCATGGTTCCCGGCCACGCCTTGTCTGGTGCGCCAGACATTTCCGTAATTCACCCTGCTCTGGTCTCCTGGCTTTGCTCATGCTCTTCCTCACCTGGACACTGTCCCCTTCCTGCAGCAAGTCTCCCCAGGACCATTGGTCACATTCTGCACGTCCTCTGCCCCAGTGCAGCCCCGCCACCCTTCCTTCCCTCGCCCCTACCCCACAGCACCCCTTCCCTGGCTCTGTGCTCTGGGAGGCCTCTTCTGAGCAGTTGCATGCACACGTCCAGGCCCCTTGCTGCCAGAAGGTTGCCCCGGACTCCCCAGGTGCCAGGCACCTCCCCTGGCAGAGCATTTATCTCTGTGTATTGTAATTTCCTGTTTACTCCTCTGTTGCCCTACTGACCATACACTGGAGGACAGGACTGACTTTTTCACTGAGGTATTTCAAGTGTTTACAGGTACGAACATTGGATAAGTTTGTTGACGGAGGAAAAGAATGGATCATGTGACTGCTTTCATGTTGTTCCTTCAAAGCTCTCTGCTCAGCTGCTGCATGGAGGGCCCACGTGGCCTGGCTGGGATTGGTACCCTCTTAGGTCTGATCTGCAAACTCCTCCACCTGGACTGACTGCCTTCTATCACCCTCTTCTGACTGTCACCAACGTCCTCTCTGAACCTCAGGATACTCATCTGTCTACAGAAGAGACCACTCTGGAAAATTGTGAGGACAAAGTGAACGATGTGCTTTGTAAATCGCCGTGTGATGAATATCCGGTGTGGGTACATTATGAAAAAGAGCGCTACTGTTCATCAAGCATGTTTTCTATACCAGGCACTGTTCTAACACCCACCTATTAATATGAATGTCTTTCATCCCAACCAATGAGCTCCTTTTCATAGACAAATATACCGAGGCCCAGGGCTTCCCTGGTAAGCTCAGCTGGTCAAGACTCCACCTGCAATGCCAGAGATCCCGGTTCGATTCCTGGGTTGGGAAGATCTCCTGGAGAAGGGATAGGCTACCTACTCCAATATTCTTGGGTTTCTCTGGTGACTCAGATGGTAAAGAATCCACCTGCAACACGGAAGACCTGGGCTTAATCCCTGGTTTGTGGGAAGATCCCCTGGAGGAGGGCATGGCAACCCACTCCAGTATTCTTGCCTGGAGAAGCCCATGGACAGAGGAGCCTGGCGGGCTGCAGTCGATGGGGTCGCAAAGAGTCAGACACAACTGAGGGACTAAGCACACACATACCAAGGCACAGAGCAGTGCATGCCTTACTTGCCTGGGTCCACACTGGCGGTAGAGGAGCCCGGTCATGTAGCTCCACTTGCTTAACCACCACCCCATATTGCCCATCTACCAAAGAATGCTAAATGTATTATTTAGTCTGAGAGGTACCTTTGTCAATTAATTTGGTTTTGTGACTCAGTCCTACAGTCATGTTCTCCTGGCATGATTCTAACTCAAACGGTAAATCTATAGGTAGATTTCTGTGTAGATAACCACTTATCTACCAAGGATGGAGACATGTTCAAAATGTAGCTCTAAAAAAAAACGTGTCGGACTTCCCTGGTGGTTCAGTGGTTAAGAGCCCATCTGTCAATGCAGCAGACACTGATTCCCTCACTGGTCAGAGAGGATTCCACATGCTGTAGGGCCACTAAGTGGCCACCAAGCCCATATTCCACAGCTACTGAGCCCACGCTCTAGAGCCCATGAGCTGCAACTACTGCAAGTGACCTCAGGATACTCATCTGTCTACAGAAGAGACCACTCTGGAAAATTGTGAGGACAAAGTGCACGATGTGCTTTGTAAATCGCCGTGTGATGAATATCCGGTGTGGGTACATTATGAAAAAGAGCGCTACTGTTCATCAAGCATGTTTTCTATACCAGGCACTGTTCTAACACCCACCTATTAATATGAATGTCTTTCATCCCAACCAATGAGCTCCTTTTCATAGACAAATATACCAAGGCCCAGGGCTTCCCTGGTAAGCTCAGCTGGTCAAGACTCCACCTGCAATGCCAGAGATCCCGGTTCGATTCCTGGGTTGGGAAGATCTCCTGGAGAAGGGATAGGCTACCTACTCCAATATTCTTGGGTTTCTCTGGTGACTCAGATGGTAAAGAATCCACCTGCAACACAGAAGACCTGGGCTTAATCCCTGGTTTGTGGGAAGATCCCCTGGAGGAGGGCATGGCAACCCACTCCAGTATTCTTGCCTGGAGAAGCCCATGGACAGAGGAGCCTGGCGGGCTGCAGTCGATGGGGTCGCAAAGAGTCAGACACAACTGAGGGACTAAGCACACACATACCAAGGCACAGAGCAGTGCATGCCTTACTTGCCTGGGTCCACACTGGCGGTAGAGGAGCCCGGTCATGTAGCTCCACTTGCTTAACCACCACCCCATATTGCCCATCTACCAAAGAATGCTAAATGTATTATTTAGTCTGAGAGGTACCTTTGTCAATTAATTTGGTTTTGTGACTCAGTCCTACAGTCATGTTCTCCTGGCATGATTCTAACTCAAACGGTAAATCTATAGGTAGATTTCTGTGTAGATAACCACTTATCTACCAAGGATGGAGACATGTTCAAAATGTAGCTCTAAAAAAAAACGTGTCGGACTTCCCTGGTGGTTCAGTGGTTAAGAGCCCATCTGTCAATGCAGCAGACACTGATTCCCTCACTGGTCAGAGAGGATTCCACATGCTGTAGGGCCACTAAGTGGCCACCAAGCCCATATTCCACAGCTACTGAGCCCACGCTCTAGAGCCCATGAGCTGCAACTACTGAAACCCATGTGCTCCAGAGCCTGTGCTGCCCAAGAGAAGCCACCGCAGTGAGAAGCAACTAGAGAGTAACCTCCACTTGCTGCAACTAGAGAAGGCCCATGCACAACCATCAATAAATAAACAAAAGAACCATGCCCATATTTTTTGTTCTTCGACATTTGTGTTACCAGATTCAAATAGAGTAAATGTCCATCAGTTGAATTAGAGACATTTAAAGACTAATCTGTTTCATCATACTTGACATGGACTTACCTTCAGTGGTACTGAAAGGCCTATCTCCCCAAACCCACACTTCTAGGTCCTGCAAGCATTCTGAAGATGAGGTTTCCACTCCCTCCTCGCATTTTCAGAATTTCCTCACCAGGAGAGAGATGGAGGGAGGAAAGAGGCTGATCTGGGTGCCAGAGAAGAGAGAGAGGAGAGCTCAGGTGGATTCTTTGGTGTCTGTGGCTCAGGGGCAGTCCATGGGGGTGGCACAGCAAGGTGACCTCTATGTAAGGAGTGTTCCTGGCGTCCCTCCCTGGTCTGGTCTGTCCCTACCTCCTTGATGTCAGCCTCATCCCTGATACAGAGCACGACGGGGACCAGAGAAGGGAGAAGGCACAGAAAGAGGCCTGCGCTGGACACCTGTGGAGAGACTGAGACAGAAAGGAGGATGCCCGCTTCCCAGGGGAGAGCTAGAAGCAAGAGGCCTGCCTCCCAGCACCATGCTTCCTAACTGTGAACCACACTGCCTTTACTTCTGGGAGGCCAGAAGCTTGTTGGATGCCAGCAGAGAAAGAGAGCAAAAGATGGAAGAGTGTGAGAGAGGTCCAGAGAAACGTGGCAGAGGTGACAGGGGCCCACACGTGCTCTATTAAACGATTGATGTGCAGAATGAAAAGAAAAGTCAGAGGACAGCAATTAATGTAACAGAACATGTCCATGTAGTCAGCACCAAGATTAGACAGTGTTAACATTTTACCATATTTCCTGTAGTTTTCTTGATTAAAAAAAAATTACATATGCATTTTTTTGGCCCGGTTTTGATCTTGTTGCTGCAACCATATCCCCTGAGCCCACGCTCTAGAGCCCATGAGCTGCAACTACTGAAACCCATGTGCTCCAGAGCCTGTGCTGCCCAAGAGAAGCCACCGCAGTGAGAAGCAACTAGAGAGTAACCTCCACTTGCTGCAACTAGAGAAGGCCCATGCACAACCATCAATAAATAAACAAAAGAACCATGCCCATATTTTTTGTTCTTCGACATTTGTGTTACCAGATTCAAATAGAGTAAATGTCCATCAGTTGAATTAGAGACATTTAAAGACTAATCTGTTTCATCATACTTGACATGGACTTACCTTCAGTGGTACTGAAAGGCCTATCTCCCCAAACCCACACTTCTAGGTCCTGCAAGCATTCTGAAGATGAGGTTTCCACCCTCCTCGCATTTTCAGAATTTCCTCACCAGGAGAGGGAAGGAGGTAGGAAAGAGGCTGATCTGGGTGCCAGAGAAGAGAGAGAGGAGAGCTCAGGTGGATTCTTTGGTGTCTGTGGCTCAGGGGCAGTCCATGGGGGTGGCACAGCAAGGTGACCTCTATGTAAGGAGTGTTCCTGGCGTCCCTCCCTGGTCTGGTCTGTCCCTACCTCCTTGATGTCAGCCTCATCCCTGATACAGAGCACGACGGGGACCAGAGAAGGGAGAAGGCACAGAAAGAGGCCTGCGCTGGACACCTGTGGAGAGACTGAGACAGAAAGGAGGATGCCCGCTTCCCAGGGGAGAGCTAGAAGCAAGAGGCCTGCCTCCCAGCACCATGCTTCCTAACTGTGAACCACACTGCCTTTACTTCTGGGAGGCCAGAAGCTTGTTGGATGCCAGCAGAGAAAGAGAGCAAAAGATGGAAGAGTGTGAGAGAGGTCCAGAGAAACGTGGCAGAGGTGACAGGGGCCCACACGTGCTCTATTAAACGATTGATGTGCAGAATGAAAAGAAAAGTCAGAGGACAGCAATTAATGTAACAGAACATGTCCATGTAGTCAGCACCAAGATTAGACAGTGTTAACATTTTACCATATTTCCTGTAGTTTTCTTGATTAAAAAAAAAAATTATCTATTTATTGCATTTTTGGCTGTGTTGGATCTTCGTTGCTACACTGGCTTTTCTCTGATTGTGGTACATGGGGCTACTCGCTAGTTGTGGAGCACGGGCTTCTCACTGCGGTGGCTCCTCTTGGTGAGGAACACGGGCTCTAAGGTGTGAGGGCTTCCACAGGACTTCAGCACGTGGGCTCTGTGGCTGTGGTCCCTGGGCTCTAGAGCACAGGCTCAGTGGTTGTGGTGCATGGGCTTAGTTCCTCCGAGGCATCTTCCCAGATGGGGGACTGAACCTGTGTCTCCTGGATTGCCAGGCGGATTCCTACCACTAAGCCACCAGGAAAGCCCTCTTCATTTTTTTTTTTTTTCTTTAAACAAGGGTCCTCCCTGCTGGCTCAGCGGTAAAGAATCCACCTGCCAATGTAGGAGACATGGTTCCATCCCTGGGTCAGGAAGATCCCCTGGAGAAGGAAATGGCAACCTACTCCAGTGCTTTTGCCTGGAAAACCCTATGGACAGAGGAGCCTGGCGGGCTACAGTCCATGAGGCTGAGAAAGAGTCGGAAACAACTGAGCAACTAAACAACAAGCAACAACAACACAATACATAATAGACACAGCTACTTAGAAAGAGTCCTTCTCCCGTCATATTTCTTATGTTTCTTTCTTTCTTTTTTTTTTTTTTAACTTTCTGGAACCACCACGTGGCATGTGGGATCTTAGTTTTGAACAGGGATGGAACAAGTGGCCCCTGCACTGGAAACTCTGAGTCTTAACCACTGGTCCACCAAGGAAGTTTCTCCCATCTATGTTTCAGCTTTTACTACATGGCCATATGTGGGTTAGGTATCTACAAAAATACAAACTATTGCTCAAATGTCCTACATTTTTCAACACTTGGTATGATATGGCTTATAGTCTTTCACCACTTGGTTTTATGTTCTTCAACATCATTCTTTTGAAACTTATCCCTGCTGGTATATGACAGTGCATTCATTTTATCTGCAATTAATGTAACAGAACATGTCCATGTAGTCAGCACCAAGATTAGACAGTGTTAACATTTTACCATATTTCCTGTAGTTTTCTTGATTAAAAAAAAAAATTATCTATTTATTGCATTTTTGGCTGTGTTGGATCTTCGTTGCTACACTGGCTTTTCTCTGATTGTGGTACATGGGGCTACTCGCTAGTTGTGGAGCACGGGCTTCTCACTGCGGTGGCTCCTCTTGGTGAGGAACACGGGCTCTAAGGTGTGAGGGCTTCCACAGGACTTCAGCACGTGGGCTCTGTGGCTGTGGTCCCTGGGCTCTAGAGCACAGGCTCAGTGGTTGTGGTGCATGGGCTTAGTTCCTCCGAGGCATCTTCCCAGATGGGGGACTGAACCTGTGTCTCCTGGATTGCCAGGCGGATTCCTACCACTAAGCCACCAGGAAAGCCCTCTTCATTTTTTTTTTTTTTCTTTAAACAAGGGTCCTCCCTGCTGGCTCAGCGGTAAAGAATCCACCTGCCAATGTAGGAGACATGGTTCCATCCCTGGGTCAGGAAGATCCCCTGGAGAAGGAAATGGCAACCTACTCCAGTGCTTTTGCCTGGAAAACCCTATGGACAGAGGAGCCTGGCGGGCTACAGTCCATGAGGCTGAGAAAGAGTCGGAAACAACTGAGCAACTAAACAACAAGCAACAACAACACAATACATAATAGACACAGCTACTTAGAAAGAGTCCTTCTCCCGTCATATTTCTTATGTTTCTTTCTTTCTTTTTTTTTTTTTTAACTTTCTGGAACCACCACGTGGCATGTGGGATCTTAGTTTTGAACAGGGATGGAACAAGTGGCCCCTGCACTGGAAACTCTGAGTCTTAACCACTGGTCCACCAAGGAAGTTTCTCCCATCTATGTTTCAGCTTTTACTACATGGCCATATGTGGGTTAGGTATCTACAAAAATACAAACTATTGCTCAAATGTCCTACATTTTTCAACACTTGGTATGATATGGCTTATAGTCTTTCACCACTTGGTTTTATGTTCTTCAACATCATTCTTTTGAAACTTATCCCTGCTGGTATATGACAGTGCATTCATTTTATCTGCTATATAGTATCCCATTTGATTACATTTATATTTCTGTTCTCTTGTTGGTGGACAGTGAAGTTGTTTGCAGTTGTTGTTATTACAAAAATCAAAAATCATGAAAAGGGAATTCCCTGGTGATCTGGTGGCTGGGATTCTGTACTTCCAAGGCAGGGGGCCAGGGTTCGATTCCTGGTCAAGGAACTAGATCCCACATGCTACAACTGAGAACCATTGCAGCCAGGTAAATATAAATAAAATATTTTTTAAAAAAATCATGAACAGGGCTTCCCTGGTGGTCCAGTGGGTAAGGACACCGCCTTGCAGTGCAAGGGCCGCCAGTTCGATCCCTGGCCTGGGAAGATCCCAAGTGCCACAGAACGGCTGCACCAATGTGTCCAATTACCGAGCCGGAGCTCTGGAGCACATGCGCCCAGAGCCGGTGCTCTGCAGCAAGAGAGGCCACTGCAATGGGAGGCCCACACGGGCCAAAAGAACAAAGACAGATGAAAATAGATAAATAAAAGACCAATAGAAGTGGCCCGCCCTCCCCCACCCCCCTCAAAAAAATCATGAACAGACATCCTCATATACATCTCCCTGTGCACATCTGTGAGAATTCCTCTAGAGTCACACCTACAAGTAGAATTGCTGCATACCAAAGAAATGCATGTTTCCATCTTGACCAGATATTGCCAACTTGCCCTATAAAATGATTTTTGTGTCGAATGGTACTCTCTAGATGAAATTTCTTCTTCTACAACAAAAAACAACACATCAAATAGACACAGCTACAAAGTCCTTCTCCGTCATATTTCTTATGTTTCTTTCTGGAACCACCACGTGGCATGTGGGATCTTAGTTTTGAACAGGGATGGAACAAGTGGCCCTGCACTGGAAACTCTGAGTCTTAACCACTGGTCCACCAAGGAAGTTTCTCCCATCTATGTTTCAGCTTTTACTACATGGCCATATGTGGGTTAGGTATCTACAAAAATACAAACTATTGCTCAAATGTCCTACATTTTTCAACACTTGGTATGATATGGCTTATAGTCTTTCACCACTTGGTTTTATGTTCTTCAACATCATTCTTTTGAAACTTATCCCTGCTGGTATATGACAGTGCATTCATTTTATCTGCTATATAGTATCCCATTTGATTACATTTATATTTCTGTTCTCTTGTTGGTGGACAGTGAAGTTGTTTGCAGTTGTTGTTATTACAAAAATCAAAAATCATGAAAAGGGAATTCCCTGGTGATCTGGTGGCTGGGATTCTGTACTTCCAAGGCAGGGGGCCAGGGTTCGATTCCTGGTCAAGGAACTAGATCCCACATGCTACAACTGAGAACCATTGCAGCCAGGTAAATATAAATAAAATATTTTAAAAAAAAATCATGAACAGGGCTTCCCTGGTGGTCCAGTGGGTAAGGACACCGCCTTGCAGTGCAAGGGCCGCCAGTTCGATCCCTGGCCTGGGAAGATCCCAAGTGCCACAGAACGGCTGCACCAATGTGTCCAATTACCGAGCCGGAGCTCTGGAGCACATGCGCCCAGAGCCGGTGCTCTGCAGCAAGAGAGGCCACTGCAATGGGAGGCCCACACGGGCCAAAAGAACAAAGACAGATGAAAATAGATAAATAAAAGACCAATAGAAGTGGCCCGCCCTCCCCCACCCCCTCAAAAAAATCATGAACAGACATCCTCATATACATCTCCCTGTGCACATCTGTGAGAATTCCTCTAGAGTCACACCTACAAGTAGAATTGCTGCATACCAAAGAAATGCATGTTTCCATCTTGACCAGATATTGCCAACTTGCCCTATAAAATGATTGTGTCTGGTACTCCATGAATTTCTTCTTCTCAAGGGGATGAAATGCAAGCTCTTTATGGATATAGTGTGCACTTCTCCATGAGCTAGAGTGGATAAATACCTTCTTACATTTATGAACCACTCATCTTTCCTTTTAAGGAAAGGATCTGCCCATATCCTCTATTCACTTTTCTGTAACATTTGTGTATGTTTTCTTTTCTTATTGATTATAAAAACGCTTGATTTAGGATAGATACTGAACCTTTTTCAGTTATGTGGACTGCGAATTTCTCCTCCCAGTCTGAAAATCCCCCAGAGGGATTTTCACTTTGTAGTGTCTTTTTTTAAATGTATTTATTTGGCTGTGTTGGGTCTTAGTTGCAGCACAAGGAACCTTGCGTTGCATGAGCTCTCTAGTTGTGGTGTGAGGCCTCAGTAGTTGTGGCATATGGGCTTAGTTGCTCTGCAGCATGAGGCATCTTAGTTTCCCAACCAGGGATGGAACTCACGTCCCCTGAATTGCAAGGTGGATTCTTAGTCAGGGCCACCAGGGTAGTTCCCTGTAGTGTTTGGTCTTAATTAAAAGGTTTTGAATTATTATCGAAGCTGGGTAATTGATACATGGGCATCATTACACTGTTATCTCTACTTTTATGTCATTTTGAAAATTACTGTAACAAAAAGATTTGTAAAAATCCATAAAACAATCCTCTATCATCCCAAATTCCTAAAAATCAGCTCCAGGGCTTCCCCTGGTGGTCCAGTAGGTAAGGACACCGCCTTGCAGTGCAAGGGGCGCTGGTTCGATCCCTGGCCTGGGAAGATCCCACGTGCCGCGGAGCAGCTGGACCGATGTGTCCAATTACCGAGCCGGAGCTCTGGCGCGCATGCGCCCAGAGCGGCGCTCTGCGACGACAGACGCCACTGCGATGGGAGGCCCACAGGAGCCAAAGAACAAAGACCAATAGAAGTGGCCCACCCGCTCCCCTCCCTCCCCAACCCGACCCCCGCCCAAAAATAAAGAAATAAATAAATCTAAAAAAAAAAAAATCAGCTCCAATATTTCATAGTTTTACTTTCCACATTCAGACCTCTAATGCCACTGGAATTCATTTTTGTAGTTGCTGTGAGAGAGGATCAAATATTATATTTCCCTCACAGAGGGCCAACTGTGCCAGCTCTATTTCTGACCCTTCTCCTCTGACCAGAAATTTCCCCTCTGTTCCATATATCCTTAAGTCTGCTTCTAAGCTCTCTATTCTGTTCCTTAGTCACTGTGTGTATTTTTTCATTTTGCCACCGTTTTTTAAAATTTTATTTGGCTGTGCCAGGTCTTAGTTGTGACATGAAGCATCTTTTTTTTTCTTTTTTAGTTTCAGCATGTGGGACCTGGTTCCCTAACCAGGTCTCAAACTCTGGGCCCCCTGCACTGGGAGCATGGAGCCTTAGCCCCTGGACCACCCAGGAAGTCCCCTCTGCCACAGTTGTAATTACCATATTACTAGATTGGCCAGAGTCCTATCTGTCATTAGCACCCCTTCTTCTTTATTTTCGGGCTTCCCTGGTCACTCAGCTGTTGAAGAATCCATCTGCAATGCAGGAGACTTGGGTTTGATTCCTGGGCTGGGAAGATCCCCTGAAGAAGGGAATGGCTACCCACTTCAGTATTCTTGCCTAGAGAATTCCATGGACAGAGAAGCCTGGCAGGCTACAGTCCATGGGCTGCAAAGAGTCGGACACGACCAACTGAACAGTTTTCACTTTCTTCTTTTTCTTCCTTAGATTAACTTAGCTCTTCTTGGCCTTTCCTTCCATATAAAATTTGCGATCATCTTACACAATCCCAGGAAGGAAAAAGCCCAATACTGCTGGGTTCATTGGAATTCTGTTGAATTTCCAGATTCATTTAGGGGAAAACCAACATCTTCCAAACACGATCGTCCTGACCACTACCTTGGCATGTCTGTTCATGTACAAAGTCTTCTTTTGTGGTCCTTATGTAAAAACTTGTGTTTGTTTTCTCCATGAGGGCCTTGCTCCGTCTTTGTCGGGTTTGTTTCTGGGGCCCGTGGGTGTATGGCTCTTCCCTCCCCACGCCCACATCAGCTATGCCAGGTGTTCCATGTACAGTCTTCTTTTGTGGTAATCTAAAAAAAAAAAAATCAGCTCCAATATTTCATAGTTTTACTTTCCACATTCAGACCTCTAATGCCACTGGAATTCATTTTTGTAGTTGCTGTGAGAGAGGATCAAATATTATATTTCCCTCACAGAGGGCCAACTGTGCCAGCTCTATTTCTGACCCTTCTCCTCTGACCAGAAATTTCCCCTCTGTTCCATATATCCTTAAGTCTGCTTCTAAGCTCTCTATTCTGTTCCTTAGTCACTGTGTGTATTTTTTCATTTTGCCACCGTTTTTTAAAATTTTATTTGGCTGTGCCAGGTCTTAGTTGTGACATGAAGCATCTTTTTTTTTCTTTTTTAGTTTCAGCATGTGGGACCTGGTTCCCTAACCAGGTCTCAAACTCGGGGCCCCCCTGCACTGGGAGCATGGAGCCTTAGCCCCTGGACCACCCAGGAAGTCCCCTCTGCCACAGTTGTAATTACCATATTACTAGATTGGCCAGAGTCCTATCTGTCATTAGCACCCCTTCTTCTTTATTTTCGGGCTTCCCTGGTCACTCAGCTGTTGAAGAATCCATCTGCAATGCAGGAGACTTGGGTTTGATTCCTGGGCTGGGAAGATCCCCTGAAGAAGGGAATGGCTACCCACTTCAGTATTCTTGCCTAGAGAATTCCATGGACAGAGAAGCCTGGCAGGCTACAGTCCATGGGCTGCAAAGAGTCGGACACGACCAACTGAACAGTTTTCACTTTCTTCTTTTTCTTCCTTAGATTAACTTAGCTCTTCTTGGCCTTTCCTTCCATATAAAATTTGCGATCATCTTACACAATCCCAGGAAGGAAAAAGCCCAATACTGCTGGGTTCATTGGAATTCTGTTGAATTTCCAGATTCATTTAGGGGAAAACCAACATCTTCCAAACACGATACGTTCCTGACCACTACCTTGGCATGTCTGTTCATGTACAAAGTCTTCTTTTGTGGTCCTTATGTAAAAACTTGTGTTTGTTTTCTCCATGAGGGCCTTGCTCCGTCTTTGTCGGGTTTGTTTCTGGGGCCCGTGGGGGTGTATGGCTCTTCCCCTCCCCCACGCCCACATCAGCTATGCCAGGTGCACCCTTCCTTACTCCCCTGGGTCACGCTCTCCCCTCCCAGGTCCAAGGAGCAGCTGTCCTGCTCCAACAGCTGTGAGGCCTTGCCCAGTGGGCAGGGCTCCCACCTCTCACCTCGGGGGGCCTGTCAGCCAAGTCTGGGGAGACACAGTTGTTTCAGTGGGGACAATGAGCTGCATTCTGTACAAGCCCCTCTCTGGGCCTCCCTCCCCCTGTTCAGAGCAACTGTTCCTGTGGGTAGGGAGGGGCCCCACCTGTCAGCTCCAGTTACTCTTTCAGGCAGCATTGGACTCCCTGATCCCTTTTCTTCCTGTCTTCCACCCCATCCCTGCGACTAAAAGTCAGCTCCCTAGCCAAGGATACACTGTGCCCCCTATATGGGAAGCACGTAGTCTTAAATGCCAGGGAAAGTCCCTTCCTCAGGTCTTACGAGCCTGTCTTACAGCCCAATTGCCTGTTTACAGGTCGTTGTTGCCCGGAACTGGTATTCATGGAAAGGAGCCATCCCTCTCTAACCTCGGGGGACTGGCTGTTCCCACCGTGTTCTCTGAGTTGGCACCATATTCGGGTCTCAGATCGTCACAACGGTCCCACTTAGGTGGATTGGTGACTACCGGCCCAGGCAGAGAGGCGCCGTGGTGGGTGACGGGGCTGGGCCTCCGCCCCTGCCCAGTGACCCGTCCTCTGCCTGGCTGGCCGCCACACCTGCGTCTCAGCGCCTGCTCCCCCTAGCACTCCCCGCCCTCGGGAGGCCTCTCTGGCCTCTCTTCAGCATTCTTGTTGGGGGGTTGACACAGCCCAGTGGGTGCAGGCCGGTGCTGCCGCTGAGGGATGGTGACTCTGGAACACGGTGCAACGAGAGCCCAGGCCTGCATCGCTTCCTCAAGCCTCACCTGAGCCCCAGCCCCCACCCTCCCTCAGTGGCTGCGCATGAGCGTCAGGGTGCCTCGTACCAGGCCTTCAAGGAGCAGCCAGTAGGGCTGGCCTCAGACACAGGATGTCCCAGGAGGGACAACCCAAAGTGCTGGAAGGAAGGTCCTTTCTCTCTCTTTTTAAATTTGGTTATTGCAGTATAGTTGATTTACAATGTTGTATTGATTTCTGCTCTACAGCAAAGAGATTCAGTTACACACACATGTATTCTTTTTCATACTCTTTTCCATGATGATTTATCGCCGGATATTGAATATAATTCCCTGTGCTACACAATAGGTCCCTGTTGCTTATCCATCTTATATATAGCAGTTTGCATCTACTAACCCCCAACTCCCAGTCAGACAGGAAAATGTTATTTATTGAACACCTTCTAGAGGCTAAGCTGTGGACATCTCCCACCTCTCCATCCTGCCCGAAGCGGGTTCCATGATGATTCCCACTGTAGGGAGGAGGGCGCCCACACAGCCCAACTCCAAGAGGTCCCTCCCACCCCTCGTTGGCCTTGGGCAGTGTGCTGGATCGTCCAGGGCAGCCCTGAGAGAGTCCCAGGGCCAGCAAGCCAGTCCAGATTGAAGTGGCGATCAGAAGCTCTCCCCAGGAGTCGCTGGCCAGCGATACAGCTGTGAAGCCCTAGATGCAGCCGGTAGGTAGGGTGGGAGGAGCAGAAAACCCGGGACCCCAGGTCTCATCTTAGAACCCGTTAGCTCTGTTTTCTCTCGCCACTGAATTGGTTTGCCCGTGTGCTTGTCGGTTACACAGCGGACTCTTGGGGTGTGTGTGTGTCCTTTGTTGTCAGCGCCAGGTACACGTTGGTTGTTGACAGGAATAGTCCAACAAAATGATGTCTGCTGTGGGGGGCGGGGGTCCCCGCGACACTTCTGCGCAGCCTGAGGATGGGGAAGACCACTGAAAGAGGACTTCATTGCTTGGCCTACAGGATTTACCTTCACACGTTTGGCACCAAAATACTTTTTTTTTTTTTTAATTGACTTTGAGGAACTGGAGGTTTAGCCAGTTTCCTCCCCAGCCAGCAGAGAGCTGGGGGCAGAGGTCAGAGTCTGGCGACAGGATCCATTACACAAAGCTAAATTGGGCATTGGAAGGAACTGCTGGCTGGCTGCTTTGTTGCCAGAAGGGGTGGTTATCTTTCCAGGAAAGGCGGAGGAAGTTCTTTTCTGCCCTGGGGCAGGCCTCGTGGTGGGATTAATCCTCGGTGAAAGTGGGAAGATGAAGGAGTTCCTCCCTAGAGGGGAGGAGGGGCAGAGAATAAAGGAAAACCGCATCCAGGTCCTGGACTTGACTGCGGCCCTCCCCACCTCCTTCCCGAGCCCCTGGGGCTTCCCTTGTGATTGGAGACAACACCCTGTCTCTCTTAATTGCCTCACTGTCCCAGGCCCTGGGGCCCTTACTGTCTTATATATAGCAGTTTGCATACTAACCCCAACTCCCAGTCAGACAGGAAAATGTTATTTATTGAACACCTTCTAGAGGCTAAGCTGTGGACATCTCCCACCTCTCCATCCTGCCCGAAGCGGGTTCCATGATGATTCCCACTGTAGGGAGGAGGGCGCCCACACAGCCCAACTCCAAGAGGTCCCTCCCACCCCTCGTTGGCCTTGGGCAGTGTGCTGGATCGTCCAGGGCAGCCCTGAGAGAGTCCCAGGGCCAGCAAGCCAGTCCAGATTGAAGTGGCGATCAGAAGCTCTCCCCAGGAGTCGCTGGCCAGCGATACAGCTGTGAAGCCCTAGATGCAGCCGGTAGGTAGGGTGGGAGGAGCAGAAAACCCGGGACCCCAGGTCTCATCTTAGAACCCGTTAGCTCTGTTTTCTCTCGCCACTGAATTGGTTTGCCCGTGTGCTTGTCGGTTACACAGCGGACTCTTGGGGTGTGTGTGTGTCCTTTGTTGTCAGCGCCAGGTACACGTTGGTTGTTGACAGGAATAGTCCAACAAAATGATGTCTGCTGCGGGGCGGGGTCCCCGCGACACTTCTGCGCAGCCTGAGGATGGGGAAGACCACTGAAAGAGGACTTCATTGCTTGGCCTACAGGATTTACCTTCACACGTTTGGCACCAAAATACTTTTTTTTTTTTTTAATTGACTTTGAGGAACTGGAGGTTTAGCCAGTTTCCTCCCCAGCCAGCAGAGAGCTGGGGGCAGAGGTCAGAGTCTGGCGACAGGATCCATTACACAAAGCTAAATTGGGCATTGGAAGGAACTGCTGGCTGGCTGCTTTGTTGCCAGAAGGGGTGGTTATCTTTCCAGGAAAGGCGGAGGAAGTTCTTTTCTGCCCTGGGGCAGGCCTCGTGGTGGGATTAATCCTCGGTGAAAGTGGGAAGATGAAGGAGTTCCTCCCTAGAGGGGAGGAGGGGCAGAGAATAAAGGAAAACCGCATCCAGGTCCTGGACTTGACTGCGGCCCTCCCCCACCTCCCTTCCCGAGCCCCTGGGGGCTTCCCTTGTGATTGGAGACAACACCCTGTCTCTCTTAATTGCCTCACTGTCCCAGGCCCCTGGGGCCCCTTACTGTCTGCAGGGGACGGGGTAGGGGCAAAAGTCCAGGCCCAGGCCCAGGGTCCAAGGATCTCACAACTGGATTCTGTTACGTGGCAGAATTATAGTCTAAATTGTTAATTAGGGTCTAAATTGTTAGTTCTCTGGCCCAACAGATATTCTTTCTTTCTACATCTTCACATTTCTCAATCGCTAACTCTTGAATCAACATTTTACTTCAAAAGAATACAGTGGTTTGTAAAGATCCCACTTTGTGGAAAGTGCGCTGGGAGGGAGGCCCAGGGTCACAGCAAGAGCAGAGCGGGTCTGCGCTCAGTGGGGCCTCCAAGGTTCCCTGGAGATGACATGCATCTCCTTTCTTAGGCTCGGCATGGTCATTCTGCCCCTCTAGTTGACGGTGACCCGCAGGGCCCCAGCATACTTCCTAGCAATGTGTTTCCATCCAGGGAGCTCGGTGTCAAGCGGGCCTGGGTTTGGCTCCCACGACAGAGTATTTATTTATTCTTACAAGAAATGTTGATTGCTGAGCACTGGGGACAGAGCAGCAGACAAAGGAGACAAAGTCCCTACTCTCATGGGATCCCTTGGTGGCTCCCAGGGGAAAGAATCTGCCCACAGCGTGGGAGACCCCGGTTCAATCCCTGGGTCAGGAAGATCTCCTGGAGAAGGAAGTGGGCATCCACGGCAGTATTCTCGCCTGGAAGTCTATGGACAGAGGAGCCTGGAGGGCTCTAATCCATGGGGTCATAGAGTGATCAACTCTTTTCTCTCTCATGAGGGACACAGATAATCATCAAGATAAGGAAGGAAGATATATAGTTTGTTGGGAGAATTTGCTGAGGAGGTAAGTAAAGCAGAAGAGAGGACGGAGAGAAGGCAGAATGGAGTGGAGGGAATATACTGTTAAATACGGGGGTTGCCTGGAGATACCAGGGAGGAGGGGCAGAGAATAAAGGAAAACCGCATCCAGGTCCTGGACTTGACTGCGGCCCTCCCCCACCTCCCTTCCCGAGCCCCTGGGGGCTTCCCTTGTGATTGGAGACAACACCCTGTCTCTCTTAATTGCCTCACTGTCCCAGGCCCCTGGGGCCCCTTACTGTCTGCAGGGGACGGGGTAGGGGCAAAAGTCCAGGCCCAGGCCCAGGGTCCAAGGATCTCACAACTGGATTCTGTTACGTGGCAGAATTATAGTCTAAATTGTTAATTAGGGTCTAAATTGTTAGTTCTCTGGCCCAACAGATATTCTTTCTTTCTACATCTTCACATTTCTCAATCGCTAACTCTTGAATCAACATTTTACTTCAAAAGAATACAGTGGTTTGTAAAGATCCCACTTTGTGGAAAGTGCGCTGGGAGGGAGGCCCAGGGTCACAGCAAGAGCAGAGCGGGTCTGCGCTCAGTGGGGCCTCCAAGGTTCCCTGGAGATGACATGCATCTCCTTTCTTAGGCTCGGCATGGTCATTCTGCCCCTCTAGTTGACGGTGACCCGCAGGGCCCCAGCATACTTCCTAGCAATGTGTTTCCATCCAGGGAGCTCGGTGTCAAGCGGGCCTGGGTTTGGCTCCCACGACAGAGTATTTATTTATTCTTACAAGAAATGTTGATTGCTGAGCACTGGGGACAGAGCAGCAGACAAAGGAGACAAAGTCCCTACTCTCATGGGATCCCTTGGTGGCTCCCAGGGGAAAGAATCTGCCCACAGCGTGGGAGACCCCGGTTCAATCCCTGGGTCAGGAAGATCTCCTGGAGAAGGAAGTGGGCATCCACGGCAGTATTCTCGCCTGGAAGTCTATGGACAGAGGAGCCTGGAGGGCTCTAATCCATGGGGTCATAGAGTGATCAACTCTTTTCTCTCTCATGAGGGACACAGATAATCATCAAGATAAGGAAGGAAGATATATAGTTTGTTGGGAGAATTTGCTGAGGAGGTAAGTAAAGCAGAAGAGAGGACGGAGAGAAGGCAGAATGGAGTGGAGGGAATATACTGTTAAATACGGGGGTTGCCTGGAGATACAGCCTTGCAGGCAGGAATCATAGTAGGTGCAAAGGCCCCGAGGCACAAAGAGCAGCAGGAAGCCAGTGTGACTGCTATCGTGGACACCCTGGACCTCTGAGTTCACAGTTTAAGCCTTTGGCTTTAATTCTGAATAAAAGGGCATCACTGGACAGTTTTAACAGCAAAAGGATGGGATCTGCTTCATATTTTAGGAAGAACACCAGTGAGGAGGCTACTGCAACAATTCAAGTGACAGGATATACCTATGACATCCGGAATTATACGTATCAGTAAACAACAAAACTCTGTAAAAGCAAAATAAAAATGATTAAGTAGTAAAAAAATAATAATTCAAGTGAAAGGTGACAGAGGGTGGTGCTGGGGAGAGGTGATGAGATTTCTGAATATTTTGAAAGGAGTGCCTTAGAATTTACTCACGTGGGTAGTGAACTGTGACATGACTAAAGTCAAGCATAACTTCCAGGATTTTGGTCAGAATAATTAGAAAGAGGTAGTTTCCAGTTACAGTTGTGGGAGGTCCTGGAGGAGGGGCAGACTTGGAGGGCGGCCAGGCCCTTTAGCTATTGTGTGACTCGGGATCAGTCACTGAACCCCTCTAGACCTCAGTTTCCTTTTCTGTACAAAGATCATAATAGTCATTTCCCCTGAAGAGCCAAGATGCAGCTTGAGTGAGGTCATGACCTCACAGGCACGACACACACGCACTCAACACATGTCCCACCAAGCCCAGGCGAGGCACTGACCCGGAAAGAATCTGCCCACAGCGTGGGAGACCCCGGTTCAATCCCTGGGTCAGGAAGATCTCCTGGAGAAGGAAGTGGGCATCCACGGCAGTATTCTCGCCTGGAAGTCTATGGACAGAGGAGCCTGGAGGGCTCTAATCCATGGGGTCATAGAGTGATCAACTCTTTTCTCTCTCATGAGGGACACAGATAATCATCAAGATAAGGAAGGAAGATATATAGTTTGTTGGGAGAATTTGCTGAGGAGGTAAGTAAAGCAGAAGAGAGGACGGAGAGAAGGCAGAATGGAGTGGAGGGAATATACTGTTAAATACGGGGGTTGCCTGGAGATACAGCCTTGCAGGCAGGAATCATAGTAGGTGCAAAGGCCCCGAGGCACAAAGAGCAGCAGGAAGCCAGTGTGACTGCTATCGTGGACACCCTGGACCTCTGAGTTCACAGTTTAAGCCTTTGGCTTTAATTCTGAATAAAAGGGCATCACTGGACAGTTTTAACAGCAAAAGGATGGGATCTGCTTCATATTTTAGGAAGAACACCAGTGAGGAGGCTACTGCAACAATTCAAGTGACAGGATATACCTATGACATCCGGAATTATACGTATCAGTAAACAACAAAACTCTGTAAAAGCAAAATAAAAATGATTAAGTAGTAAAAAAATAATAATTCAAGTGAAAGGTGACAGAGGGTGGTGCTGGGGAGAGGTGATGAGATTTCTGAATATTTTGAAAGGAGTGCCTTAGAATTTACTCACGTGGGTAGTGAACTGTGACATGACTAAAGTCAAGCATAACTTCCAGGATTTTGGTCAGAATAATTAGAAAGAGGTAGTTTCCAGTTACAGTTGTGGGAGGCCCTGGAGGAGGGGCAGACTTGGAGGGCGGCCAGGCCCTTTAGCTATTGTGTGACTCGGGATCAGTCACTGAACCCCTCTAGACCTCAGTTTCCTTTTCTGTACAAAGATCATAATAGTCATTTCCCCTGAAGAGCCAAGATGCAGCTTGAGTGAGGTCATGACCTCACAGGCACGACGCACACACGCACTCAACACATGTCCCACCCGAAGCCCAGGCGAGGCACTGACCGTCACCGCCCCTCAGGAAGGGACAGCAAGGAAAGGAAGTCCACATCTATTCGTCGGTACCCTAGCGGCCTCCACGCCACCCCTGCTTCTTCTGGGTGGAAGGGGGACAGACCTTTATTTTACAAACTTGGAAGTTTTCTTCGAAACTGGATGGTCACGCCAAGGCTCATGGCAGGTGGTGGTGGTTGATGATATTCCCACACCCTTACTCCACAAAGCACTTTCATGACATTATCTCATCTGAGTCCTTCCAGGCAGAAATTATACCAATTTGAGGAAGTAAAAGAATAAGGCATTTATTTCATTTACTATTTGTTAAATTTATATTTTATATTGGCGTGCCCCTTGGAAGGAAAGTGATGACAAACCTAGGCAGCGTGTTAAAAGCACAGACATCACTTTGCCAACAAAGGTCCCTATAGTCAAAGCTATGGTTTTTCCAGTGGTCATATATGGATGTGAGTTGGACTGTAAAGAAGGCTGAGCACTGAAGAATTGATGCTTTTGAACTGTGGTGTTGGAGAAGACTCTTCTTATTTTTTTTTTTAAATTTTTGGCCTCTTTTATTGATTCTTTTGCTTATTCATTTTCATCCATCTTTATTCTTTGTCTTGTGTGGGCCTCCCATTGCAGTGGCCTCTTTCATTGCAGAGCACCAGCTCTGGGCACAGGTGCTCCAGAGCACTGGCTCCTAATTGGAACACACTGGTCCAGCCGCTCCGTGGCATGTGAGATCTTCCTGGGCCAGGGACTGAACCGGAACGGATGCCCCTTGCACTGGGGGTAGTTTTGGTCAAGCATAACTTCCAGGATTTTGGTCAGAATAATTAGAAAGAGGTAGTTTCCAGTTACAGTTGTGGGAGGCCCTGGAGGAGGGGCAGACTTGGAGGGCGGCCAGGCCCTTTAGCTATTGTGTGACTCGGGATCAGTCACTGAACCCCTCTAGACCTCAGTTTCCTTTTCTGTACAAAGATCATAATAGTCATTTCCCCTGAAGAGCCAAGATGCAGCTTGAGTGAGGTCATGACCTCACAGGCACGACGCACACACGCACTCAACACATGTCCCACCCGAAGCCCAGGCGAGGCACTGACCGTCACCGCCCCTCAGGAAGGGACAGCAAGGAAAGGAAGTCCACATCTATTCGTCGGTACCCTAGCGGCCTCCACGCCACCCCTGCTTCTTCTGGGTGGAAGGGGGACAGACCTTTATTTTACAAACTTGGAAGTTTTCTTCGAAACTGGATGGTCACGCCAAGGCTCATGGCAGGTGGTGGTGGTTGATGATATTCCCACACCCTTACTCCACAAAGCACTTTCATGACATTATCTCATCTGAGTCCTTCCAGGCAGAAATTATACCAATTTGAGGAAGTAAAAGAATAAGGCATTTATTTCATTTACTATTTGTTAAATTTATATTTTATATTGGCGTGCCCCTTGGAAGGAAAGTGATGACAAACCTAGGCAGCGTGTTAAAAGCACAGACATCACTTTGCCAACAAAGGTCCCTATAGTCAAAGCTATGGTTTTTCCAGTGGTCATATATGGATGTGAGTTGGACTGTAAAGAAGGCTGAGCACTGAAGAATTGATGCTTTTGAACTGTGGTGTTGGAGAAGACTCTTCTTATTTTTTTTTTTTAAATTTTTGGCCTCTTTTATTGATTCTTTTGCTTATTCATTTTCATCCATCTTTATTCTTTGTCTTGTGTGGGCCTCCCATTGCAGTGGCCTCTTTCATTGCAGAGCACCAGCTCTGGGCACAGGTGCTCCAGAGCACTGGCTCCTAATTGGAACACACTGGTCCAGCCGCTCCGTGGCATGTGAGATCTTCCTGGGCCAGGGACTGAACCGGAACGGATGCCCCTTGCACTGCAAGGCGGACTCTTTACCCACTGGACCACCAGGAAAGCCCTGGAGATGACTCTTGAGAGTCCCTGGATTGCAAGGAGATCAAACCAGTCAATCCTAAAGGAAACCAACCCCGAATATTCATTGGAAAGACTGATGCTGAACTGAAGCTCCAATCCTTCGGCCACATGATGTGAAGAGATGACTCACTGGAAAAGACCTTGATGCTGGGAAAAATAGAAGACAGGAGGATAAGGGGAAGATAAGAGGATGAGATGGTTGGATGGCATCACTGAGTCAATGGACATGAGTTCGAGCAAGTTCTAGGAGATGGTGAGGGATGGGCAAGCCTGGCGTGCTGCAGTCCATGGGGTTACCAAGAGTTGGACATGGCTGAGCGACTGAACTGAATAGTTGATTAAGAATGTCATGTTAGTTTCAGGTACACAGCAAAGTGATCAAGTATACATATACATGTATCTATTCTTTTTCATGTTTTTCCCCATTTAGGTTATTACAGAGTATAGAGCAGAGTTTCCTGTGCTATACAGTAGGTGGTTACTGGTTATCTTTTCCAAATATAGCAGTGTGTATATATCAATAGGAGGTATTTAAAAAGAAAACAAATCCGGACTATCTCTACCTGGCTATCTCGTGGAACTCCATTTAATCTTCCAGGGGAAACACAGGTGAAGAGAGTCCTGTCGTGGGTATCCCACATCCCATTCCTGAGTGGGAATGCCACCCAGCTGTGCCCAGCTAGGATGTGGGCTCTGCGACCCCACTTGTCTGTCCCCCACGATGCCCGCCCCCGCGCCATTCTCCATCTCAGCCGCTCTGAGCATGCCCGGGGTTTGAGGGCTGCAGCCTTTTGGCTTCTGAGGTTTGGGTCAGTGGGTCTCCTACATAGTCCCATTCCAGGGACTCCTCCCAGTGATCGAGTGGAACCCAGAAGAGTCAACGTGCCTCGGCTCACACCATTAGAGTGCTGCCTGAGGTCTGCACCAGGCCGGAGGAATTCCAGCATCTCTTCTTCCAGCCCAGCTGCCCGCTCCCCGCCCCCTGCTCCCTGCCACCACCAGCCTCGCCTTCCTACCAGGTGCCAGAACACAGCTGTCTCCCCCTTGCTCCCCGAGCCAGACAAGCGGTCCTGGGTGGGGCTCAGCCGGGTGGGGCCGCCCTGTGTAGGGTCCAGGGCGGCCGTGGCCCATGCAGACACAGCCAGCCAGACGCGTGTGCTGAGCGGCAGTTCTGAGTGGTGAGAGCGACTGGCCATGGGCAGGGATGCGGGGCTGGGAGGGTAGGGAGCATCAGGTCTGGGTTGATGAAGGTCCCTGGGGAAGAAAAAAAAAACAACTTGAGAAGTGCCCAGGGGAAAAACTCCTGCTGAAGTGAGGCAGAGGGCTTAGGGAACGGCAGGTGAGTGAGGGTGTGCATGAGGAGGGGCTGACTGAAGGAAGGGAGGGTTCAGGGGCAGTAGGAGCTCCAGAGGCTGGGAATGATGACCCGGAGGTCCCAGCCTGGGCTTCACTCTTGGCTTGGCTCTGTCTCCATCTGTGCTGACATGAGAATCCTTCTGCCCCAGTTACCCTCCCCAGAGAAAGGGCTTCTGGAAAGCCAAAACGACCTATGAATTGAGATCTGGGGGTTGGAGGGTGTAAACTGAAGCGGGAGTTTACTGCGGGCCACCCCGTGTCTCTACCAGGTGAGAAGGGAGCTGAAAGGCAAGCCTAGAGTCGGATCGCCTTGCAAGTCACCGGCCATGCCCGCTCCGCTGCTCCCGCTGCTGCTCCGCACGCTGCTGGCCCGTTCTGCTGGGTATCCCACATCCCATTCCTGAGTGGGAATGCCACCCAGCTGTGCCCAGTAGGATGTGGGCTCTGCACCCCACTTGTCTGTCCCCACGATGCCCGCCCCGCCATTCTCCATCTCAGCCGCTCTGAGCATGCCCGGGGTTTGAGGGCTGCAGCCTTTTGGCTTCTGAGGTTTGGGTCAGTGGGTCTCCTACATAGTCCCATTCCAGGGACTCCTCCCAGTGATCGAGTGGAACCCAGAAGAGTCAACGTGCCTCGGCTCACACCATTAGAGTGCTGCCTGAGGTCTGCACCAGGCCGGAGGAATTCCAGCATCTCTTCTTCCAGCCCAGCTGCCCGCTCCCCGCCCCCTGCTCCCTGCCACCACCAGCCTCGCCTTCCTACCAGGTGCCAGAACACAGCTGTCTCCCCCTTGCTCCCCGAGCCAGACAAGCGGTCCTGGGTGGGGCTCAGCCGGGTGGGGCCGCCCTGTGTAGGGTCCAGGGCGGCCGTGGCCCATGCAGACACAGCCAGCCAGACGCGTGTGCTGAGCGGCAGTTCTGAGTGGTGAGAGCGACTGGCCATGGGCAGGGATGCGGGGCTGGGAGGGTAGGGAGCATCAGGTCTGGGTTGATGAAGGTCCCTGGGGAAGAAAAAAAAAACAACTTGAGAAGTGCCCAGGGAAGAACTCCTGCTGAATTGAGGCAGAGGGCTTAGGGAACGGCAGGTGAGTGAGGGTGTGCATGAGGAGGGGCTGACTGAAGGAAGGGAGGGTTCAGGGGCAGTAGGAGCTCCAGAGGCTGGGAATGATGACCCGGAGGTCCCAGCCTGGGCTTCACTCTTGGCTTGGCTCTGTCTCCATCTGTGCTGACATGAGAATCCTTCTGCCCCAGTTACCCTCCCCAGAGAAAGGGCTTCTGGAAAGCCAAAACGACCTATGAATTGAGATCTGGGGGTTGGAGGGTGTAAACTGAAGCGGGAGTTTACTGCGGGCCACCCCGTGTCTCTACCAGGTGAGAAGGGAGCTGAAAGGCAAGCCTAGAGTCGGGATCGCCTTGCAAGTCACCGGCCATGCCCGCTCCGCTGCTCCCGCTGCTGCTCCGCACGCTGCTGGCCCGTCTGCTGCTGCCCGCTGCCCGCCTGGCCCGCCAGCACCTCCTGCCCCTGCTCCGTCGGCTGGCCCGCCGCCTGGGCTCCCAGGATTTGCGAGAGGCTTTGCTGGGCTGTCTGTTGTTCATCCTCAGCCAGAGACGCCCGCCTGACGCCCCGGAGGCTTTCAGCGTGACCCGCCTGGAGAGGAGGGAGGGGTTAGCCTCCCAAAAATGAGGCCATGAGTCCTGGTAGCAGCTGTATCCACTGAAATGTTTTATTCTGGAGTGTGACAGTCCAGGCCCCATCAGTGACTGCAGCCCACCCAGTGGGCGGGAAACATGGAGGGGGACTGAGGGGCAGAGGGGCCCGGCTAGGACATGCCTCCCCACTCCCAGCAGAAATGGAAGGATGCTCTACATTTAGCAGAAAACTGATCCTTGTCCCTGCCTCTCTGCGTTCTTCCCAAGACCTTTTCTAATCACCTGTGGCCTCTGGTGGTAGAGAAACTGACACTCTTCTGCTACCGCCCACCCCCAGGCACACGGAGACGTGAGGTCCAATGAGGGACAATGCTTAACCCTGGAACACGGACCATTTAGCTAATCCAGACTGTTTGGAGATTTACCAAATAGTAAGAACTTGGTTCCCTAGGGAGTTAGTCCAGCCCCCCGAAGTCCAGCATGCAACAGGTGCCCAATAAATACTTGTCGCCTTTAATTCATAGGAGACCTCTGACAGTCTTGTCACACTTGGTCACTGCAAGACGAGGGAGGGGCGGGGAAACAGCTCAAGGCTTCCTTTTGCCACCTACGCCATGGTCCCTCTCAGTTCCAATGCCCTGGAAACTGTTTTTCTTTCTAATTTGAGAGTCTCACACTGTGAGCCCGCCGTCTCCGGTCTGGCTGGCCAGCTCAAGGTAAGGAGGTTAGTGTCTTCCACCGGGTGTGGACACTCTTCTCAGCTAATGGTGTGGGAAGAGGGAGATGTGATCGTGGAGGGACCCTGTGGGCAGTCACCCAGAGAAGCAGCATAGAGATGCAGAGCCCTTGAGAGGTACTCTGCCCAGGATAGGATCTGGGGGTTGGAGATAGGTGGGGTGTGAGGAATTCATCTCATCCTTTATTCTGGCCAGTGGAAGGCCCCTCAGGGGATCAAATACCAGTTGTCAGAGGCATTTTGCATGCCAGCTTCCGAATAATTTGCTTCCTGTTCTCCTACAACACTCCTCCCTTCTCCTACAACACTCCACCAAGTCTTGCGCCGCCGGTTCAAAGCGGGAAAGTGAGGACTACAGGCCCCTTTCAGGACCCTCACCCAGTCGGCATACCCACTGGAAGGCTGGCTTGGGTCAACAGTTGAGATCAGAGCTGTGGGCGCCCAGGTCGGCCCCGAGGGACTTTCCACCAGAACCCCGCCTCGCCACACTCCGGCACCATCTGCTTCCTCCAGGAGTCATCAAAAGCCAGTGCACGTGCTCGCCTCCCCCACACTCTGAACGGTGGCCCGTGGGAGGGGCGGGGATAAGGAGACTCGAACCCCTGGTCCTTTCCAAGGTCCCAAGCATCTTTATTTATTTATTCAATCCCCTCCGGGGTTCTCCTCCCGTCGGCCTCCCAGAGTGCTCCTCTCTGGGGAGCCGGCAACCGGGCGCGGGGCAGGTGCCAAGATCGCACGTTGCAGCCCCTTTCCCGCCAGGCGGCACAGATGGGTCAGACCCGGCGCGGGCTGCAGTTTCCGGCCACGGCGACGGCACTAGTTCCAACGTGAGGGCGCCAAACGGGAACCAGGGGCCTACTGGCCGGAATTTCCGTTCCGCTCCCCAACTCCGGATGTTCCTCCGAAGTCCCAGCAGGTGCGCGAGGGAGGCGGGAAACAGCTCAAGGCTTCCTTTTGCCACCTACGCCATGGTCCCTCTCAGTTCCAATGCCCTGGAAACTGTTTTTCTTTCTAATTTGAGAGTCTCACACTGTGAGCCCGCCGTCTCCGGTCTGGCTGGCCAGCTCAAGGTAAGGAGGTTAGTGTCTTCCACCGGGTGTGGACACTCTTCTCAGCTAATGGTGTGGGAAGAGGGAGATGTGATCGTGGAGGGACCCTGTGGGCAGTCACCCAGAGAAGCAGCATAGAGATGCAGAGCCCTTGAGAGGTACTCTGCCCAGGATAGGATCTGGGGGTTGGAGATAGGTGGGGTGTGAGGAATTCATCTCATCCTTTATTCTGGCCAGTGGAAGGCCCCTCAGGGGATCAAATACCAGTTGTCAGAGGCATTTTGCATGCCAGCTTCCGAATAATTTGCTTCCTGTTCTCCTACAACACTCCTCCCTTCTCCTACAACACTCCACCAAGTCTTGCGCCGCCGGTTCAAAGCGGGAAAGTGAGGACTACAGGCCCCTTTCAGGACCCTCACCCAGTCGGCATACCCACTGGAAGGCTGGCTTGGGTCAACAGTTGAGATCAGAGCTGTGGGCGCCCAGGTCGGCCCCGAGGGACTTTCCACCAGAACCCCGCCTCGCCACACTCCGGCACCATCTGCTTCCTCCAGGAGTCATCAAAAGCCAGTGCACGTGCTCGCCTCCCCCACACTCTGAACGGTGGCCCGTGGGAGGGGCGGGGATAAGGAGACTCGAACCCCTGGTCCTTTCCAAGGTCCCAAGCATCTTTATTTATTTATTCAATCCCCTCCGGGGTTCTCCTCCCGTCGGCCTCCCAGAGTGCTCCTCTCTGGGGAGCCGGCAACCGGGCGCGGGGCAGGCGCCAAGATCGCACGTTGCAGCCCCTTTCCCGCCAGGCGGCACAGATGGGTCAGACCCGGCGCGGGCTGCAGTTTCCGGCCACGGCGACGGCACTAGTTCCAACGTGAGGGCGCCAAACGGGAACCAGGGGCCTACTGGCCCGGGAATTTCCGTTCCCGCTCCCCAACTCCGGATGTTCCCTCCGAAGTCCCAGCAGGTGCGCGGGGAGCAGAGGCTGGGCAGCGGCCGGGAGAAGACGAGGGGGCGGGGCCTGAGCGCTTCTCCGGCGGGCGGGGCGGGGCGGAGAACGGAGTGGGCGGGGCTCTCGTGGGGCGATGGATATCAATGGAATCTGCATCTGAGGTTTCGGGCGGAGATCTTTTTCCTGGACTTTGGAGGCCGTGTTGAGGTGCCGGTCCTACCCTAACCACTTGCAGATGTGGCCAAGGTCAGAGACTTTCTCGGAGCAAAGGATGGGGCAAAGGTCTGAGAAATGATGCTGGAAAACCAAGCCCAGTCTTCTTGAACCCGGACCCGCCCCCCCTTACACACCCACAGGGAAGGTGAGGGACACCGGGTACCTGACTCTGAGAGGGCCGGGTTCTGTCTCTAGCTTAGCAGATATTTTGTTCATCATGGATTTTGGGGGTTTTTTTGCGGTCACTTTGATTTTTTTTAAATATTGTATTAAAACATATCTGGAGGGCTTCCCTGGTGGTCCAGTGGGTAAGGACACCGCCTTGCAGTGCAAGGGGCACCGGTTTGATCTCTGGCACTGGAAGATCCTACTTGCCGTGTAGCGGCTGGATCATTGTGTCCAACTACCTAGCCGGAGCTCTGCAGCGGGAGAGGCCACTGCGATGGGAAGCCCACACAGGCCAAAGAACAAAGATGGAAATAAATGAAAGATCAATAGAAGTGGCCAAAAAAAAAAAAAAACCAAAATAAAAATAAAATAAAATAAAATAAATTTAAAAAGCCATATCTGGATTCCGAACCATTTGGAGGCCCCCTTAAATACGGCACCTCGGGCCAGTTGCCTCTCTGGCCTCTCTCTCCGGTCCCAGCCCTGCCACGGGGCCATGGAGACAGAGTCACAAACATGACTGAGACCACGGAGTCACGGGACACATTGGTGACAAACTGCAGAGCCAAGCAAACACGGATCCAGCAAACACAGATGGAGGCAGGGCTGGGGAGAGATAGGACTGTGTGTGTGAGGTGACAAGGCGGCCTTGGGGCCTGGCGGGGGAGAAGGGAGCCTGAAGTCCTATGCTTATGGGGGTGGGGAATCGGGTGGGGGTGGGGTGCACCTGGCTCAGCCCTTCACGCCCTCCTCCTGGACCCTGGACCTGAGGGAGCCAGAGGACTGGCCCGAGCAGGACCAGGACCAGGACTGGCTGGGCCTGCCGGGCACAGGCCCCTGTGAACTGCGCTTCGAGGCTGTCCAGCAGAGGGCCCTGGCCCTCAGCGACCATCCCTGCACAGGGAGGCAGCTGTGGAGGAGTGTGGGTGCTGGCCGGGGGCCCAGGCAGGAAAAGCGCCAGATGGGCTTCCCTCCAGCAATAACAGTCCTGGCTGCTGCCATGCAGTAGCAGGCCAGGCTCCAGAGGGGGGAGGGGGAGGGGACCCAACCTTCTCCCGTCTGGCCTGGGACCCTCACCACTTCCTCCCAGTCTCTTTCCACTTCCAGCCCCCTTTGCACACAACCGCCACCACTGGCCACCAGCCTGGCCATGCCTGCCGGATCCATTTGGCCACTAAGGCCTGCCACCCCCACAGGCTCAGAGACAGGAAATAAGAATGGGGAGAGAGACAGGGGCCAAGAAAAAGGGGAGAGGAAGGCCAGGACAGGAAGAGAGAGGCTGGACAAACACAGGGTAGAAGTGGGGTGAGAGAGACCCAGACATGAAGCTGCCCTCAAGCCACGGGGCAGGGCCTAGAAAAACACCACTCATACCCCTCTTCCTGCCCTCTGTCTGGTGCAGGCCGGAGGATGATGGTGTGTCATGTCTCCCCCAAGAGCCAGGAGGCCGGGAACAGCCCTCCCAGTATCTTAGGGTGAGTCCAATGATCCTTTCTAAGTTCTGGGCTCAGAGCCCAGCCTGTACTCCTGGGAGAGGGTGGGATTCTCCCTTACCCCAATGATGTTAGTACAGCTAATGGTTCATTTGTGTCCGTGACTTTCTCCAGGGTAAAGACCTCGCAGGTAATTGGGATAGAGGGGTGGGACTGGACCAGATATTCTGTCCTCAGTGTCTCTCTAGCCTTTGGACTGTCCTGTACAGAGAGCTGCTGTAAGGGCAGTGACTCTCCGGGCGCCCAGATTTACTGACCAGTCATAAAGGAGGGAATCCTTTGGAGCTACAAGCAGGACCAGTCATTCCTCAGCACGGCCACCCCTTCCTCCTCAGATGGGGAGGACCTGGGGTTCAGCAAGGTTTCACTCAGGATGTAAGACTTTTCCAGGCTTTTCTCTTCCCCCTTTCCCCGCGGTGCCTTAGCTTTTCCAGTTCTGGATTTAGAAAGGGTGAAGTGTGAAAGGGCTACCGTAAAGCTGCACCTTCTCCCCCACTCCCCAACCTCCCCGCCCCTCCCCCAGGGCACACATCCCTCTCTAAGTCACAGTTGCGGGTGAGCGGATGTGTAAGTGTTAGAGGTGGGAAAACCCAGGTCACACATCATACTGATTCTGTCGGAGGGATCCCCTGGCGTGAGGGCAGGGGGAGGAGGGGATAATTCAAAGCGAAGAAAGTGGAGCTGAAAAGGGAAGGAGGCTCTGGAAAGGAAAAAAAGGCGCGGTGAAAGACAGTGGTGTAGGAGGAACCCCCAGGCCAGGCTCCAGAGGGGAGGGGAGGGACCCAACCTTCTCCCGTCTGGCCTGGGACCCTCACCACTTCCTCCCAGTCTCTTTCCACTTCCAGCCCCCTTTGCACACAACCGCCACCACTGGCCACCAGCCTGGCCATGCCTGCCGGATCCATTTGGCCACTAAGGCCTGCCACCCCCACAGGCTCAGAGACAGGAAATAAGAATGGGGAGAGAGACAGGGGCCAAGAAAAAGGGGAGAGGAAGGCCAGGACAGGAAGAGAGGCTGGACAAACACAGGGTAGAAGTGGGGTGAGAGAGACCCAGACATGAAGCTGCCCTCAAGCCACGGGGCAGGGCCTAGAAAAACACCACTCATACCCCTCTTCCTGCCCTCTGTCTGGTGCAGGCCGGAGGATGATGGTGTGTCATGTCTCCCCCAAGAGCCAGGAGGCCGGGAACAGCCCTCCCAGTATCTTAGGGTGAGTCCATTGATCCTTTCTAAGTTCTGGGCTCAGAGCCCAGCCTGTACTCCTGGGAGAGGGTGGGATTCTCCCTTACCCCAATGATGTTAGTACAGCTAATGGTTCATTTGTGTCCGTGACTTTCTCCAGGGTAAAGACCTCGCAGGTAATTGGGATAGAGGGGTGGGACTGGACCAGATATTCTGTCCTCAGTGTCTCTCTAGCCTTTGGACTGTCCTGTACAGAGAGCTGCTGTAAGGGCAGTGACTCTCCGGGCGCCCAGATTTACTGACCAGTCATAAAGGAGGGAATCCTTTGGAGCTACAAGCAGGACCAGTCATTCCTCAGCACGGCCACCCCTTCCTCCTCAGATGGGGAGGACCTGGGGTTCAGCAAGGTTTCACTCAGGATATAAGACTTTTCCAGGCTTTTTCTCTTCCCCTTCCCAGCGGTGCCTTAGCTTTTCCAGTTCTGGATTTAGAAAGGGTGAAGTGTGAAAGGGCTACCGTAAAGCTGCACCTTCTCCCCCACTCCCCAACCTCCCCGCCCCTCCCCCAGGGCACACATCCCTCTCTAAGTCACAGTTGCGGGTGAGCGGATGTGTAAGTGTTAGAGGTGGGAAAACCCAGGTCACACATCATACTGATTCTGTCGGAGGGATCCCCTGGCGTGAGGGCAGGGGGAGGAGGGGATAATTCAAAGCGAAGAAAGTGGAGCTGAAAAGGGAAGGAGGCTCTGGAAAGGAAAAAAAGGCGCGGTGTGAAAGACAGTGGTGTAGGAGGAAGCTTCGGGAACCACAGTGGAACATCTGAGATGGTGTTTGGACCGGGTGGGGGTGGGGGGCCTCCGGATCTGTCTGAGCAGGTGTGTCGCTGGGAGAGTCCCGAGACAGCTGTGTAGGAGTTTATGTAACCCCAGCGCGGAGACCAGGGTCACTCAGCCCCACGTGCTCGGTGATGGGGCCGGGTTTGGCGCGGCAGGGCCCTAGAGGTCCTATCTACAGACATGGTGCAAGGTGTGGGCCAGGCGGCACAGGGTCTCGGGCTTGGGGTCCCGCAGTGCCCGGGGCTGGCGTGCGGGGGGCGGGGCGGGGGTGGGGCCACGGCGGGCGCGGAGGAGCGGACGCGGGCGAGGGCGCGCCGGGGCGGGGCTAGCGGAGGGCGCGTTTGAATGTGCTCCGGCGGGCGCGGGAAGCGGCGGGGAGAGCGCGCGGACCTCCACGCGGGAGGACTCCTTCCCAGCAGGTGCTGCAGGGGGTGAGGGCTGTCGGGAAACCGGGGGCCGAGGGTTGCCGGAGCGGAAGGCGCGGCTTGCCTCCTGCCACGCGGGCAGCGAGGCCGGGCCTGGAAGCTGCGCAGCCGGGCGAGGGGACGCCGGGTGCGGCCCTAGTGCGGAGCCGCGCAGCACGTGGCGCGCCGGCGCCCAGGCGTAGGGATACTGTGCCGGGGGGACGGGGACCCAAGCGGGCGTGGACGACCTGGCTCCCGGGCCTGAAACTGCCTGTCGCGGAGCTGACCTCCCGAAGGGGCGGGCGAGTTGAAGGTTAATCTCGATCAGGCTTGTCGTTGGTACCGGGGAGGGGTCGCACCGTTAACTGCGCTGGGTGCGGGGAATGGACGGGAGAGCGCGCGCGAAAGGTGGGGGAGCTGCCTCTTAAACACCTGGCCTCTTATTGGCCGAACTCTTGTGCCTGGCCTCCCTTCCTGGGCGCGTCCTCCTTTATTCCCCGAGAGAGGACCCTTACTTCGCTTAGAGAAAGAACAAGGGCATACATACCCCAGATTTTCTTCCCAGGGGAGAGCGGTGGTGGATGAGGGCTGCTCCCACCCCTTTGCCGGTTCCTCTCGGTCACGGTCACCTCCACACCCTCTCGTCTCGTCTTCCTGCCTGTGTGATCGCTCTTTGCCAGGATGTGTATGTAATGGGGTCGGGGAGCGCCTTATACCGGACACTTAAGTCAGACTGGAGATGACCTCGATCGCTTCCATATTCTATCCCTTAGTTGGAGTAGAGTTACTCCACCTCCCAGTGTATGAGGCTGACTGGGAAGTAGCCTTTAAACTTCCCTCCCCACCCCGGAAGGAGCCTAGAATAAGCTTCACGTTGAGTTTGAATCTCCAGCTCACTGATTTACTAGCTCTGTCACTTTAAGCGAATAATTCAGCTTTCCTGAACTCCAGCTCTCCTCCTCTGTCCAATGGAAACAATCTGTATTAGGTTATGGTGGTTGTGAAGGCAGCCAAGGATAAGAGAGGGTATTCGCAGGTAGTGGCTGCATCATGTGGGATCCAAGGAAGTGATGGGTTTGATACTGCCACAAAGATGTCTCTAGAAGCTGGGGTGCGGGAGAGGTGTTGGGGGCCGGGGGCTGGGGAGGTGCCCCGTTGGTGGCCGCTGTTAAGGCCTCATCCTGGGCAGGCCAGGGCATGGCTTGAGAGATACCAGATGTGCTGCTGCTGCGTAGTTAGTTTGTTGTGTCCGACTCTGTGTGACCCCACGGACTACTGCCCGCCAGGCTCCTCCGTCTGTGGCGATTCTCCAGGCAGGAATACTGGAATGGGTTGCCATGCCCTCCTCCCAGGAGGATCTTCCCAACCCAGGGATGGAGCCTGCATGGACGGAAGCTGTCCAGGCTTCTCTGTCCATGGAATTTTCCAGGCAAGAAGAATGGAATGGGTTGCCATTTCCTTCTCTCCTCCAGATGCTCTGAGCTGTTTTCAAGTCCCTGGGTGTTCTTGGGCGAAGGTGGGCCAAAACAAAACACCTGGGTTGGCCAGCTGCCCGTCAGGAGGTGGGCAGGAGGAGTGGGCTGCCCCTTGGGTTGAGTTGTGCCCAGGGCTGGGGTGGGGGTGCTCAGGAACAGAGAGCAGTAGCTGGCTGGGATGGGGTGGGCTGAGGCTGAAAGAAACACTGCTGAGCCTCAGATAGCTTTTCCTGAGGAAGGGGCCGTACTCTGTCCTCCACCCTAGTCGCCCACCTGCACCTGCTTTCCACTGCCAGGTGTCTTGCCTGTGGGCGGAGCACAGGATTGACTCAGGTGAGGACCTGGGGGTTCCCCTTTGTCGACCTAATAGAAAACATGAGTCCCTCACCTCCTCTGCCTATCCCCCGAGATAGAGCCCTCTCACCACCTCCATCCTTCTAGAAAATGTAAAAACATTTCATCATTGTCCCAAGTGCCTAGAACAGTGCCTGGCTGGCGTGCTGGAGCCCTCAGTAAATACCTGGAAAGAAAGACTAAGAGTGAGAGAAGCCCTCTGCCTCCGGTTAGGGTGTCTGGGTCTGCTTCTCCCCTGGCCTGTGGTATAGCCCAGGTATGGGTCAGGGCGGGGCACGGAAGGCCTTTGAAGAGCCTGGATTTACGCAGGGAGGGGGTGGAGAGGAACGGCTGGGAGGAGCAGAAAGGCCCACCCAGGTCCTTTCTCAGAGTCCGCACGGGCTGTCCATCTCAGGCTGGTGCCTGGAGCACTGGCTGCACCTGGGAGTGGACCCACCCCCTCAGCTCCCCTGCCGAGTGAGACTGCTGGCCAGAGATAAGGGCTGGCTTTTATCTCCCTGGCTGTGGTGGTGCCGAGGCTTCTCAGAATGGAGGTGCTCCCTCCTGCAGCAGGACCTGGAGGGTCCTCCCCTGATATGCCTGGTGCCACAGAGTCTGTTCTGGACCCTTATTCAGGAGGAGCCCATGGACAAGACTTGCCGCCTGAGCTAAGACCACCTCCCACGGATCGCCCGAGCCCCCTCGACCCTGACCCCTCTGCCGACAAGTCTGGCCATCCGGTGAGTGCTGGTCTAGGTGGGCAAGGAAGCCAGTCCTCACCAGAACGGCCGAGCTGGCTCCAGAGCTCGGCCTGCACGTGGGGGACGCGCCAGCACATGCCTCCCTGGCTTTCCATGCCATCCAAGGGAAAGCTGTGCCTCCGCGAGTGCCAGGGAGCCGCCCCCTGCCTGCGCGGGGAGAAGGGACGGCGCGAGGGCGGAGGCTGGGCACCTGGGGACGGGGCAGGCCCCGGCTCCCATCCCTCCTATCTTGCCTCCAACTTTGTTCTCAAAAGGGGAAGAAGCCAGGGGCCTGGGAGTGAGTCAGAGAGGAACCCGGGTGGGGGATGGGATGTCCCTGGGGCCCAGACCCGGGGGTCAGGGGATCAGCTGTGTCCCCACACTCCTCCTGAAGTGTTTTCCTGGGAACTGAGCCAGGAACCAGGAAACCTCTGGGCATTGGCTGGACAGGCTGGTGAGGGGACAGTGTCTCCAGAGCCCGCCCTCGCCGTGAGCCCGGCGGCTCCCTGGGAGGGCAGAGAGGTCAGGCTCGCCGAGAGCCCTGGGAAGGGAGGCTGGCCTCTCCGACTGGCCTGGTCATCTCCCCTGAGGCTGCCGCTCCTGCAGGCCTGTTTGTTTTGTGGCCTCCCTCCCCTCTCCGCTCCTCTCTCTCTCCTGTTTTCCTCCGTCGGTCCCTACTTCCATCTCCATCGTGGTCACTGTCCTCGACCCCTCTCCCCATCTCCGCTGCCTTGCCTGGTTTTCCCTCCCTCTCCACTGTCCTTCCTCCTTCTCCTCTCCTGCTCTCCACCCTCCTGTCTCTCTGCTCACAGACTGCTTCGACTGATGGTTAAAAATAGCAGAGGCAGCGGCCAGGCTGGGAGCCAGGTAGCATCTGAATGGGCAGCGGGGCTCAGTGGGACAGGCCTGGGGCCGGACGGAGCCGTCCTGAGAGGCAGGACCTGAGCAGCCTTCTGGTGCCACAGAGTCTGTTCTGGACCCTTATTCAGGAGGAGCCCATGGACAAGACTTGCCGCCTGAGCTAAGACCACCTCCCACGGATCGCCCGAGCCCCCTCGACCCTGACCCCTCTGCCGACAAGTCTGGCCATCCGGTGAGTGCTGGTCTAGGTGGGCAAGGAAGCCAGTCCTCACCAGAACGGCCGAGCTGGCTCCAGAGCTCGGCCTGCACGTGGGGGACGCGCCAGCACATGCCTCCCTGGCTTTCCATGCCATCCAAGGGAAAGCTGTGCCTCCGCGAGTGCCAGGGAGCCGCCCCCTGCCTGCGCGGGGAGAAGGGACGGCGCGAGGGCGGAGGCTGGGCACCTGGGGACGGGGCAGGCCCCGGCTCCCATCCCTCCTATCTTGCCTCCAACTTTGTTCTCAAAAGGGGAAGAAGCCAGGGGCCTGGGAGTGAGTCAGAGAGGAACCCGGGTGGGGGATGGGATGTCCCTGGGGCCCAGACCCGGGGGTCAGGGGATCAGCTGTGTCCCCACACTCCTCCTGAAGTGTTTTCCTGGGAACTGAGCCAGGAACCAGGAAACCTCTGGGCATTGGCTGGACAGGCTGGTGAGGGGACAGTGTCTCCAGAGCCCGCCCTCGCCGTGAGCCCGGCGGCTCCCTGGGAGGGCAGAGAGGTCAGGCTCGCCGAGAGCCCTGGGAAGGGAGGCTGGCCTCTCCGATTGGCCTGGTCATCTCCCCTGAGGCTGCCGCTCCTGCAGGCCTGTTTGTTTTGTGGCCTCCCTCCCCTCTCCGCTCCTCTCTCTCTCCTGTTTTCCTCCGTCGGTCCCTACTTCCATCTCCATCGTGGTCACTGTCCTTGACCCCTCTCCCCATCTCCGCTGCCTTGCCTGGTTTTCCCTCCCTCTCCACTGTCCTTCCTCCTTCTCCTCTCCTGCTCTCCACCCTCCTGTCTCCCTGCTCACAGACTGCTTCGACTGATGGTTAAAAATAGCAGAGGCAGCGGCCAGGCTGGGAGCCAGGTAGCATCTGAATGGGCAGCGGGGCTCAGTGGGACAGGCCTGGGGCCGGACGGAGCCGTCCTGAGAGGCAGGACCTGAGCAGAGCCTTCTGGGCTCTGCAGCCGGCCTGCTCTGTCTGCCCTGCCCGCCTTACCCCCCACGCCCCCCACCCCCGCCAAGATGCTTCAGAGGCCTGGCCTGTGGGAAAGCAGGGCCGGGACAGGGCCTCACTCTGCTTCTGTCCCCAGCAAGCGCCGGAGGGAGGAAGCTGTCAGCCAGGCATAACCAAGAACGCTGTCACCATGACAACCAGTACCCAGCCTCAGGACAGGTACCAGGGGCCTCGGGCCACAGGTCCAGGGGCTGGAAATGGGTCTCCAGGTGCTGGGTGCCGTATCCTTTGGAATTTGGGGTGGCCGCCGCGGATGGGCCTTCTGGTCAGGCAGCTGAGTCAGGCCTGCACCCGGGGCCCCGCGCGTAGGGCTGGGTGCTGGCGGTGGTGTCTCCCGGAAGGCCCAGGGCCGTGGGTGGCACCCCCTCCCTGGCCTGTCGGGGTTTCCAGCGTTGCTCTTCAGCAGCTTCCGGCTCTTCCCGCCAGCGCCTTGGGGAGACGTTTGGCAGCACATCTTATTCTCAAGCTGGCCAGCTGCTGGGGTTGGCCTCTGCTTCGGATGACCTCGGCCTACCCTGGTCCTTGCTCTGCCCTTCCTCTCAACTTCCCCACCTCCGGAGCCTAGGAGTTCCCTCCAGTTAGACCCACAGCCGTGACCATGTTGTGTGTGCTTTTTGGAGGGAAGGGGCAGTAGCTGGATTCAGATTCTCCTGGGAGTCTAGGCCCAAGAAAGCTGATGAAGCCAGCCATGCCTGGTGTCCAATCCTTCCATCGAGGCTCCCCAGCCCCATCCCCTGCTCCCCCTGCCCCTCTATGCCATGGGCCACTTCTGGCTGTGGAGCCTTGGGCTCTTAACTTTATCCCTCTGGGACCATCTCCACCCATGAAGCAGAGGTGAGGTTTACTTGGGCGGGAGGGGCTTATGGAGACATAGTAAGTACAGGCCCGGGTTGTCTGGTTGGCTCCCTCCCCCGGGTCCTTCGTTCCCAGGCTTCCTGCCACGCCACCCCAGCACCCCCATTCTGGTGGCAGCCCTCAGAACCTCTCCACCTCCTCCAGTGGCCTTGTGGCCTCACCCCGCCCCACTCTGGGTTCCTTTCCCAGGGAACTGTAGCTGGGACTTACTCCCTTCACTGGGGCCTCAGAATCCAGGCCTCCCATCCCTTCCTCAGGGTGGGGAATATAGGAGTGGGTGTGGGGGCGCTGCCTGCAGTGGTCAGGGCTCAGACCTGCCCACTCGGAGCGCTCACCTTGGCCCCCACCCGGTGGGGCCAGGCCCCGCTCTGGCCTGACTCATCTCCCTGTTGCCCTGGGCTTGTCCCTGCCGGCTCTGTGAAGACCGCGGGTGTGGACCCTGGGAAAGGACAGCAGACTCATCTAGGGAACCCAGGGCTGCCTAGGGGAAGCGGTCGCGTCCCAGACGGGCCCTGAGGTGTAGGGCTGGCAGCAAGTGAGTGTCCTGGCCCTGGCTGGGAGGCACTTATTTATACTCCAGGGCCCAGATGATGCCCAGCGGCCCACCCTCCCCCCCGGCCTCTCCTACGTGGCACAGCCTACAAAGCTGGTTCTGTCCAGGCCAGGAAAAAACAACTCCCTCGCTTCCCAGCTGTCCCAAGACACCCGCATCCCAGTCCTACTAGATCCAGAATGGTCTGGGAGTTTCCTGACCTCAGAAGCCTCTTTGGAGAGCCCCACAGCCCTGCCCTGTATAATCGTTTCCAGTCCGCCCCACGGGGGTAGAAGATGTGTGTGTGTTTGCTTTCTCATTCACCCTCTCACCCTCAGCCTTTAGGAAGACTTCCCAAACCACCTCCGGATGTGTGGGTCACATTTTTGGTTCCCAAGCCTGCAGGGTCCCTTGAGCCTTTGGGATTGAGAACCCAGATCCTTCTGGCTGTGTGCTTTGGTCCTTTGTCCCTGGTCCCCCTCTCCCTCCCCCATCCCAGGCCACCTCTCCCTCTTCCCATCCTGCAGCCTGGGACAGCTAGAGAGATGGAAGGGGGCGGGGCTGGGCGGGGCTGCCCCAGGCTTGGTTTGGAAAGGAAGGTGGGGGGCTTCAGGCCCCCCCCCCCAGGCTTCCTGCCACGCCACCCCAGCACCCCCATTCTGGTGGCAGCCCTCAGAACCTCTCCACCTCCTCCAGTGGCCTTGTGGCCTCACCCCGCCCCACTCTGGGTTCCTTTCCCAGGGAACTGTAGCTGGGACTTACTCCCTTCACTGGGGCCTCAGAATCCAGGCCTCCCATCCCTTCCTCAGGGTGGGGAATATAGGAGTGGGTGTGGGGGCGCTGCCTGCAGTGGTCAGGGCTCAGACCTGCCCACTCGGAGCGCTCACCTTGGCCCCCACCCGGTGGGGCCAGGCCCCGCTCTGGCCTGACTCATCTCCCTGTTGCCCTGGGCTTGTCCCTGCCGGCTCTGTGAAGACCGCGGGTGTGGACCCTGGGAAAGGACAGCAGACTCATCTAGGGAACCCAGGGCTGCCTAGGGGAAGCGGTCGCGTCCCAGACGGGCCCTGAGGTGTAGGGCTGGCAGCAAGTGAGTGTCCTGGCCCTGGCTGGGAGGCACTTATTTATACTCCAGGGCCCAGATGATGCCCAGCGGCCCACCCTCCCCCCCGGCCTCTCCTACGTGGCACAGCCTACAAAGCTGGTTCTGTCCAGGCCAGGAAAAAACAACTCCCTCGCTTCCCAGCTGTCCCAAGACACCCGCATCCCAGTCCTACTAGATCCAGAATGGTCTGGGAGTTTCCTGACCTCAGAAGCCTCTTTGGAGAGCCCCACAGCCCTGCCCTGTATAATCGTTTCCAGTCCGCCCCACGGGGGTAGAAGATGTGTGTGTGTTTGCTTTCTCATTCACCCTCTCACCCTCAGCCTTTAGGAAGACTTCCCAAACCACCTCCGGATGTGTGGGTCACATTTTTGGTTCCCAAGCCTGCAGGGTCCCTTGAGCCTTTGGGATTGAGAACCCAGATCCTTCTGGCTGTGTGCTTTGGTCCTTTGTCCCTGGTCCCCCTCTCCCTCCCCCATCCCAGGCCACCTCTCCCTCTTCCCATCCTGCACCCTGGGACAGCTAGAGAGATGGAAGGGGGGCGGGGGGGCTGGGCGGGGGGGCTGCCCCAGGCTTGGTTTGGAAAGGAAGGTGGGGTGGTCGGTCACCTGGCTCTACTTTCGCCTCCCGTCCCCAGGTACAAAGCCGTCTGGCTTATCTTCTTCATACTGGGTCTGGGGACGCTGCTGCCCTGGAATTTCTTCATGACAGCCACTAGGGTGAGGTGTGGGCTGGGCTCCCGGGGGCTCATCCTGCCGGGTACTCGGGGCCTGGATGCAGGCTTGTGGGCACAGGGAGAGAGGCCAACGCTCGTCTTTGCACCCTCACAGTATTTCACAGACCGCCTGGACACGCCCTCGCAGAATGTGTCCTTGGCCCCCGCGGAACCAAGCAAGGGCATCCAGGCCTCGGCCAGCCCCCTGGCGCCCTCGCCGGAGCGGCACCACCTCAGCGCCATCTTCAACAACGTCATGACCCTATGTGCCATGGTGCCACTGCTGCTCTTCACCTGCCTCAACTCCTTCTTGCATCAGAGGTGAGCCCCCCGCCCCCCACCCGGCCCCCTTGCTGCCTCCCGCCCTCCCTGGGCTGGGCCCCCCAGCGTCAGCCCCCACCTCTGCCACTGCCGCCTCTCTGACAGGATCCCCCAGTCTGTGCGGATCCTGGGCAGCCTGGTGGCTATCTTCTTGGTGTTCTTGATCACCGCCATCCTGGTGAAGGTGCCCCTGGACCCTCTGCCCTTCTTCGTCATCACCATGATCAAGATCACGCTCATTAACTGTGAGCAGGGCTGGGCAGGGGCCTGGGCAGAGGTCGCACGTTTGGGTCAGGGAGGGGTCTCTCCCTCCCTCTGAGTTGTGAGGATTCAGGAGCCTGAGCAGGGAGGGACCAGGGCCGGGAGAGGAGGTCCTGGGAGTCTGGGAAAAACAGCCGCTCAGCGTCGGAACATCCTGGGAGTCAAGCGGGAATCGGAGAGGCCCCACCCGGCCCCCCTCTCCCCTCTGACGCCCACCCTGTTCCACAGCCTTCGGTGCCATCCTGCAGGGAAGCCTGTTCGGCCTGGCCGGCCTCCTGCCCGCCAGCTATACAGCCCCCATCATGAGCGGCCAGGGCCTGGCCGGCTTCTTCGCCTCCGTGGCCATGATCTGCGCCATCGCCAGTACGTCCTGCCTCCTGCGGTCTGCCTGCCCGTCACCCTGGCGGTTGTGGGGAGGAAGGGGCAGCGCCTGCCTCTGAGCGTCGACACCCTCCCCCCCAGGTGGCTCGGAGCTGTCGGAAAGTGCCTTCGGCTATTTCATCACAGCCTGTGCGGTCATCATCTCGACCATCGTCTGTTACCTGGGCCTGCCGCGGCTGGTGAGCACTCAGAGAAGCCCAGGTTTGGCGTCCTGCGGGGCGGAGAGGGTGGGCCAGGGCTCCAGACCGCGGGGAGGAGAGCTGGGGGAGGGAGGACCTCGGAAGAGTCTGCCTCTGAGCCACGCTCCTGGTCTCCCTCCCTCGGCAGGAATTCTACCGCTATTACCAGCAGCTCAAGCTCGAAGGGCCCGGGGAGCAGGAGACCAAGCTGGACCTCATTAGTAAAGGTCGGAGGAGCCTGGGCAAGCTGGGACGGAGGGCGGCCTGCTCAGCAGGGGCTGGGGCAAGAACAAGCCTCCCGCGGGGACACCAGAGGGACGGGGCGGGGAGGGTGACCACTGTAAGCAGGGGCTGGGCTAGAAAAACTCTGGCGAGTCCTGGGTGGCCTTGATGCAACTGGGAAGGAATTAGATTCTTGGACAGGGCGCGACCTGACCAGAGGCTCCTGGGAGAGTCAGGACCTAGAGGACTTGCGCGGTGGGGGTGGGAGGCTGTCGAGTGTTGGGTGCGGCTGTGCGCTGGTGAAGGGGGTGTCCGCTCCCAGCTGACTCCAGCCCTTTGGGGGACTGTGTCCTTTCCTGTTGCTGTTTCTCCCACAAGTGGAAGACCCTTCCACCATCTGTCACCCCGCAGGAAAGGAATCAAAAGCAGGCCAAGAGGAAGCCGGCATCTTAGCCCCCAGCTCTCAGCCCTCCAACGAAAGCCACTCTATCCGGGCCATCCTCAGAAGTGTACGTGGGGCTGGGGCCTCCTGCCTCCAGCCCTCCCCCTTTCTTTTTTCTCTTCCCACCCCATGGCCATCCCCTCCCTTTCTAACTGGAGACTGCCACACTCCTGGATCCGTGTGCGTATATGCGTGTGTGTGTCTGTGTGTGTGTGTGTGTGTTGGGGAATCTTGGTTCTTCAGTGATGCACAGTCACCACGAAGATGGTCCCTTTCCTCCAGATCTTAGTCCCGGCCCTGTCCGTCTGCTTCGTCTTCACCATCACCATCGGGATGTTTCCTGCCGTGACCGTTGAGGTCCAGTCCAGCATTGCGGGCAACAGCGCCTGGAGTGAGGACCCCCTGGGTTCCCAGGATGGGGAAGGACAGGGACTCCTTGGAGCCCAGGAGAGGGGAGCCTGGGTGCTGCCTCCCCGGCCAGACGCGGCTGGCCCGTTGCTCCTTCACTGGGCTGGAAGCCTCTTCTCCACTGCACTGCGAGGGAGCCCGGCCCCAGGGACAGCCAGGCTTGCTGGATCTTTCCTCTCAGACCTGCTAGCCCTTCTCTACTCTATTCTTTCCAGGAGACTATTTCATTCCCGTGTCCTGTTTCCTGACTTTCAATGTCTTTGACTGGCTGGGCCGGAGCCTCACAGCCTTCACCATGTGGGTAAGTGGAAGAGGGTCACCAAGCCCCCGGGAGAGGGGAGGGTCCAGCCTGAGACACCCAGATAGGGAACCGAGAAAGCATGGTGGAGAGGACGCGGTGTAGTGAGGTGTACAAGCTGTAGCCGTACAGGTGGATGGCTGCGCACACGCACGCACACAAGTAAATACACTCACACCTCTGATGATCACCACCCGTCTGATAGTCACGATGTGGCCCAGGGCCAGAAGGTTCTAGCATGGCCACTCCCAGTCAGGGCTCCTTTGACATAACTGGGCTTTGAGGCTTTGATCCAGATCCGGAGGGACCCCATGTGGAGCCCTGAGGACTGGCCCAGCCTCACTGCGGCCTGGCCTGGTCCCTGCAGCCCGGGAAGGACAGCTACTGGCTGCCGGGCCTGGTGCTGGCCCGGCTGGCCTTCGTGCCCCTGCTGCTACTGTGTAACGTCCAGCCGCGCTACAACCTGGGGGTGATCTTCAAGCACGACGCCTGGTTCATCTTCTTCATGGCTGCCTTCGCCTTCTCCAACGGCTACCTTGCCAGCCTCTGCATGTGTTTCGGGCCCAAGTGAGTCTGGGGGTATGGTGGCTTTGGGCAGGGTCTGGTGCTCCAGGGGGGCCCACTCAGTGGAGGGACAGAGGGCTGATCCTGGGGCTCAGGGGTTCCAGGCAGAGCGAGGGGCTCCCTGGGATAAGGTAGAGACAGCTGCAGCCCATGCGCCCCTCCCCAAGAGGGAGAGTAGGACAGGCGGGTCCCCAGAATTAGACACTCCGGGAGGGGCCGCGGACCGCGCAGGGGCCGTCCTAAGGTCAGCTTGCCCTCCCCTCTCCAGGAAAGTGAAGCCGCCGGAGGCAGAGACAGCCGGGGCCATCATGGCCTTCTTTCTGTCTCTGGGCCTAGCCCTGGGGGCCGTCGTCTCCTTCCTGTTCCGGGCAATTGTGTGACCGAGAATGGACGGGAAGATGGCACCGGCCGTCTGCTTCCGCCTTCCCCTCCAGGGATGGGCAGGAGTCCTCTGGAGGTTTTCTCATCTGCCCGTCTTATGCTTACTCACGCCCTGTGGCGGGCCCGGCATCCAGGCGCCGAGAAGAGCGCCTCTCTGGATGAACATGGGGACACTGTGGGCCTGAGGGTCAGAGTCGAGGGAAGGGATGCAGTCTCTGCTCCCGTGCACCCCCACACGTGGCTCTGACCGATCGCCGCCCCGGCCGAGCAGCCAGGGTTCCAAGGCTCAGAGAGCGTGCTGTGTGTGTGTCTGCCTGTCCCAGGGTGGCCGGGGTTCAGGGCGGCTTGTTCTCAAGTCTGATCTGGGACTTCCGCAGCCCCCTTCCTCCCTACATGTCTCTCCCCACCCCACCCCCAGCCGCCTCTTCCTACCCATCATGAACCCTGTACATGTGCCATTTACTGCCTTTTTTATACTCAAACCAGGTGCCTTCAAAGGCTGATTAAATAAACTTTTTTTTTATTCTCCATGGCTCCAAGTCCTCCAGCCATGGCTTCGTGCCCTGGAGAGGTGAGAGGGACGGCAGCCTGAGTCTGGGGGGGATGAGCATGACCCAGATGGGCCGCGGCCAGCACCGGGCCTGGATCCAAAGCGGTTGGTGCTCTTAGTCTCAGAGCGACTACAGTGCCTCCTGCTGGGGCCAGAGGAGAGGCTGACCTGGGGCCAGGACACCCTGGCTGCTGGCTGAGAAAGGCGACTTCCCTTTGTCTTCTCATTCCGTCTTCGGTGGCCTGGGGGTGCAGGCAGTGCCCTGTCTTTCTTTTGTCTGCACTGTCACCCCTCCAGGGTGTCCTCACCCTGCCGCCAGGGAATGAGCTCTCTAAAGACAGCGGCTCCGGCTCCTGCCCCAGCTCCTGGCTGCACCCCCGCGCCCACCCTGCAGGAGGCTGCAGCCGAGGGGTCTGCCCCGCCTGGCACGAGGCCCTGACACCGAAGTCAAGGCAGACTTCTTGACAGACAAGGGGCCTGTGTGTCCTCAGCGAAGCTGGGCCCTCCCTCCTCTGCCTGGACGTTGGCCTGGGGAGATGTGCAGTGGCTTGGGGCCTGAGAGGCCTCAGTGGAAGGAGCCGTACCACTGGGTCCTCCTCAAAAAGAACTCTTCCCGATAGGAAGTGAAAGCAGAGCTCTAGCCCCTGAGCTGCCCCGGACCCCACGCCCACGCCCTTGGCTCTGCTGTCAGAGCTTTATTTCTGACAGTTTAGTTTCACTGATGGCTTCAGCCATCATTAAGGGCTGTTAGTACTTTGTTTTTAAATTTTGGCCTCTTTTTTTTTTTTTTAAGATTACACACTAAAGTTGTTTTTTTTTTTTTTTTTTTAAATCGAAAGTCCTCTATGTCTAGCTTTACCAATTAGCTTTATTTATTTATTTATTTATTTTGAGGGGGGTGTGGGGTGGGGAGGGAGGAGGACGGGTGGGCCACTTCTGTTGGTCTTTCATTTGTCTATTTTCATCCGTCTTTGTTCTTTTGGCTCCTGTGGGCCTCCCATCGCGGTGGCCTCTGTTGTCGCAGAGCGCCGGCTCTGGGCTCATGTGCTTCCAGAGCTCCGGCTCGGTAATTGGACGCATCAGTCCAGCCGCTCTGTGGCACGTGGGATCTTCCCAGGCCAGGGATCGAGCCAGCGCCCCTTGCACTGCAAGGTGGTGTCCTTACCCACTGGACCACCAGGGAAGCCCTACACACTAAATTTTAGTAGCAACAAGGAGTAAAGGTGGGAAGGTGAATGCAAAAGGTAGGTGCTCAGTCGTGCCAGATTCCCTGCGACCCCACAGACTGTAGCCAGCCAGATTCCTCTGCCCATGGGATTCTCCAGGCAAGAAGACGAGTGGGTTGCCATGCCCTTCTCCAGGGTTGGTTGGTTATTTTCATCCATCTTTATTCTCTGGCCTGTATGGGCCTCCCATTGCAGTGGCCTCTCTCCTTGCGGAGCACTGGGTCTAGGCGCATGCGCTCCAGAGCACTGGCTCGTAATTGGACACATCGGTCCAGCCACTCTGCAGCCCCTTGCACTGCAAGGTGGTGTCCTTACCCACTCGACCACCAGGGAAGCCTCTGTTAGCACATTTTTAAGGATCACGGATGTTCTCTGAAGTCCTAATAGGAGAGTTAAGTATATCCTATGGGGAACTGGAGTCCACATATATGCCTCCAGGGTACACATCAAATGGGGACACAATCAGACTGGTGGGAAACATGGCGTTCCTCTTGTATCAATTTCAAAAGCAGAGGGTGCCTGAGTCTTCTTTCATCACTGAGCTGCCGGACCCGCCCACGCCTTGTCTGCTTCAGAGCTTTATTTATTTATTTATATTTGCCATCTTTAAGGGCTGTTAGTACTTTGTTTTTAAATTTTTGCCTCTTTTTTTTTAAGATTACACCCTAAAGTTTTTTTTTTTTTTTTTTTTTTAAATCGAAAGTCCTCTATGTCTAGCTTTACCAATTAGCTTTATTTATTTATTTATCTATTTTGAGGGGGTGGCGTGGGCAGGGAGCAGGCACGCCGCTTCTATTGGTCTTTCATTTGTCTATTTTCATCTGTCTTTGTTCTTTTGGCTCCTGTGGGCCTCCCATCGCGGTGGCCTCTGTTGTCGCAGAGCTCCGGCTCTGGGCTCATGTGCTTCCAGAGCTCCGGCTCGGTAATTGGACGCATCAGTCCAGCCGCTCTGTGGCACGTGGGATCTTCCCAGGCCAGGGATCGAGCCAGCGCCCCTTGCACTGCAAGGTGGTGTCCTTACCCACTGGACCACCAGGGAAGCCCTACACACTAAATTTTAGTAGCAACAAGGAGTAAAGGTGGGAAGGTGAATGCAAAAGGTAGGTGCTCAGTCGTGCCAGATTCCCTGCGACCCCACAGACTGTAGCCAGCCAGATTCCTCTGCCCATGGGATTCTCCAGGCAAGAAGACGAGTGGGTTGCCATGCCCTTCTCCAGGGTTGGTTGGTTATTTTCATCCATCTTTATTCTCTGGCCTGTATGGGCCTCCCATTGCAGTGGCCTCTCTCCTTGCGGAGCACTGGGTCTAGGCGCATGCGCTCCAGAGCACTGGCTCGTAATTGGACACATCGGTCCAGCCACTCTGCAGCCCCTTGCACTGCAAGGTGGTGTCCTTACCCACTCGACCACCAGGGAAGCCTCTGTTAGCACATTTTTAAGGATCACGGATGTTCTCTGAAGTCCTAATAGGAGAGTTAAGTATATCCTATGGGGAACTGGAGTCCACATATATGCCTCCAGGGTACACATCAAATGGGGACACAATCAGACTGGTGGGAAACATGGCGTTCCTCTTGTATCAATTTCAAAAGCAGAGGGTGCCTGAGTCTTCTTTCATCACTGCAGTGCCCTTGGCCAGGAGGCTGAGAGAACCACACCCTTGCTCTGCTCCCTCTCCATCTCGACATGCCTACACGGTACCCAGCCCGACAGTCCCACAGGGCCTCTCCCTCGGCACCAAGAGCCCTTCCGGGAAGGGTCTCCAGGCTGCGGCTTCCCTGGGACCTTCCTGGCGTCCTGCTGGCCTTTCAGGACTCCGGCCAGGTCTCCTGCAGCCCGTCACACACACGGCCGCAGTAAAGTCTGAAAATAACATTGAGTCACAGGCTGGTCTCCTGGAGCTTGCCAAGCATTTCCTAATCCTCCTCCACCCGTGGCAACTGCCTCCACGCTTCCTTCCCCCTCAGCCCCTTTTGTAACTGTGGCTTATGCTCTTACCTTCCTCCAGCGACTGGACAGTCATGGTTTTCAGGTTCAGGTCTACATTCTTTTGTCACTCTTTAAGCTCCCAGAGGGACCCAGACATGTTTGCTTCCTTGTGTCTGCTTGTCCCTCCTCACAGGCTTCGCAGGTCAGACTTGCAGCTGTGTGGTAAGACTGCTCAGTATCTAAACAGGTTTCTCTCAACTCCAGCAATGACATGAAGGACCAACATTCTAGGTGGCAGTCACGTCCTTTTGAACTTAAAAAAATTATTTGGCTGTGCTGGGTCATGTGGGTCTCTAGTTCCCTGACCAGGACTTGAACCTAGGCCCCCTGCATTGGGAGTTCAGAGTCTTAACCACCGGACCCACCCGGGAAGCCCCCAGAATTGAAATTGATGTTGAAAAACGTTACTAGTATTATTTTTTCCAAAACTTTTTTGCTAATGCAAATACCTAGAAATGAGCCTCATTCGTTTTATTCAAGGCTTCATTGCGCTCACCTAAGAAGGGTTAGAAAATGCAGCTCCTGCAGGGCCAACTACAATGATGGCCCCTGACCACAAGGGGCGCTCTGTTAGCACATTTTAAGGATCACGGATGTTCTCTGAAGTCCTAATAGGAGAGTTAAGTATATCCTATGGGAACTGGAGTCCACATATATGCCTCCAGGGTACACATCAAATGGGGACACAATCAGACTGGTGGGAAACATGGCGTTCCTCTTGTATCAATTTCAAAAGCAGAGGGTGCCTGAGTCTTCTTTCATCACTGCAGTGCCCTTGGCCAGGAGGCTGAGAGAACCACACCCTTGCTCTGCTCCCTCTCCATCTCGACATGCCTACACGGTACCCAGCCCGACAGTCCCACAGGGCCTCTCCCTCGGCACCAAGAGCCCTTCCGGGAAGGGTCTCCAGGCTGCGGCTTCCCTGGGACCTTCCTGGCGTCCTGCTGGCCTTTCAGGACTCCGGCCAGGTCTCCTGCAGCCCGTCACACACACGGCCGCAGTAAAGTCTGAAAATAACATTGAGTCACAGGCTGGTCTCCTGGAGCTTGCCAAGCATTTCCTAATCCTCCTCCACCCGTGGCAACTGCCTCCACGCTTCCTTCCCCCTCAGCCCCTTTTGTAACTGTGGCTTATGCTCTTACCTTCCTCCAGCGACTGGACAGTCATGGTTTTCAGGTTCAGGTCTACATTCTTTTGTCACTCTTTAAGCTCCCAGAGGGACCCAGACATGTTTGCTTCCTTGTGTCTGCTTGTCCCTCCTCACAGGCTTCATGAGGTCAGACTTGCAGCTGTGTGGTAAGACTGCTCAGTATCTAAACAGGTTTCTCTCAACTCCAGCAATGACATGAAGGACCAACATTCTAGGTGGCAGTCACGTCCTTTTGAACTTAAAAAAATTATTTGGCTGTGCTGGGTCATGTGGGTCTCTAGTTCCCTGACCAGGACTTGAACCTAGGCCCCCTGCATTGGGAGTTCAGAGTCTTAACCACCGGACCCACCCGGGAAGCCCCCAGAATTGAAATTGATGTTGAAAAAAGTTACTAGTATTATTTTTTCCAAAACTTTTTTGCTAATGCAAATACCTAGAAATGAGCCTCATTCGTTTTATTCAAGGCTTCATTGCGCTCACCTAAGAAGGGTTAGAAAATGCAGCTCCTGCAGGGCCAACTACAATGATGGCCCCTGACCACAAGGGGGCGCTCTGCAGGCAACGCTGACTGTGGGAGGCGGGCCTCTGGGGCCTCCCCACACTTCGCTTCCTGTAAAGCTGACAAAAGGCTGGGCTTGTGTTGGTCCTCACCTTCCTTCCACGTGACATTTTCTGCCCCAAGCACTGGTCTGCGGTACTCCCTGGGGTGGCTGCCCCAGCAGCACAGAAAGTACCCTCTAGTTTAATGGTGAATTGCTGGGGCTTCAAGTTTTTGAAAGGCTAAAAGCCCCAGTAAAATTAGCAGTCCCCCTTCAGAAAAAGTGATCCATCGGGTACACCTGATGAACTGAAATATACCCGTGTTTGTATTTCTGGGGTGAATATGGGAAGAGCAGGGTGAGGGGTAGTAGGGTGGGCCAAGGACTTGACAGGAAACCCCCAATTATTGGAAACATTCTCAGGATGTAAAACTGATCGTGATTCAAAATGGACGGGAGCAGAGAAGTGCAGAGTCACCCTCCAGAGACAGGCAGGTTCTGGCCAGCAGGCCCTGCCTGAAACTCAAGTCTTGACACAGGAAGAGTGGCGGGTCTGAGGGAGGGACGCCAGGCTGGCCGAGGGCTCCTCCGGTCCCTGGGGCAAGCTGGTGGTGTGGGGGAGGCACTCGAGCCCACGGTTCCCCCACAGCCCATCACGGGCCTGGGTCCCAGCTGGGTTCCTCCAGCTCTGCATCTGGCCTGGCTTCCTGCCTGCGTCCTCGTGGGAGACTGTGCCCCTAGAGCCCCCAGCCTTGGTGGTCCCGCTGCCCCCTGCCAGTGGGCCCGCAGGCGTCCTGGCTCCAGACAGCAAGGCAAGTGGTCAGTGAGTCAGCAGGACCACATAAGCAAGGGCTCTGCTCGGGACAGCTACCTCTCCCCGGCCTGGCTAGGGGTTGGGGATGTGGTTTACATTCGGCGACTAGGATTCCATCTTGGGGCCTGCCAGGTACCCACTGTGTCTCCTTGCACTAGTCACCCATCCTCTGTGGCCCAGATTCTTGGTATTTAAACGGGGTGACGTGATGGACTTGCTAAGTGGACCTGCGGGAGAGCCTGGGTGCAGGAGGTGAGAACCTAGACACAGAGGTGCCAAGAGTCATGAGGACGACTTCTGCCTGGTGGGCTCCCCGGCCCCATCTAAGCCACCCACTGCTCCTTCTTGTACCCTGTTCGGGACCTTCCCCCGCATCTTCAGCCCCCGAAGTTTCCAGAACCAGACCTCATTTGCTTCACCCCAGCCAAGTGCGAGCGGGCACTCGCGCCCCTACCTCGCGCGAGAACTCAGGCAGCCTGGGTCGTTCTCAGCCCCGCCCCGCCGCGGTGGAATGGGGGGTGACGTCACCGTGCCGCGCGCGCCCCCTCGCGGGGGCGCGCCGTCGACCCACGCAGCCCTTCGCATCTGACTCTTGGCAAATGGGGGCTTGACTCTACGGCCCCGTAAGTCCAGGTGACCTTCAGCCAAGCACTTTCCATCTCGCAACCGCTCATCTGTAAACCAGGCGTAGTAACACTTGCCTAACCTACCTCTCCCGGTTGTGAAACTCCACGGAGTTAATGAGTAACGCTCACCTGCGGCTCCCCTTACATATGTTGATTCCTACGAGCTCCTAATAATCCCGAGTGCTGACCTTTGTCATGCCTGTTTGCATCCATAAAACCGAGGCTGAAAGGGTTAACGGATGGGAAGATATTTTGTAAACTTCAAAGCGCCAGGTACGTTCAAGTCTCTTGTTTCTCTATCTCTGTATCTCAGTCTTCATCTCTCTCTCTCACACACACACACTTCCCAGGTAGTGAAGGGCTTGGAAAAAGGTACAGAGCCTTGTTAGGTAGGGTGGCACCATAATGCAGGCATAGTGCATCTTCTTTCCTGCCTCCAGAAAATTTCAAAGAGGCATCTTCTCTTTTTGACATTCCAGGGATTCTGAGCCACCTAGGATCCGGAACTCACATGACATCCTTCCTACGTGAAACCAGCAAGGTCCTTCCTGATATGTAGCTCGATCCCTCCTGTTTGTGAGTTCTTCACCGCGTACCAGCGCTACCTCAGCGCTACCTGTCTCTTATCTGGCGCAGGTGAACCACGCAAGTCCTGTGCCTGGCGACTGACCCAGAAACCCAGCCGGTTGAGACCTGTGTGTTGAGCAGTGACTTGTGCCTGGGGCGGGCAGGACAGGTGTCCGGCAGAGCAGCTAAGTAGGTCAGGGTTGTTTGTGGTGTCACCTGCCCTCTACACCTTTTCCTGCCAATAATCTGCTCTGAGCGGAACCAGTTTGGGGTTACTTTTATCTTCTTGCTTTCCTGTGGCTCAGACGGTAAAAAACAAAGCAAACAAAAAACCACCTACAATGCAGGAGACCCAGGTTCGATCCCTGGGTCGGGAAGATCCCCTGGAGAAGGAAATGGAGACTCATTCCAGTATTCTCACCTGGAAAATCCCATGGACAGGCTACAGTCCATGGGGTTGCAAAGAGTCGATGTAACTGGGTGACGAACACTTTCTTTTTTCTTATTTTTTAGTCAAACAGGACCCAGAATGCTGAACAACCCCCAAGACAGAAAGGGCTGCCTGGTATGACGGCAGAAGGACAGATACTTTCTTTTGGGCTGGGCTGACCATGGCGGGTCGGCAGGACTCAGCCACACCCTGAGACCTCAAACAGCTGTGTCCTTAGAAAGTCAAGACACTGATGTGGGTGTTGAAGAGAAGGCTACCTAAGATGCCCCCTTTACAATTTCTGAATGGCACAGACCATGATTTCTGGCTGTCTCACCCCACTCCCCTGAGATGCTTTGTGCTTCCCCCTGACTTCAGCCATCAGCCTCTGCCTCCCAGACATCCTTCTTTGAGGCCCCACAATGCCTAAAACAGACTTCGAAACCCCTCCAACCCAGGGTGGTCGTCTTTCCCTCAGCCCCCACTTCTTTTTTTGGATATATTTTTATTTTTATGTATGTATTTAGCTGCACCAGGTTTTAGTTGTGGCACATGGGATCTTCCCAAAGCAGCATGTGGGATCTTTAGCTGTAGCATGTGGGATCTATCTAGTTGTGGCACACAGGATCTAGTTCCTGGCCAGGGACAGAACGCAGACCCTGCACTGGGAGCAAGGAGAAGTCCCTCAGCTCCCACTTCTATCACACGACGTCAGAAAATGCACACACTGTGTCTGCGCCCCAGCCCTGGGTGAGCGCCCCACCCTCAGCCTCTCCCATCTCCAAGCTGTGTCCCAAGTGAGGTTTTTGTCTGTTTGGAACAACACAACTCACTGGCTTGATAAGTTTAAGGGCGGCAGGACAGGTAGCAGCTAAGTAGGTCAGGGTTGTTTGTGGTGTCACCTGCCCTCTACACCTTTTCCTGCCAATAATCTGCTCTGAGCGGAACCAGTTTGGGGTTACTTTTATCTTCTTGCTTTCCTGTGGCTCAGACGGTAAAAAACAAAGCAAACAAAAAACCACCTACAATGCAGGAGACCCAGGTTCGATCCCTGGGTCGGGAAGATCCCCTGGAGAAGGAAATGGAGACTCATTCCAGTATTCTCACCTGGAAAATCCCATGGACAGGCTACAGTCCATGGGGTTGCAAAGAGTCGATGTAACTGGGTGACGAACACTTTCTTTTTTCTTATTTTTTAGTCAAACAGGACCCAGAATGCTGAACAACCCCCAAGACAGAAAGGGCTGCCTGGTATGACGGCAGAAGGACAGATACTTTCTTTTGGGCTGGGCTGACCATGGCGGGTCGGCAGGACTCAGCCACACCCTGAGACCTCAAACAGCTGTGTCCTTAGAAAGTCAAGACACTGATGTGGGTGTTGAAGAGAAGGCTACCTAAGATGCCCCCTTTACAATTTCTGAATGGCACAGACCATGATTTCTGGCTGTCTCACCCCACTCCCCTGAGATGCTTTGTGCTTCCCCCTGACTTCAGCCATCAGCCTCTGCCTCCCAGACATCCTTCTTTGAGGCCCCACAATGCCTAAAACAGACTTCGAAACCCCTCCAACCCAGGGTGGTCGTCTTTCCCTCAGCCCCCACTTCTTTTTTTGGATATATTTTTATTTTTATGTATGTATTTAGCTGCACCAGGTTTTAGTTGTGGCACATGGGATCTTCCCAAAGCAGCATGTGGGATCTTTAGCTGTAGCATGTGGGATCTATCTAGTTGTGGCACACAGGATCTAGTTCCTGGCCAGGGACAGAACGCAGACCCTGCACTGGGAGCAAGGAGAAGTCCCTCAGCTCCCACTTCTATCACACGACGTCAGAAAATGCACACACTGTGTCTGCGCCCCAGCCCTGGGTGAGCGCCCCACCCTCAGCCTCTCCCATCTCCAAGCTGTGTCCCAAGTGAGGTTTTTGTCTGTTTGGAACAACACAACTCACTGGCTTGATAAGTTTAACGCCTTTAGACTTATCCAATAGTTAGGTGATAAGATAATTTTTCTCAAGTACACATGGAGGGCTTAAAAATATTAACCACATCCTAGATTACAGAAGAGGTCTCAAATACAGTTCAGCATCACACACACCATCAACAGAATGAAAAGATAATATAAACATAAGGAACATTTTAAACACTTTAAAATTGATCAACAAAAATACCATAAGAGGAATCAAAATCCTTTAAACTGAGTGAAAAATACTATATATTGAACTTTGTGGGATATAGCTAACATAGTACTTGAGAAAAAATTTATAGTTTTAAATCCTTATGTCTGAAAATGAGAAAGGCCAAAGTTGAATATGCTAAGTATTAAAGTTAAGAAAATAGAGAGGAGTCTGGGGAAGGCAGGCAGGGAACTGGGGCAGTGGCAGGAGGGCGACTGCCCTTCCGCGTCCCCATGGGAGCCACGTCGGGGAGACGGAAGACAGGGAGCGGGGCCTCTGGGCCCCGAGCTCCCGCGTGCCTGGCTGGGGCGGGCCAGGGGCTCCCGAGAGACGGGGGACGCCGGTGGGGGTGGGGGTGGGGGACAGGGCTGACGATGACTGGGCTCTGGCCTGGCTGAGGGCTCCGGTGTTCTCAGTGAGATAGAAAGCAAAACCTCCGCAGAGAGGGGTGCGGGACGTGGCAGCTTGAAGGAGAGAGAGGGTCCATGGTGTGCCGGCCAAAAAATAAGCCTCGGAGATGCCCATCCTCATCCCGGAGGCTGGGGCTGTGTTACCTTAAGTGGCAAAAGGGACTCTGCCACTGTGGGGAAGCTGAGGCTCAAGAAATAGGAAGGTTATCCTGGATTATCTGGGTGGACCCCGTGTCCTCGCCACGGTCCTCAGGAGGAGAGAGGGAGGCAGGAGGTCAGAGAGGAGGGGACGGGACCACAGAGGCAGAGGGAAGAGCCGTATGCTCCGGGGACGAGGAAGGGGCCCCGGGCCGAGGAATGCCGGTGGCCTCCAAAAGCTGGAGGAAGCAAGAGAACAATCTCCCCTAGCACGTCCAGAAGGAAGCAGCTGGCCAACACCTTGACTTTAGACGTCTGACCTCCAGAGATGTGAGATCATACATTTCTGTTGTCTTAGCCACCCGCTTCAGGTGACTTTGGTGGCTACAACCAAGACCCAACACAACCAAAACAAAGCACAACACACAGATACCCAACAGTAGACTAATATCTGGAATATATGAAATACACAAGAGCCCCTAAAAGAAGAGACCGACAACCCAACAGAAAAATGAAACAGGGAGGGGATCTTGAAGGGAAACTTCACAGAAAAAGATATTCACTGATAATAAGTACGTTGAACTCATCATCAGGAAAGTGCAAACCATAATAAACTGTTAAAATGAGAAAAGGTGGGAAGTGCGAAGGGCTGGGGAGGCGCAGACTGGGGCGGTGGCAGGAGGGAGAGTGCCCTCCGCGTCCCCATGGGAGCCACGTCGGGGAGACGGAAGACAGGAAGCGGGGCCTCTGGGCCCCGAGCTCCCGCGGGCCTGGCTGGGGCGGGCCAGGGGCTCCCGAGAGACGGGGGACGCCGGTGCGGGTGGGGGTAGGGGACAGGGCTGGATGAGGCCTGGGCTCTGGCCTGGCTGAGGGCCCCGGTGTTCTCAGTGAGATAGAAAGCAAAACCTCCGCAGAGAGGGGTGCGGGACGTGGCAGCTTGAAGAGAGAGAGGGTCCATGGTGTGCCGGCCAAAAAATAAGCCTCGGAGATGCCCATCCTCATCCCGGAGGCTGGGGCTGTGTTACCTTAAGTGGCAAAAGGGACTCTGCCACTGTGGGGAAGCTGAGGCTCAAGAAATAGGAAGGTTATCCTGGATTATCTGGGTGGACCCCGTGTCCTCGCCACGGTCCTCAGGAGGAGAGAGGGAGGCAGGAGGTCAGAGAGGAGGGGACGGGACCACAGAGGCAGAGGGAAGAGCCGTATGCTCCGGGGACGAGGAAGGGGCCCCGGGCCGAGGAATGCCGGTGGCCTCCAAAAGCTGGAGGAAGCAAGAGAACACTCTCCCCTAGCACGTCCAGAAGGAAGCAGCTGGCCAACACCTTGACTTTAGACGTCTGACCTCCAGAGATGTGAGATCATACATTTCTGTTGTCTTAGCCACCCGCTTCAGGTGACTTTGGTGGCTACAACCAAGACCCAACACAACCAAAACAAAGCACAACACACAGATACCCAACAGTAGACTAATATCTGGAATATATGAAATACACAAGAGCCCCTAAAAGAAGAGACCGACAACCCAACAGAAAAATGAAACAGGGAGGGGATCTTGAAGGGAAACTTCACAGAAAAAGATATTCACTGATAATAAGTACGTTGAACTCATCATCAGGAAAGTGCAAACCATAATAAACTGTTAAAATGAGAAAAGGTGGGAAGTGCGAAGGGCTGGGGAGGTTGTAACTCTCATTCACGGCTGGAATGGGTGCAGACATTCGGTAATAACTGCCAAAGCTCAATACACACACACCTTTTTTTTTTTTCTTTTATATTCTTAATTTCACACATACCTTTTACTCTAACAGTTCTACTCAAGAGTTTCGATGAAATAGAAGGTTAAACGTTTGGAAGTGAATGCAATGAAAAACTTAGAAAGTACTAAAATACACATGGTAAGGGTAACTGATCACAGACATCAATGCACACAACTGCGCCCTGTGGAGAGCCCTGAGATGGAACAAACCGTAACTGCAACTAACAGTGTGGATGGATCTCACAAAGACGATACGACATCAATCACGCTTCGCCTCACTATTCATTTAACTTAGGACAAGAGCAGGACCACATTCTTTGTGTACCTTATACTTGAATAAAAACTTTAAAATATGCCTCGAAAAAAAAGAAAATAGAGAAAGAACAGCAGACTTGATCCCCCAAAATAGAAATAATGAGAAAAAGTTTAGCAGAAATTTAAAACATAAAGGAATAAAGTAAAAGAAACTAAAGAATTAAGCAGATGGAGGGCTTCCTTAGTGCCCCAGTGGGCAAGGAGTCCTCCTTGCAGTGCAAGGGGCACCGGTTCGATCCCTGGTCCGCAAAGACCCCATGTGCTGTGGAGCAGCTGGACTGGTGTGTCCAATTACAAACCAGTGCTCTGGAGCACATTGACCCAGAGCCGGTGCTCTGCAATAGAGAGGCCACTGCAATGGGAGGCCCACACCGGCCAAAGAATAAAAGATAGAAGAAAATAAATAAATAAATAACCCAATAAAATAGGCCAAAATTTGGGAAAAAAAAAAAAAAGAATTAAGCAAATGGAGAAGGACATGGCAACCCGCTCCAGTATTCGTGCCTGGGAAATCCCATGGACAGAACAGTCTGGTGGGCTACAGTCCATAGAATTATATGAGAGCATGCACGCATGAAGTGGATGGAGGAAGATGGGTTGGTGGCAATAAGCAGGTAGAACCAAAAAAAAAAATTAAGCAGAAAAATTATGTAAATATAATAGCTAAGTCACTGGTGAATCTTGATAATGATTTTAAAAAAGGGAAAAGACATGAAAAACAATTGTAGGAGTCAAAAAAGGGAACACACTTGAGATAGAATAGAGATTTAAAAGTTAGTCAAAGGAAACAGTATGCCATAATCTTTAAAGCTTCAAGAAGCATCCAGAAAATTAGTAAACAAAATTCACTCAAGGAGTAAGGAGTAGAAAACCTGAGTGACTTATACCATGAGAAAATTTGAGTTCCTAATTAAAATGTTTTCTTTTAAAATTTTCTTTATTTATTATTTATTGGCTGTGGAAGGCCTTAGTTGTGGCATAGCACACAAGATCTAGTCCCCTGACCAGAGATCAAATCCAGGGATCCCTGCGTTGGGAGCTGGGGTCTTAGCCACTGGACTGTCAGGGAAGTCCCTAAAATGTTTTCATATGCAAAACAATAGCAACAACAGGAAGTTTTATAGGTGAGTTCTACAAAAATTTAAAGAAAGAGATAATTTCAGTCTAACATGAGTAAGTCTATTAATGATTTAAGCATATCGGTCAATCTGTTCACTCACTCAGTTATGTCCAACTCTTTGTGACCCCATGGATTGCAACACGCCAGGCTTCACTGTCCTTCACCATCTCCCATTTGCTCAAACTCATGTCCATTGACTCAGTGATGCCATCCAACGATCTCGTCCTCTGTCGTCCCCTTCTTCTGCCTTCTATTTTTCCCAACATCAGGTTCTTTTTCAATGAGTTATCGCTTCGCATCAGGTAGTCCAAGTATTGGAGCTTCAGCTTCAGCATCAGTCCTTCCAGTGAATATTCAGGGTTGATTTCCTTTAGCACTAGCTGGTTTGATCTCCTTACAATCCATGGAACTCTCAAGAGTCTTCTCCAACACCACATTTCAAAGGCATCAATTCTTTGGTGCTCAGCCTTCTTTATGGCCCAATTCCTACATCCATACACAACTCCTGGGAAAACCATAGCTTTGACTATATGGACTTTTGTTTGCAAAGTGATGTCTCTGCTTTTTATTTTATTTTTTTTTAAAGATTTATTTATTTATTTATTTTTGGGGGTGGAGTGGGGAGGGAGGGGAGCAGGCGGGCTACTTCTATTGGTCTTTCATTTGTCTATTTTCATCCATCTTTGTTCTTTGGCCCATGTGGGCCTCCCATCGCAGTGGTCTCTGTTCTCACAGAGCACTGGCTATGGGTGCATGCGCTCCAGAGCTCCATCTCGGTAATTGCACACATCGGTCCAGCCGCTCCGCGGCACGTGGGATCTTCCCAGGCCAGGGATCGAACTGGCGCCCCTTGCACTCCAAGGTGGTGTCCTTACCCACTGGACCACCAGGGAAACCCGGTCTCTGCTTTTTAATACACTGTCTAGGTTTGTCATAGCTTTTCTTCTGGGAGCAAGCATCTTTTCATCTCAAGGCTGCAGTCACCATCCACAGTGATTTTGGAGCCCAAGAAAATAAAGTTAGTCACTGTTTCCATTGTTTGCCCATGTATTTGCCATGAAGTGACGAGGTCAGATGCCATGATCTTCAGTTTTTTGAATGTTGAGTTTTAGGCCAGCTTTTTTATTCTCCTCTTTCACCTTTATCAAGAGATTGTTTAGTTCCTCTTCACTTTCTGCCATAAGGATGGTGTCATCGGCCCATATCACGCCAGGCTGTCCTTCACCATCTCCCATTTGCTCAAACTCATGTCCATTGACTCAGTGATGCCATCCAACGATCTCGTCCTCTGTCGTCCCCTTCTTCTGCCTTCTATTTTTCCCAACATCAGGTTCTTTTTCAATGAGTTATCGCTTCGCATCAGGTAGTCCAAGTATTGGAGCTTCAGCTTCAGCATAAGTCCTTCCAGTGAATATTCAGGGTTGATTTCCTTTAGCACTAGCTGGTTTGATCTCCTTACAATCCATGGAACTCTCAAGAGTCTTCTCCAACACCACATTTCAAAGGCATCAATTCTTTGGTGCTCAGCCTTCTTTATGGCCCAATTCCTACATCCATACACAACTCCTGGGAAAACCATAGCTTTGACTATATGGACTTTTGTTTGCAAAGTGATGTCTCTGCTTTTTATTTTATTTTTTTTTAAAGATTTATTTATTTATTTATTTTTGGGGGTGGAGTGGGGAGGGAGGGGAGCAGGCGGGCTACTTCTATTGGTCTTTCATTTGTCTATTTTCATCCATCTTTGTTCTTTGGCCCATGTGGGCCTCCCATCGCAGTGGTCTCTGTTCTCACAGAGCACTGGCTATGGGTGCATGCGCTCCAGAGCTCCATCTCGGTAATTGCACACATCGGTCCAGCCGCTCCGCGGCACGTGGGATCTTCCCAGGCCAGGGATCGAACTGGCGCCCCTTGCACTCCAAGGTGGTGTCCTTACCCACTGGACCACCAGGGAAACCCGGTCTCTGCTTTTTAATACACTGTCTAGGTTTGTCATAGCTTTTCTTCTGGGAGCAAGCATCTTTTCATCTCAAGGCTGCAGTCACCATCCACAGTGATTTTGGAGCCCAAGAAGAAAAAATAGTCACTGTTTCCATTGTTTGCCCATGTATTTGCCATGAAGTGACGAGGTCAGATGCCATGATCTTCAGTTTTTTGAATGTTGAGTTTTAGGCCAGCTTTTTTATTCTCCTCTTTCACCTTTATCAAGAGATTGTTTAGTTCCTCTTCACTTTCTGCCATAAGGATGGTGTCATCTGCATACCTGAGGTTACTGATATTTCTCCTGGCAATCTTGACTCCAGCTTGTGCTTCATCCAGTCTGGCATTTAACATGATGTACTCTGCGTATAAGTTAAATAAGCAGGGTGACAATATACAGCTTTGACGTACTCCTTTCCCAATTTGGAACCAGTTCATTGTTCCATATCCGGTTTTAACTGTTGCTTCTTATCCTGCATACAGGTTTCATGGGAGTCAGTAAGGTGGTCTGGTATTCCCATCTCTTTCAGAATTTTCCAGTTTGTTGTGATCCACACAGTCAAAGGCTTTAGCATAGTCAATGAAGCCAAAGTAGATGTTTTCCTGGAATTCCCTTGCTCTTTCTATGGTTCAGTGGATGTTGGCAATTTTATCTCTGGTTCCTCTGCCTTTTCTAAATCCAGCTTGTACATCTGGAAGTTTTCTGTTCATGTATTGTTGAAGCCTAGCTTAAGAGTATTTTGAACATTACTTTGCTAGCATGTATGAGTACAATGGTGTGGTAGTGTGAATATTCTTTGGCATTTCCTTTCTTTGGTAATGGAATAAAAGCTGACCTTTTTCAGTCCTGTGGCCATTGCTGAGTTTTCCAGATTTTTTGGCATATTGAGTGTAGCACTTTAACAGCATCATCTTTTAGGATTTTTTTTTTTTAAGATTTTATTTATTTATTTATTTTTGGGTGGGGGTCGGGTTGGGGAGGGAGGGGAGCGGGCGGGCCACTTCTATTGGTCTTTCATTTCTCTATTTTCATCCGTCTTTGTTCTTTGGTTCCTGTGGGCCTCCCATCGCGGTGGCGTCTGTCGTTTCAGAGCGCCGGCTCTGGGCGCATGCGTTCCAGAGCTCTGGCTCGGTAATTGGACACATCAGTCCAGCCGCTCAGCGCCACGTGGGATCTTCCCAGGCCAGGGATGGAACCTGTGCCCCTTGCACTGCAAGGCAGTGTCCTTACCCACTGGACCACCAGGGGAAGCCCATCTTTTAGGATTTGAAATAGCTTAGCTGGAATTCCATCACTTCCATTAGCTTTGTTCGTAGTAATGCTTCCTGGGGCCCACTTGACTTCAGACTCTAAGATGTCTGGCTCTAGGTGAGTGATCACACCATCAGGTTCATCCGGCTCAGTAAGACCTTTTTTATATAGTTCTTCTGTGTATTCTTTCCACCTCTGCTTAGTATCTTCTGCTTCTGTTAGGTCTATACTGTGTCTGTCCTTTACTGTGTCTATCTTTGCATGAAATGTTCCCTCAGTATCTCTAATTTTCTTTTAGAGATCTCTAGTCTTTCCCATTCTATTGTTTTCCACTATTTCTTTGTATTGTTCACTTAAGAAGGTTCTCTTATCTCTCCTTGCTGTTCTCTGGAACTCTGCATTCAGATGGGCCTATCTTTGCTTTTCTCCTTTGCCTTTCACATCTTTTCTTAGCTATTTGTAAGGCCTCCTCAGACAACCATATCAATGGATTAAGGAAATTTTAAAAACAATATTCTCAATAGATGCAGAAAAATCATTTTGACACCTACTCAGTTTAAGATATTTAACAAGTGAGGCACAGAGACAGTAAATACAGTCAGTGATGAAGTGTTCCTTTTCTGATCAGAAGGGAGACAGGGATGCCTGAGAAGCACTCTTTCCATGCATTACTGTTGTGCAGGTCCTAGCTGGTGTCATGTGACAAGAAATAAAACACACGGGATTAGAAAGGCAGAGACCAAAATATCATTGTTCTCAGACTATAGCTGGGCTTGTACTAGAAAAAAACAAAAGACTGGGGCTTCCCCTGGTGGCGCAGTGGATGGGGACACCGCCTTGCAGTGCAAGGGCCGCCAGTTCGATCCCTGGCCTGGGAAGATCCCACATGCCGCGGAGCAGCTGGACTGATGTGTCCAATTACCGAGCCGGAGCGCTGGAGCTCTGGAGCGCATGCGCCCAGAGCCAGCGCTCTGCAACGACAGACGCCACTGCGATGGGAGGCCCACAGGAGCTGAAGAACAAAATGGATGAAAATAGAGAAATGAAAGACCAATAGAAGTGGCCCACCCTCTCCCCTCCCTCCCCAACATGACCCCCGCCCAAAATAAATAAATAAATAAATCTTTAAAAAAAAACAAAAAAAAAAAACAAAGGGAGCGTTGCTTCAGTCCTTCCCTCCAGTGTTCCTTTTAAAAAAAAAAAAAAAAAAAACAAACAAAAGACTGACAGGCAGGTTAAGAATTAGTAAGATAGGGCTTCCCTGGTGGTCCAGTGGGTAAAGAGTCCGCCTTGCAGTTCAGGGGGCACTGGTTCAATCTCTGGCCTGGGAAGATCCCATGTGCTGCGGAGCAGTTGGACCGGCGTGTCCAATTACAAGCCAGCGATCTGGAGCGCATGTGCCCAGAGCTAGTGCTCTGCAATGAGAGAGGCTACTGCAATGGGAGGCCCACATAGGCTGAAGAATAAAGATGGATGAAAATAAACAAACAAAAAACAAAAATCAATAAAAGAGGCCAAAAAAAGAAATAAAACCTTTATATATATTTATATATATATATATATATATATTCTTTATTGGGGTATATTTGTTTTATAATGTTGCATTAGCTTCAGATGTACTCTGGAAATAAAACCTCTTGTTTAAAAAAAAAAATTAGTAAGGTAGCTTACCAAACAGTCGGATCAATACACAACAACCAATCGCTTTTCAAAGTCTCCAGAAACAGAAAATGAAGAGAAATTTCCATTTGCTACTGTAGCAACAATGCTAACAATCAATCAAATGGACCAATGCTGTGCAAGAGACATGTCCCAGCAGAACATGGAAACGGAGGCAAAGAGAGGGAGTGGTGGTTGGCCATGCAGACCTGCTCTGCTGTCCAGCATGTCTTCATGTCAGGGCCACTGGCCCAGGAGGAGGTCAGCTCAAGGATTCAGAGGCGTAAACGGGGTAGAACCAGCAAGACCCAAACTGACAGGGCCCACCTGTCCGGCACAGAGTCGGGGGCAGGCTGCCTGTTCTGGGGGTGAAGGATCCAGAGCTACACCCCATGCTTATATAATCTCTGCTGTCCCAGTGGCCGCAGTGTTTGAAACATTTATTTTTAATTTATTTATCTTTTGTGGGGTGGGGTGGGGAGGGAGAGGGACGGGTGGGCCACTTCTATTGGTCTTTCATTTCTCTATTTTCATCTGTCTTTGTTCTTTGGCTCCTTTGGGCCTCCCATCGCAGGGCCTCTGTCTTCGCAGAGCGCCGGCTCTGGGCACATGCGCTCCAGAGCTCCGGCTCGGTGATTGGACACATCAGTCCAGCCGCTCCGCGGCACGTGGGATCTTCCCAGGCCAGGGATTGAACCGGCGCCCCTTGCACAGCAAGGCGGTGTCCTTACCCACTGGACCACCAGGGAAGCCCTGGCCACAGTGTTTGACTCATCCACTGCCCTGTATCTCGGCTCCCCTCAGTGACCCCTGACCCCCGTAATGCCAGTGGCACTTCCTAACTAGGAGAAGCCCCTGACTGAGCAGCAGCAGGAGACCCAGGCTGACTCTGCTCTCTGCAAGACCCTGCTTAGCTCTAGCTAGGTCGGAGGGCTGCAGTGCTTTTCTGCAAAAGGTAAGGGGGTAAATATTTTAGACTTTGCAAGCTATATGGTCTCCATCCCAACTATCAACTCCCTTGTTACATTGTGAAACAAGCCAAAGGCAAATATAGAGAAGTAAAGCTGTGTTTCAGTAAAACTTAATGGACACAAATTCAAATTTCATTTAAAGAAATATTCATTTTTAGTTATTTATTAACTTGGCTGCACCAGGTCTTAGGTGCAGCATACAGGATCTTTAGTTGTGGCATGTGGGATCTAGTTCCCTGACCAGGAATTGAACCTGGGCCCCCTGCATTGGGAGCTTAGAGTCTTAGCCACTGGACCGCCAGGAAAGTTCTCACATACTTTTCACATGCCCAAATACTATATTGCATTTGATATTTTTTTAAACTATTAAACAACATAAAAACCATTCTCATCTACAGGCCAAAAAAGAACAAGTGATAAAGCCGGCGAGCTGCAGGCCACAGTTTGTCAGTCCTTGCTTCATCTGGCAGCCTTCCAAGGCAGCAGAAGGTGAGGCTGTGTCTTTGAGGCCTGGGCTGAAATAAGGGGTATGTTGGGCACATCAAGGATTGCAAGTGCTGCTGAGATTAGACTTCTGGGGATCGAGGGGAGGAGTTAAGTCATCTTTAATAGCCTTCAGTGGCTTCCCTGACCCTAAGTTAAGGTCAGAACGACTCAGAATGGCATTGTGGCCCTGTGTGACCTGAGCCCTGCCTTCCTTGAGGGGCCTGGGCTGTGGTCCCTCTGTCAGGGCTGTGCTTTCCCCTTGCCAGGGGTATACCTGTGCCAGCCGCCTTCCCCAGGCTGAGTGGGGAGCCTCTGAGGCTTCTCCCCTGCTTCTAGCTGCTCTCATTCAGATTGGCCTGCTCCAGCTTCTCCCCAGTGGGTTGAGGGCTTCTTGTCCTATTTATCCATCTCTGCAGTCAGGCAAGCCTAGGGGGAGGGGTGCTTAGTGAGTGTCTGTGAGCTGTCATCCTGGAAGACTTCCAGAAGAGAAAGTAGAATTTCTGTTCTGGTAAGACATTTGAGAGTTTCCCGTTTGAACCCCTCTGAGGAATTTTTGGTCCTGACACTGGTTCACAAAAGGGATTCTTGTTCTGCTTTCGGCTTGCTGCTGGGAAGGGAAACAGCATCCCCACTTCTGGATTTCTGGAGCAGAGAGCACAGGAGTTAGTGGAGGAAAGGCTCTGAGCTGACCCACCCAGGGGTACTCACTAAAGCCTTCCTTGCCCAGTTTATAGATGCGGAGACTCACTCCCATCCCTTCACAGGACTGTGAAGTGCTGTGCACACTCTTTGTGAGCCAGGGGGCAGGTGTTTAACTAACCCCTTCTGCGCAGCATGAGGGCAGCTGCATTGGGGGATGATGCTCCTGGGTTGAGGTTTCCATCAGGGACAAAGGTTGGGGGGCGGTTCTCCTAGCAGCAGCCCGAACGCCTCTTCCCCCACTCCCTGACTTCCAGCCACAGGCTTCTTCCAGACCATAATGAAGAGAAGTACAAGTGCAAGGAGAGATGAAACTGACGTAGTGGTGGCAGAGCTGATGAGGTCGGGAGTGTGGGGCAAGAAGGAAAACAAGGGACCTTTCTTCTTTGGAACTCAACACATGAGCAAAGAAAACATGAAAGAATAAGGCTGGGGACCGGGACTGCTGAGGGGGTCCGCGGGTGAGGGTGGGGGAACCTCTCCCTAGGATGCCAGAGACCCAAAAAAGTGGGCCACGAAGGGAGTTCATGGACATCCACAGGGTCACTGTTTAGGGAAGGACCATTCTCTCCTGGAGGGTGTCTGCGTCCAGGAGGCTTTCAAGATGCGGCCTTGGAAAAGCAAGGACAGCTCACCAGCTGGAGGGCACGCACAAGGGCCGAAGCAGCAGAGCAGGGCATAGCTCGCTGGCAGGCCCGTGGGCTGTGGTCCCTCTGTCAGGCTGTCTCCCAGTTCCCAGGCTGGGAGTGGGGAGCCTCTGAGGCTTCTCCCCTGCTTCTAGCTGCTCTCATTCAGATTGGCCTGCTCCAGCTTCTCCCCAGTGGGTTGAGGGCTTCTTGTCCTATTTATCCATCTCTGCAGTCAGGCAAGCCTAGGGGGAGGGGTGCTTAGTGAGTGTCTGTGAGCTGTCATCCTGGAAGACTTCCAGAAGAGAAAGTAGAATTTCTGTTCTGGTAAGACATTTGAGAGTTTCCCGTTTGAACCCCTCTGAGGAATTTTTGGTCCTGACACTGGTTCACAAAAGGGATTCTTGTTCTGCTTTCGGCTTGCTGCTGGGAAGGGAAACAGCATCCCCACTTCTGGATTTCTGGAGCAGAGAGCACAGGAGTTAGTGGAGGAAAGGCTCTGAGCTGACCCACCCAGGGGTACTCACTAAAGCCTTCCTTGCCCAGTTTATAGATGCGGAGACTCACTCCCATCCCTTCACAGGACTGTGAAGTGCTGTGCACACTCTTTGTGAGCCAGGGGGCAGGTGTTTAACTAACCCCTTCTGCGCAGCATGAGGGCAGCTGCATTGGGGGATGATGCTCCTGGGTTGAGGTTTCCATCAGGGACAAAGGTTGGGGGGCGGTTCTCCTAGCAGCAGCCCGAACGCCTCTTCCCCCACTCCCTGACTTCCAGCCACAGGCTTCTTCCAGACCATAATGAAGAGAAGTACAAGTGCAAGGAGAGATGAAACTGACGTAGTGGTGGCAGAGCTGATGAGGTCGGGAGTGTGGGGCAAGAAGGAAAACAAGGGACCTTTCTTCTTTGGAACTCAACACATGAGCAAAGAAAACATGAAAGAATAAGGCTGGGGACCGGGACTGCTGAGGGGGTCCGCGGGTGAGGGTGGGGGAACCTCTCCCTAGGATGCCAGAGACCCAAAAAAGTGGGCCACGAAGGGAGTTCATGGACATCCACAGGGTCACTGTTTAGGGAAGGACCATTCTCTCCTGGAGGGTGTCTGCGTCCAGGAGGCTTTCAAGATGCGGCCTTGGAAAAGCAAGGACAGCTCACCAGCTGGAGGGCACGCACAAGGGCCGAAGCAGCAGAGCAGGGCATAGCTCTGGCAGCTCTCGCTGGGCAGGCCCATGGCCTGAAGGCTCAGGCGCCACAGCCGAAGGGGAACGACTAGGTTCTGGCGCCTGGAGCTGGCTACACTCTGACCAGCATCTTCCTGCTGTCTCCAGAAACGCCTGCCACCCTGCAGAGACCCCACTCCCCAAATCTAGGTAGCTGCAGGAGGAAGAGGGTGAGAAAAAGAAAAAGTGAACCAGCCTGAGGAACAACTCGATGTGCATGTTTCCGCCCTCCACACCTGTGGGCGGCAGGGAAGGGTCAGAAGCGACCCCACCCCCAGTTTGCGCTTTCGGAAGGAGGCGCCGTCACAACCGCCCCAATGGCCCGTCTGCTGTGTGATCGATGGGGGAGAAGAGGGGGCCATCCCCGCTCCATCCCACCCCGGATGCAGGGCCGGGCAGGCAGGGGAGAGGGTCTTCTCTGCAGTTTCCTGGAGAAAAGGCGATGAGAGCACCCCACTCAGGCCCCAAGGTCCCAGCAGCGCGGTCGCGGGGCGGAGCCGCCGCAGAGGCACAGCCCTGGCCGCAGAGGGCGGGGCGGAGCCTCGAGGGAAGGGGCGGGGCGGAGCCTCGAGGGAAGGGGCGGGGCAGGACCGCAGGCTTGGAAACTGCTGGAAGAGTCGCAGTACCGCCGCCGTGGCTCCTTCCGCCGCATGTGCAGGCAAAGAGTCCCCCCACCCCCTCCCACCGGTCCAAGCCAGCGCCCTACACGCAGCCGGAGCCACGCCCCGCGGCAAAACGCTGGCCCTGCCCCCGGGAGCCCCGGATGCGCAAAGCGGGGCTCCCAATTCCGCAACCCCTGCGGACAAGACCCCTTCTCTTCATCAGTCCGCTGGAACGTGTAGGGAAGATTATAACAAGGAGGTCAAGCCTCGGGGCGAACCTCTCCCTAGGATGCCAGAGACCCAAAAAAGTGGGCCACGAAGGGAGTTCATGGACATCCACAGGGTCACTGTTTAGGGAAGGACCATTCTCTCCTGGAGGGTGTCTGCGTCCAGGAGGCTTTCAAGATGCGGCCTTGGAAAAGCAAGGACAGCTCACCAGCTGGAGGGCACGCACAAGGGCCGAAGCAGCAGAGCAGGGCATAGCTCTGGCAGCTCTCGCTGGGCAGGCCCATGGCCTGAAGGCTCAGGCGCCACAGCCGAAGGGGAACGACTAGGTTCTGGCGCCTGGAGCTGGCTACACTCTGACCAGCATCTTCCTGCTGTCTCCAGAAACGCCTGCCACCCTGCAGAGACCCCACTCCCCAAATCTAGGTAGCTGCAGGAGGAAGAGGGTGAGAAAAAGAAAAAGTGAACCAGCCTGAGGAACAACTCGATGTGCATGTTTCCGCCCTCCACACCTGTGGGCGGCAGGGAAGGGTCAGAAGCGACCCCACCCCCAGTTTGCGCTTTCGGAAGGAGGCGCCGTCACAACCGCCCCAATGGCCCGTCTGCTGTGTGATCGATGGGGGAGAAGAGGGGGCCATCCCCGCTCCATCCCACCCCGGATGCAGGGCCGGGCAGGCAGGGGAGAGGGTCTTCTCTGCAGTTTCCTGGAGAAAAGGCGATGAGAGCACCCCACTCAGGCCCCAAGGTCCCAGCAGCGCGGTCGCGGGGCGGAGCCGCCGCAGAGGCACAGCCCTGGCCGCAGAGGGCGGGGCGGAGCCTCGAGGGAAGGGGCGGGGCGGAGCCTCGAGGGAAGGGGCGGGGCAGGACCGCAGGCTTGGAAACTGCTGGAAGAGTCGCAGTACCGCCGCCGTGGCTCCTTCCGCCGCATGTGCAGGCAAAGAGTCCCCCCACCCCCTCCCACCGGTCCAAGCCAGCGCCCTACACGCAGCCGGAGCCACGCCCCGCGGCAAAACGCTGGCCCTGCCCCCGGGAGCCCCGGATGCGCAAAGCGGGGCTCCCAATTCCGCAACCCCTGCGGACAAGACCCCTTCTCTTCATCAGTCCGCTGGAACGTGTAGGGAAGATTATAACAAGGAGGTCAAGCCTCGGGGCGTAGGTGGGAGTGATTGCCCCCTATTTAGGCCGGGACTCGGGTGTGGAGACGCCTGCCTTACAGGTTTTCTCGGAGGTCAGTGGGGATCCTCGCCTCTAGTTCCCCCGCGTATCTCACATGAACAGCCCCAATATCTTTCTGATAGTGTCCTGTGTGGGAGCGCAGAGACGGGACCACGAAAATGCGTCCATGCGCGTGCTCTCGGTGCAGGACCGAGGCCGGCGCTCACTGCCCCCGCCCTGTTTGGGGCCATGACGTCACGGTGGGCGGGCGGCGGCAGGTGCCGGGCGGGCGCGCAGCCTCCTTTAAGGCGGAGGGATCGGGGGCGGGCAGAGGCGCTGTGCTTCGCCTCATATAAGGCGACTGGGGGCTCCGAGCCGTCCTCTTGAGTCACCCCCGCGCAGCTCCGTTGCGGCAGTGAGCCCACGGCCGCCCGTGCCCACTCAGTTCCCTAGTACTTGCGACTCCCGGCCTCGAAGGTAAGGCTGCGGCCCTGCCCGCGCTTTTCAGGTGGAGCGGCTCCTCGGAGTTGCTTTCGTCCCAGGCGTCCTTCCTGAGACCGACGGCGTGTGTCGGGGCGGCCTCGGGGCTAACGCTCCCGTTTCCCCTTGGGGGCGGGTGGGCGCCACGCCCGAGTCTAGACTCCTTTCTGGGCCCGGTGGCGGGGCCTCCAGGTGGCTGTGGCGCCTGGGCGCGGCGGGCCGCGGGACGGGGCAGGGCGGCGGGCGGCTGCACGTGGTGGCCGCGCCGGCCCGGGACGCTGCCATGTTTGCCTCCACTTCCGGACGCGGCTACGGGGCGCCGGAGGGTCCCCGGGGCGGGTGGGTGTGCGCGCCCGGGTGACTCAGCACTGCCGGCCTCTGACCGGCCTTGGCCGCTCGTAATACGGGGCGCGGTTTTTAAGGTGTTTAGGGTCTTTTTCGGTGGGGAGAGGCGGCGAGATTCGGTGGCCTGTTGCTCCCTTCCAGATCCTTCCTGCGGACTCGGGGGAGGGGGCGGGCGCGGGGATTCTCGGGCTCCCTTCTTCCCCCGCCCCTCCCCGAGAGCTGAGATTGTTCTGGAAGCTTCTGGAGCCCGGCGCCCCGCCCTGGTGCCCGGATGCTTGGGCGAAGGGAGGCTGCGCGATGGCGCCCCCTCCTCGCGTGCTCCTGGTCGACGCATGTCCGGCGGTGACGAGCGGCGGCCCCGCAGACCAGGGCCACCATCTTAGCGTGGGGCCGGCGCTGGGGTCACGTGCGCGGGGGGTCGCGGCGGAGCTCTGGGGCTCGGCGGCTCTTTGTCTGAAGAGCCCACCGGGATCGGCGCCCCCGGTCTCGGGTTGGCTTCCCGGCTGCGTGAGGCGGCGGGGCTGAATTATCTCCAAGGAGATGCCTAGTGGGAGAGCGCCTTCAAATCGTGGCCCTCTAGTGTGTAGAGCTAGTCACCTTGCAGGTGGAACTGTCGTCGGTGATTTGCATACTTAAGTCTGTGTGAATTTACCTGGGGCTCAGCTCGGGTTCGAAATGCCTGGGTTGGAATGCCTAACATGACCAGGTGGTGCTCAGGAACGAACCACTTCACAGCGGCTTGCCTCCAGACTGTAAAGAAACCTTAAGTCATTTCCTTCACTGTGGTAGGCACGCCCCTCCCTCCATTGTTTCTGACAAAGGGAGCAGCCTGAAATTTATCCTGGAGAGGCTTTTTCTTAGTACCTAGCTCCGAACAGTGGCAGTCGAGTCTCTTAATGTGTACTGTAGCTGGGGGTGAGCTTGAGGAGGCTTACGGTCTCGACTTCTTTCATTGCAGATGCCTGAGGAAGTGCACCATGGGGAGGAGGAGGTGGAGACCTTTGCCTTCCAGGCAGAAATTGCCCAGCTCATGTCTCTCATCATCAATACCTTCTATTCCAACAAGGAAATTTTTCTTCGGGAATTGATCAGTAATGCTTCTGATGTGAGTACTCTGGGCGTCTTCACTGATATTTATTTATTGTTTGTTAAATACTCCAAGAAAGAGAGAAGGGGATGGTTTGGCATTTGGCGGTGGTTCCTGTTAGGGCAGTCCCGAAAAGTGGTGCCTTGCTCTGTGGATAGACTAAGAGATGGACTCAGGTGTTCTCTAACTAGAAGTTACAAGAATAATGAGAATTGAGGGTATTTGGAAGTTTAAGGAAATTTTTTGGTGTGAGATTAGGCTCTTAAGGAAGCAGAATTGTAAAACTGCAATTTGTAGGGGGACCGAAGGGAGGCTGCGCGATGGCGCCCTCCTCGCGTGCTCCTGGTCGACGCATGTCCGGCGGTGACGAGCGGCGGCCCCGCAGACCAGGGCCACCATCTTAGCGTGGGGCCGGCGCTGGGGTCACGTGCGCGGGGGGTCGCGGCGGAGCTCTGGGGCTCGGCGGCTCTTTGTCTGAAGAGCCCACCGGGATCGGCGCCCCCGGTCTCGGGTTGGCTTCCCGGCTGCGTGAGGCGGCGGGGCTGAATTATCTCCAAGGAGATGCCTAGTGGGAGAGCGCCTTCAAATCGTGGCCCTCTAGTGTGTAGAGCTAGTCACCTTGCAGGTGGAACTGTCGTCGGTGATTTGCATACTTAAGTCTGTGTGAATTTACCTGGGGCTCAGCTCGGGTTCGAAATGCCTGGGTTGGAATGCCTAACATGACCAGGTGGTGCTCAGGAACGAACCACTTCACAGCGGCTTGCCTCCAGACTGTAAAGAAACCTTAAGTCATTTCCTTCACTGTGGTAGGCACGCCCCTCCCTCCATTGTTTCTGACAAAGGAGCAGCCTGAAATTTATCCTGGAGAGGCTTTTTCTTAGTACCTAGCTCCGAACAGTGGCAGTCGAGTCTCTTAATGTGTACTGTAGCTGGGGGTGAGCTTGAGGAGGCTTACGGTCTCGACTTCTTTCATTGCAGATGCCTGAGGAAGTGCACCATGGGGAGGAGGAGGTGGAGACCTTTGCCTTCCAGGCAGAAATTGCCCAGCTCATGTCTCTCATCATCAATACCTTCTATTCCAACAAGGAAATTTTTCTTCGGGAATTGATCAGTAATGCTTCTGATGTGAGTACTCTGGGCGTCTTCACTGATATTTATTTATTGTTTGTTAAATACTCCAAGAAAGAGAGAAGGGGATGGTTTGGCATTTGGCGGTGGTTCCTGTTAGGGCAGTCCCGAAAAGTGGTGCCTTGCTCTGTGGATAGACTAAGAGATGGACTCAGGTGTTCTCTAACTAGAAGTTACAAGAATAATGAGAATTGAGGGTATTTGGAAGTTTAAGGAAATTTTTTTTGGTGTGAGATTAGGCTCTTAAGGAAGCAGAATTGTAAAACTGCAATTTGTATTTTCAGGCTTTGGACAAGATTCGCTATGAGAGCCTGACAGACCCCTCCAAATTGGACAGCGGTAAAGAACTGAAAATTGACATTATCCCGAACCCCCAGGAGCGTACTCTGACTCTGGTAGACACGGGCATTGGCATGACCAAAGCTGACCTGGTGAACAACTTGGGAACCATTGCCAAGTCTGGCACGAAAGCGTTTATGGAGGCTCTTCAGGTGTGTGATGCTTTAGCTAGGCACCTACTAATCGCATGTTGTTTCGTTTTTTCATTTCTTTGAAACTTTGACTTCTTTAAACTTTGGCAGGCTGGTGCAGATATCTCCATGATTGGACAGTTTGGCGTTGGCTTCTATTCTGCCTACCTAGTGGCAGAGAAGGTGGTTGTCATCACAAAGCACAACGATGATGAGCAGTATGCCTGGGAGTCCTCTGCTGGGGGTTCCTTCACTGTGCGTGCGGACCACGGTAAGGCGCTTTCCTGTTGAGGGGTCTGGGTCACATTTTTGGGGAAACAGTAATAAAGAGATCTTGAGCATTTTAGGTGTAAAGCAGTTAAGGTCTGTATTTCTTTTACTCCATTCTGATTTTTCTAGGTGAGCCCATCGGCAGGGGTACCAAAGTGATCCTCCACCTGAAGGAAGACCAGACCGAGTATTTGGAAGAGAGGCGGGTCAAAGAAGTGGTGAAGAAGCACTCGCAGTTCATAGGCTATCCCATCACTCTCTATGTAAGTGTGGCCTGGTAACTCAGATCACTGCTACTTTAGAGGAGGATTGCAGGACTTTTTGTTACTTTGTATTCTGAAACTGTTGTCTTTGATACTTGCAGCTGGAGAAAGAACGTGAGAAAGAAATCAGTGATGATGAGGCAGAAGAAGAGAAAGGTGAGAAAGAGGAGGAAGATAAAGATGATGATGAGAAGCCTAAGATTGAAGATGTGGGCTCAGATGAGGAGGATGACAGTGGCAAAGATAAGAAAAAGAAGACCAAGAAGATAAAGGAGAAGTACATTGATCAGGAAGAACTGAACAAGACCAAGCCCATTTGGACCAGAAACCCTGATGACATCACCCAGGAGGAGTATGGGGAGTTCTACAAGAGTCTCACCAACGACTGGGAAGATCACTTGGCAGTGAAGGTGAGCAGCCTTTCTTGTGGGCTTCGTAGGCGGAGCTGCTGCTGATAGACAGGTGGGACTTAAGCTCACCTGGGTGGTAGCTGGGAACTGAACGCCAGACCCTTCCAAGGTCTCCAAATGGCATCTTCCCCAGTGGCCTCGCTTTGTCAGGTTTACCCACCTGGGGTCCGGATAATGACCGTTTACTCATTGACCCAAAGACTTAACTGCTTGGGCTGCATTGGATTCATTTAGGGCATTAGGGCTTAAAAGTTTTCGCCACAGGGATAGTGTCTGCTTTGTCCCTGGTGCTGAGGGAGATGTTTGTTCCAAATGGCACTTTGGTGTTGGGAGGAAAAGCTACTCTTGTCTTGAAATGCACAGTTGCTAATCTTGGGTTTCTTTCAGCACTTCTCTGTAGAAGGTCAGCTGGAATTCAGAGCACTACTGTTCATCCCCCGTCGGGCTCCTTTTGACCTCTTCGAGAACAAAAAGAAAAAGAACAACATCAAACTCTATGTCCGCCGAGTGTTCATCATGGACAGCTGTGATGAGCTGATTCCAGAATATCTCAGTGAGTATCTTTGGCCTCATGTAGTTGGGTTCAGCATGCTCAAGGGGACTGGGGTCTTCAAGGATCCTCTTAGCCCCGCCACTCCTGTGTCTTTAAAAACTGAGCGTCCATATTTGATTTCAGACTTCATCCGTGGGGTGGTTGACTCTGAAGACCTTCCTCTGAACATCTCCCGAGAGATGCTCCAGCAGAGCAAAATCCTGAAGGTCATTCGTAAGAACATAGTTAAGAAGTGCCTTGAGCTCTTCTCCGAGCTGGCAGAAGACAAGGAGAACTACAAGAAATTCTATGAGGCATTCTCTAAAAACCTGAAGGTAAGCAGCAAGTGCTTGCTTAACAACCATAATGGATTTTTTTATCCTTCACTTAGAGGATAAGAAATTATTTCTAAACAATTTTTTATTTCTACCCGTAAAGCTTGGAATCCACGAGGACTCCACTAACCGCCGCCGCCTTTCTGAACTGCTGCGCTATCACACCTCCCAGTCTGGAGACGAGATGACTTCCCTCTCGGAATACGTCTCTCGCATGAAGGAGACCCAGAAGTCCATCTATTACATCACTGGTGCGTTGGAGCCTGGGTCTGATTATAGCGCCTCTCTTCAGAGGTGGGGAGAACACTCGGGGATACCAGGGAGCCGGCAGGATGAGGCATCCTGGCCCTTGAGTCACACTGCCTCATCCTGCAGGTGAGAGCAAAGAGCAGGTGGCCAACTCTGCGTTCGTGGAGCGAGTGCGCAAGCGCGGCTTTGAGGTGGTGTACATGACAGAGCCCATCGACGAGTACTGCGTGCAGCAGCTCAAAGAGTTCGATGGGAAGAGTCTGGTCTCCGTGACCAAGGAGGGCCTGGAGCTGCCCGAGGACGAGGAAGAGAAGAAGAAGATGGAGGAGAGCAAGGCCAAGTTTGAGAACCTCTGCAAACTCATGAAAGAGATCCTGGATAAGAAGGTGGAGAAGGTAAGAGTTATGGACCTAAGTGACCCTGAGAGACCTTTAGAAGGGTTTCCTTCTGTCCGTGTGGCTGCCCCGTAGTGGTTTAGGCAGCATGGTGGGTATATGCCAGCCCGCCTTTTGTTCCGTTAACCGGGCAGGTGAAGGTTGCCGTTTCTGTTTTACCTGATAGGATTTTCTCCCCCAAGAGCACCATTTTTGCCTTGAGGTGGTCATTGATTCAGTGTAACTGGAGTTTTTTGACTGTCCTCAGGTGACCATCTCCAACCGGCTTGTGTCTTCCCCCTGCTGCATTGTGACGAGCACCTACGGCTGGACGGCCAACATGGAGCGCATCATGAAAGCCCAGGCACTTCGGGACAACTCGACCATGGGCTACATGATGGCCAAGAAGCACCTGGAGATCAACCCTGACCACCCCATCGTGGAGACCCTGCGGCAGAAGGCCGAGGCTGACAAGAACGACAAGGCCGTCAAGGACCTGGTGGTGCTGCTCTTCGAGACTGCACTTCTCTCCTCTGGTTTCTCGCTTGAGGATCCCCAGACCCACTCCAACCGCATCTACCGCATGATCAAGCTCGGCCTGGGTGAGTACCCTTGTCCTCAAGTGCCAGGGAGGGCTGGGTGCTCAAAATTGAACACGTTGCAGGGTGGGGAGGGGGGGTCACATCTTATTAAGTGGATTCTTTCCTGTTATCAGGCATTGATGAAGACGAGGTGACGGCCGAGGAACCCAGTGCTGCTGTTGCTGATGAGATCCCTCCCCTTGAGGGTGATGAGGACGCCTCTCGCATGGAAGAAGTAGACTAGGCATTTCCTAGACTTTGCTCCCTCTGTACAGCATCCCCACGGCTCCCCCAGCAGCAGCCCCAGCATCCCTGGCCCACGTGGTTCCCTCTGCTGACTTCTAGTGGTTTTATTTCTGTCCTTCTGTTTAAGGCAGGTTACAAGAGCCTCAAACTGTCCCTCTCCACGTTTGACATGGGGTTTGAATGTTGTGTGTTGTGTTTTATTTTGTTCTGAAATTAAAGTATGCAAAATAAAGAAGATGCAAGTTTTTTACACAGTTCGGGTCTCAGATTTAAGTATATATAGTCTGCCTTGGGAGTGACCTAGCTTCTTTCTCACCAGTTGTAACCTGCCATCATCTCCAATATATAATATGGCACATAGAAGGACATCAAAAGCTTTTAAGGGGTCACTGATAAATTTAGAAGCCATGCGTAAAGGAAATAGCATGAAAACCTATACTACCGTATGTGGAAAAAAACAGCTATTGTCATTGCCCTGTGAGAAAAGGGGATCCTGCAGGGGTGCTGTGCAACGGCCTGGAGGGGCAGGATGGGGGCGGATATACATGACTGATCTGGGAACATGTCTGTAAACAGCAAAACTCTGTAAAAGTAGAATTTTAAAAAGCCATACAAATGAGACCTAATCAAACTTTGGGAGAAAATACTTGGAAATGATGCATCTGACATAGGCTGAACTTCCAAAATAACTCCTGCAACTCAGAACCCAGTCAAAACAGGCAGACCTAAACATTTCTCCAGAGGACATACTTTAGTAGACACTTGGAAAGATGCGAACATGTTGGTTGAGGAATGCAGAACAAAATGTACTTCACGTGTGTCTGGCCAGCGTATAAGAACTGGCAGAAACATGCTGGAGAGGGTGTGGAGACGAGAGAACCCTCCTATACTGTTGGGACTATTCTGTTGGTCCAAAGTAAGCTGGTGCAGCCACAGTGGAAAACTGGAGGTTCCTCAGAAAACAACTAGCAATCCCACTCTTGAATATAATATCCAGAGAAAATTAGTACAAATCAAAAAGACCCTCTGTCCATAGTAGCACTGTTTACAGTAGTCAAGATGGACACGTTGGACAGGTGTGTGAATACAGATGTGGTATGTGTATGTGATGAAATACTACTCAGCCAGTAAAAATGAAGTAATGCCGTTTGCAGCAACATGCATCCAAGTAGAGGTTATACTGAGGAACGACAAATAGCATGTGGTACTGCCTATGATGCTGACAACCTCAATCAAATCATGGACAGGGCCGACTGGTGGTGGTTGCTTAGGGGAGTGGAGTGGGGCGCTAGGGTCAGCAGACAAGCTTTTGTACAGAATGAACAAGGTCCTACAGAGAACTATATTCAGTATCCTATATAAGCCACAATGGAAATAGATAATGTAAAAAATCACTGCTAGGGCTTTCCTGGTAGCTCAGTGGTAAAGAATGCCTGCCAATGCAGGAGACGCGGGTTCTATCCTTGGTCCGGGAAGATACTGTAGAGCAACTAAGCCCATGTGCCACAACTACTGAAGCCCGCGTGCCCTAGAGCCCGAGTTCCACCAGAGAAGTCACTGCAACAAGAAGCCTGTTCACCTCAACTAGAGTAGCCCCCCGCTCCTGCAACCAGAGAAGAGCCTGCAGCAGCAGTGAAAATTCAGAATAGCCAAAAATAAGTAAACTAATTTTTAAAAACCTGCTGTACACTGGAAATGAACACGCTAAGCTACAATTTTTAAAAACATTGATAAAGGAACACTGACGGTAAGTGGTGTCTTTACTGTGTAATGCTTTCAAAGTCCCCTTCCTATTCATAGTATACGTGCTGCTGCAGTGAGAACTCAAAAGTCCCTTTCCTAAGCTTAACATATAGAGGGTCTTACACTCTGATATTGGACTTTGCTATGAAAGGAGTGGGAAAGTCCGTGTCCCTAGGTGGGCTCGAACCCCCGACCTTTTTGTTAAAACAGCCAAGTGTGCTCACAGAGGCTCCGCTGAAAGAACAGTCCTGTAGAGTCTGGATCTTCTCCTGGGCTGAGGTACCTTCACTGGTGCTGCTGGGCACAGAGCTGCGTTCCCAGTCAGCCACCAGACCAAAAACAGGACACACAGTGCATGTTAACAACCACTGTGTTTTTCACTTCCAGTATTTAAAGACGTTAAATACCTGACACTTGTGAAACGGTCATTGTAGGCGGTTCTGAGCTGATGGGAGCCCTAGGTATCTGGAAAATTTGTACTTCAGTCAACCCAAACACAGGACCAAACCCACTGCAGCAATTTAATTTAATAAAATAAAATTATAAGAGCAAAAGTTACATTTCCAAAGTACCAAAACCTGCAACTGGTTCGTGGGGCGGAGCCAAGGGATCCAGTAGCAGGGGGCTGGCGGTGCTGGGTGGGGCTCCCGACCCCTCCCCCCGCACAGCACCCACATTCACTCCTCCTGGGAAAGCAGCATTGGGAGCCTACAGCACTGTGCTGCTCTCGCGAGAGCAAGAGAGGCAGGTCTCTCGGAGTCTGAAAGGGTGGTATTGGGGTAGGGACAGGCGAGGAGCAGGCGGGGCCTCCAGGGCAAGAGTTCCGGGAACTGGAGGAGGGAGGGGCTTGGAAGGTGGCTCTGCCTGCTCAGTGCCCCGCTGTCCTCTCCACCCTGGGGAGAATCCTGCCCGTGGCGGGCAGGTGACTTAAGGCAACAGGGAAGGCCGCCTCCGGGCTCCCTGCCCCCAGCCGCAGCGCTGGTCAGTGCTACTGGGAAGCCTGCCTCCTGCCCTGGAGCCGGCTGCCTCCCAGAAGTGCCAGCAGCAGCGTCACTGGTCTGGTGAGAGGGTCCTGCTCAGCCCTCGGGCCCCTCAAACCTTCTGCACAGACGACTCCACGGGCACGGCCTTCTTTCCCCGCTGCTTCAGACGGCTCCGAGCGTAGACCCGGAGCAGGAGGGCCGCGAAGACCACGGCCACCCCCAGGCCCCCCACCACGGTGACAGTGTGGCCGTAGAGGAGGCAGGAGAGGAGGATGGCAAAGGCCTGGCGGAGGGTCATGATGATGGTGAAGACGGCAGCCCCAAACTGCCCGATGGTGTAGAAGATGAAGAGCTGGCCACACGCGGAGCAGACGGACAGCAGCAGGGTGTGCGCCGCGAACTCGCTGTGCCGCCCCATGAAGCGGACGCCCTCCAGGAGCGCCCCCTGCTCGAGCAGGGAGCCCACCGTGAAGAGGCAGGAGAACAGGTTGACCCCGAACATCATCTGCACCGAGGACATCTTATAGGCGAACAGGGCGTCCTGCCAGTTGGAGGTGAAGCTGTCGAAGGCAATGTAGCCTGCCAACAGGACGAGGCCCGAGAGCGTGGTGGCCGGGGAGCTGTGGGGCTCCGGCCCGCTGGACAGCAGGAACATGCTGACCCCGATGGAGATGAGGCCCGCCGTCAGGTACTCCCAGTGCTCGTAGCTGCGCCGGGACACCAGCTTTCCCATCAGCATCACGGGGATCACCTTCGAGGCCTTGGCCAGCACCTGCGTGGGGAAGCTGACGAACTTGAGGGCTTCGTACTGGCACCAGCTGCTGAGCACGTTCGACAGGCTGGCAAAGGAGTACCGGTACATGGGTGCCCCGTGCCGGGGCTGCTTGCATAAGACGCAGGAGACGCCGGCGACCATCAGGGCCAGGACGCGGTTCATGAGCACCAGGAACTGGGAGTCGGAGAAGTGCTCGCCTGGCGATGTGGCCGTGGCCCCGTAGCCGCGGGTCATCACTCTTTCCTGCAGCACTCCCCAGGTCAGATAAGACACCTGGATGGGGCAGGGCAGAAACACAGCAGAGGATACGCAAGAGAAGAAAAAGGCAGGCCCAAGAGCCTCCTGGTGACTCCTCCTTCCTCAGGATGTGTCGAAAAGTGATTAAGATAGCATAACTCTCTGTAGTAACCACAAGTGACTTGCCTCTTCTCTCCCAAACTTGGATTCACCTTGCAGGGAAGCAAGTGTGTGTGAAACTCAACGACAACGACTCAACGACTGACCAGACCCTGTCTGACCCCACAGCAGGGCATGTGAGAAGTGACGCCATCCCAGGTATTTTCTTCTCCATTTTCAACTAGTTCACGGGGCGCAGAGCTTTAACAAGACTTCTTAAAGAAGATGGGAGTCAGAAGCCCCCACTTCCACATGCCAGGGGGTCAGCATCTCCTCACCCCTCTCACACGCAGTAGCTGGGGAAGGCTGAAAATTTTATCAGTCCATTTATGGTAATATGAGACACCTTGTTACAAAGGGAAGGGAGAAATTACACTTATGGGGTATGGGACACCTCATTCCAAAGGGAGAGGAGAAATCACAAAGAGGGTGGAGAAAGGAAGAGAGAAAAGACAGAAAAGTCTCCCTCAACCACCCCTAAGGAGACAGTCTACCTCTGGGAGGAGAGGACCGCGCAGCCCACCGCTGGGACTGGTGGGGAAGTGCGGCAGGGCCTGCCTACCTACCTGGAGCCCCGAGGCACAGAAGAGCAGCTTCAGGGCCTGCCAGGTGGGGCTGGTCTCCGCTGGCTCAGCCCGGGCAGCCAGGGGAACCTCATCCGGGGCCTTGGGCTCATTGCCAAACACACAAGCTTTCACCAGGGGGAAGCAGAGACCCCTACCTGGAAAAGGTGCACCAGGTGAAACCCAAACTTCTCCCAAGCACGTCAGCTTCCCCACAGCTGGCCAGCTCGCCCTGCTGGCGGCCCCGCCGCCCTTGCCAAGCCACCTCCCCTTTGCACAGCTGGCCAACTCTTGTAATTTTTAATCGAGAGCAAGAACACTTCCCCACCCTTTCCCCACACACCTGTCTCCAGGTAGTTCTTCCTCCTCAAGTACTGCACCAGCAGGTAGCCAGGTACCATAAAGCTCGCATAGCCGGCCGCGTTCACCAAAAAGCGGAATAACCAGAGCTGAGTCCACGACTCCGGAGGGGCTTCGGGGTTCTCCCCACCTGCCCCCAGGGAAGGGAGCGCAGCCAGTACCACCACTACCCACCACCTGCGGGCACCGCGAGCAGAGGATCAGGGTGCGGGTCCTCATCCCCTGGGCCCTCCAGTGTGGACGACACTGGAGAAGGGCCCGGCATCTCCTCCCCGCCCCCCTCAGCTGCAGCCCAGCACGGACAAAGAGCCTCTCTCTCCTGGGGAGGCCAGCGCCGGCCAGGCTGGGCTCCCTCCATCCCGAAGAGCGGACCCGCCCCTCCGGCCACACAGGTTCCTTCTGTTCCCTCCAGCGCCCGCCGGCCGCTCGGGCTAGAGGCGGCGCCCCCCGCCCAAGGGGCTCCCCAAGCGCCCGCGTCCCGGGACTTCTCTCCCGACACTCCTGGAGCCCCGGAGGAGCGCGAGGCCACGGCGCGCCCCGACCCGCGCCGGCTCCGGGCGGCGCTAGGCCGGCCCCGCGCCCGGCAGCGGGGACCCCACCCGGCCCCCCGCGCGGAGGAGCGGCGGTCACGTGTCGTGGGGCTCGGTCACGTGGGCTCGTCGCTCCCTCCAGCCTCTACCTGGGGTCCATGGCCCCGGCTGCGTGGGGCGGAGGGGGGGCCGGGGAATGCGGGGCCCCGGGCCGCGCGCTCCCTCCGCTCCCGCTGTCGCCTCCAGGAGCAGCGGCCCAGCAGCCGGCTAGCGGAAGTGCCGCGCCGTCCCCGCCTCCCTCCCCGCGGCCGCCCCTCCGCCCCCGGCCGCGACCACGCAGCGCCCCGGGCCGCCGCCGGGCCACAGCGCCGCCTTGCGGCCTGGCGGGAGCCCCGGCTCGGCGCGCGGGCGCCGGGCTGCTGCGGCTCTGGGGAAGCGGGAACTCCAGCCTGGTGGCGCCCCCAGCTCGTCATCGCCTTTAGTCCTCGCCACTGGCCTGGGGGTGGCGGTGACCACTGCCGTCCTAGGGACGGGGACATGGAGATTTTGCATCCCAAGCACATACCCTTATGTGACCGTTTCCCTGTTTCCTGGCAGGAAGGTGTCCTTACTTGGGGCTGGGCCAGCGCTTCTGTCCCCCCATTCCCATGACCTCTGAGGATCTGCATGACTTGTTCCCTGCCTGCCTCGCCCACTGAGCCATTCCCTGCAGATCCCTACTAGCTTGTCCTCACCAAAAGCCTCTGCCGTGGAAGCTCTTCCCTATCCCCTGCTCGGGCTTCCCAGGTGGCTCAGTGGTAAAGAATCCACCTGGCAATGCAGGAGACACAGGAGATGCGGTTCCATTCCTGGGTCGAGACGATGCCCTGGAGGAGGAAATGGCGAATACGGCAGTATGCCTGGGGAATCCCATGTACAGAGGAGCCTGGGTGGACTTGCAGCTCACGGGGTTGCAGAGTCGGATGTGGCCGAGTGACTCCGCACGCATCGCCTACTCAGGCCTCCCCCCACCACCAAGTGTGACCCTCCACCCCGTCCACTGTTCTCCCTCCCACGATTCTTTTCCTTTCATTACAACTTGCAATTACATATTTGCATGTTTATGATTTTAATAATCTACCTCATTAGACTATAACCTCTATATGGTCAAAAACTGTACCATCTGCCAAATCCTACCACAGCACAGGCCTGACCTAATAGGCGTCTCGAACATATATAAAGTGAGAGAAAAAACCCCACCGCACCACGCTCCCTTCTGTCGCTCTCCACAGGCTAGCCCTTCTCCCCAGGCTCCTCCAGCGCTGTGCTAAGGCCACCCCCATGGGTCTTCCTCCCCCTCTTCCTCCATCCTCTGCATTTCCACAGAAAGGGCCAGGGTCTGGGCAGGCCTGAGGACCAGCAGCCTCCCTACACTCCCTAGCAAGGCCCTACCCTGCTCCAGTGCCAATTTCCTTCTCTCCGCCCCTACCACCAGGTCATGGGACAGGTCTGTCTCCCAGTGCACACGGGCAGGCAGGCACGCGCACACACACAGGCCAAACAACAGGGGGTGGGAGGTGAGTTAAAAGTCTCTGCCATTTTAGTGTCATGTTATTGAAAGTTTCCCTTCCCCAGAGGCGTCAGGGTTCGGCTTTGAGCAGGAGTATCTCAGTCCTTACTTGGGGGGCGTGGGCCAGGGGCATGGAGATTTTGCATCCCAAGCACATACCCTTATGTGACCGTTTCCCTGTTTCCTGGAAAATTCCTTCCCATTGACCTCTGAGGATCTGCATGACTTGTTCCCTGCCTGCCTCGCCCACTGAGCCATTCCCTGCAGATCCCTACTAGCTTGTCCTCACCAAAAGCCTCTGCCGTGGAAGCTCTTCCCTATCCCCTGCTCGGGCTTCCCAGGTGGCTCAGTGGTAAAGAATCCACCTGGCAATGCAGGAGACACAGGAGATGCGGTTCCATTCCTGGGTCGAGACGATGCCCTGGAGGAGGAAATGGCGAATACGGCAGTATGCCTGGGGAATCCCATGTACAGAGGAGCCTGGGTGGACTTGCAGCTCACGGGGTTGCAGAGTCGGATGTGGCCGAGTGACTCCGCACGCATCGCCTACTCAGGCCTCCCCCCACCACCAAGTGTGACCCTCCACCCCGTCCACTGTTCTCCCTCCCACGATTCTTTTCCTTTCATTACAACTTGCAATTACATATTTGCATGTTTATGATTTTAATAATCTACCTCATTAGACTATAACCTCTATATGGTCAAAAACTGTACCATCTGCCAAATCCTACCACAGCACAGGCCTGACCTAATAGGCGTCTCGAACATATATAAAGTGAGAGAAAAAACCCCACCGCACCACGCTCCCTTCTGTCGCTCTCCACAGGCTAGCCCTTCTCCCCAGGCTCCTCCAGCGCTGTGCTAAGGCCACCCCCATGGGTCTTCCTCCCCCTCTTCCTCCATCCTCTGCATTTCCACAGAAAGGGCCAGGGTCTGGGCAGGCCTGAGGACCAGCAGCCTCCCTACACTCCCTAGCAAGGCCCTACCCTGCTCCAGTGCCAATTTCCTTCTCTCCGCCCCTACCACCAGGTCATGGGACAGGTCTGTCTCCCAGTGCACACGGGCAGGCAGGCACGCGCACACACACACACAGGCCAAACAACAGGGGGTGGGAGGTGAGTTAAAAGTCTCTGCCATTTTAGTGTCATGTTATTGAAAGTTTCCCTTCCCCAGAGGCTCAGTTCAGGGCCTTCTGTGTAAAGTCTTTGAGCAGGAGTATCTCAGTGTCCTCCTTGGCAGAGAGCTGGACCCTTCGGGGCTCTGCTCACTCGCAGTTCCGTATCTCTCCTCACGCGGGAGAGTCCATGTTGTCCTACTGATTGGCTGCTTCAGGCTGACCCCACATGAGAAGAGCTGAGAGAGCCCCGCCCTCTTCGACAGAGGCCAGCAGGCTTCGCTCAGGCTGCCTGGGGCTGGGAGGGTTCCTCCGTTCACCTGGAAGCTCTTCCTTCCAGACTGGCTGTCTCACTTGGGATGGCTCCTGTCTGCTCGGGACTATGCTGGCCCCAGGCTCTGGCCTTAGCAGTTCCCAGGACACAGGGCCTGGGCCCAAACAGCAGCAGCTGTGGCTCCGGCTTCCAGATGGGAGGAGGCGGGGCGTCCAGGGTCCCAGAGCCTGTCCTGGCTTCAGTCAGCACACAGCAGTGGCTTCCCGGAGATCTTCAGGTCATCAAAGGGCAGCAGGGCTAAGGGCTGAGGAAGAGAAGGCAGAGAAGCAGGGTCAGGGCCCGTGGGCAGAGGCGGCAGTGGGGGAAGAGAGTGGGGAGACAGATCCACTGCTTTCCTCCCCACCGCATCATCCCTGGGGGCCATCAGAGAGCAAGTCTTCCTACGCATCCCCCACGCAGTGGTCCCTCAGGGGCCTGGTTTTGCTTTTGTTTGGGGAGGGGAGGATGCTGGGAAAAGGTACTCATCAAAACATTTTCAATATATATATATATTATTTTTTCATCAAAAATGGGAAAGATTCGGGCTTCCCTGGTAGCTCAGTGGTAAAGACTTCGCCTGCCAATGCAGGAGACGCGGGTTCGATCCCTGATCCAGGAAGATCCCACATGCTGTGGAGCAACTAAGTCCATGAGCCACAACTATGGAGCTTGTGCTCTAGAGCCTCGGAGCCACAACTATGGAGCCCATGGGCCGCAACTACTGAAGCCCATGTGCCCTAGAGCCCAAGTTCCACAACAAGAGAAGCCACCGCAACATGAAGCCGGCTCACCTCAACTAGAGAGCAGTTTTAGTGTCATGTTATTGAAAGTTTCCCTTCCCCAGAGGCTCAGTTCCTCGTGTAAAGTCTTTGAGCAGGAGTATCTCAGTGTCCTCCTTGGCAGAGAGCTGGACCCTTCGGGGCTCTGCTCACTCGCAGTTCCGTATCTCTCCTCACGCGGGAGAGTCCATGTTGTCCTACTGATTGGCTGCTTCAGGCTGACCCCACATGAGAAGAGCTGAGAGAGCCCCGCCCTCTTCGACAGAGGCCAGCAGGCTTCGCTCAGGCTGCCTGGGGCTGGGAGGGTTCCTCCGTTCACCTGGAAGCTCTTCCTTCCAGACTGGCTGTCTCACTTGGGATGGCTCCTGTCTGCTCGGGACTATGCTGGCCCCAGGCTCTGGCCTTAGCAGTTCCCAGGACACAGGGCCTGGGCCCAAACAGCAGCAGCTGTGGCTCCGGCTTCCAGATGGGAGGAGGCGGGGCGTCCAGGGTCCCAGAGCCTGTCCTGGCTTCAGTCAGCACACAGCAGTGGCTTCCCGGAGATCTTCAGGTCATCAAAGGGCAGCAGGGCTAAGGGCTGAGGAAGAGAAGGCAGAGAAGCAGGGTCAGGGCCCGTGGGCAGAGGCGGCAGTGGGGGAAGAGAGTGGGGAGACAGATCCACTGCTTTCCTCCCCACCGCATCATCCCTGGGGGCCATCAGAGAGCAAGTCTTCCTACGCATCCCCCACGCAGTGGTCCCTCAGGGGCCTGGTTTTGCTTTTGTTTGGGGAGGGGAGGATGCTGGGAAAAGGTACTCATCAAAACATTTTCAATATATATATATATTATTTTTTCATCAAAAATGGGAAAGATTCGGGCTTCCCTGGTAGCTCAGTGGTAAAGACTTCGCCTGCCAATGCAGGAGACGCGGGTTCGATCCCTGATCCAGGAAGATCCCACATGCTGTGGAGCAACTAAGTCCATGAGCCACAACTATGGAGCTTGTGCTCTAGAGCCTCGGAGCCACAACTATGGAGCCCATGGGCCGCAACTACTGAAGCCCATGTGCCCTAGAGCCCAAGTTCCACAACAAGAGAAGCCACCGCAACATGAAGCCGGCTCACCTCAACTAGAGAGCAGCCCCCATTCCCTGCAACTAGAGAAGAGCCTGTGGCAGCAGTGAAAACCCAGAATAGTCAAAAATAAATAAATATATATATATATATTTTTTTTAATGGGAAAGATCCTACAAAAAATCTAGGTTTCATCCCTCTGAGAAAATTCTAAGACCTGAAAATACTGGACCCACCTCCCTCCTCTGCAAAAAACTGTGGAAGCTGAGTAGAGTGAGTGACCCTCAGGCAAAAGTCTCTCTTCTGTCTCCGACAGCCCTGTTGCCCGGCTGTCTGACACCCAGCCCCCTTTGCTGATGCGTGTCAGCGGCACGGCTCCTGCAGGAGTCCAGGGTCGGGCCCCTTGGTCCTAAGAACGCAGTGGCAAAGCTGCGGACTACACCCCGGGCTCCTAACTCCTGGGCTCTTTCAGCGACTATAGCCCCTGTCCACACTAGGGATGTGGGAGGCCCTGGACAGCAGAGCTGAGCGTCTGCCTCTTACATCCTCAGCCAGATCCTGGGGAGTCTCATCCTCCACGTTTCGCAGCAGGGAGTCGGCACCTGCCTCGCACAGGGTGGATGAGATGCTGCTGAGGCCCCGGCCGGCTGCCAGGTGCAGGGGCGTGCAGCCGTTGAGCATGCGGGCGTCCACCCGGGCCCCCGCCTGGAGCAGGAACTGTACTAGACCCCGCTCCTGGGTCTCCACAGCCATGTGCAATGCCGTCTTCCCGCTTGTACCCTCCTGGTGGGTAGAAGGATGTCAGTCCAGGCCACTTGAAAGGAAGCACGCCTCCGCGAGAAGCCCCACCCCCGGCCCGGAGCCGGGCAGCTCTCTGACTGGCCAGCTCACCTGCACATCAATGTCAGCTCCGTTCTGAAGCAGCAGTTCCATGAGCGGCCGGTTCCTCTGCAGGGTGGCGATGTGGAGACAGGCCAGGCCTGGGGTGGGGTGAGGGCAGGGGCTGCATCTACAGCGTGCTCTCCCTTTCTGCAGGGACCTCCCTTACCACCCCCCGCCCCAAGGGACCCCCTGCCCACTCAGTGCCTCTGATCACAGACTTAAAACACAAACCCCAAAACCCCCTCAAAAGTCTGGTGAGAAAGGAACTCAAAGTTTCCACGTTTTCAGTCATGTTATTGAAACTCTCATGCTTCAGCAGTCAGGTTGCTGAGTGACAGCCCCCTTCACGAAATCTGCCCGCCACACCCCCGCTCCCCTGCGCACACACACACACACACACCGCACACACACTTCTAGTAAAAGTATAAAACTCTACCTGCCTTCAGGCCCTTTCCCAAAGCCATCTCCACGGAGCTCTCTGGAGCCACAGCTCCAGCCCCTCCCGGCACCGCCTCTCCCCTGAGCTCCCTAATCTTCCAGGCAGCGTCTGGCTTGCCTGGGCGCCCTCCTCTTAGAGAACTAGATGCAAGGTCACCCCTCACCTCTTTCAAGCCTCTGCTCCCATGTCCCTGCTCCACGAGGGTCTCCCTGACCACCCTGCTTAAGAATCCCATCAGGCCCCACCCTCTCCACGCCCGTCCCCTTGCTCTCCTGTCCAGACTGCAGTGACTGCCTGTTAGCCAGCCAGAGGCCCCGCTCGGTAGGTTTACTGTTGGCCTCAGACATCCTCTGTTGGGCTCACAGACACAAGTCTGGCGCCCATAACAGTGTCTGGTGCAGAGAAAGCCCTCGGTACATTTTTTGTTATGTGGATGAGATGCTGCTGAGGCCCCGGCCGGCTGCCAGGTGCAGGGGCGTGCAGCCGTTGAGCATGCGGGCGTCCACCCGGGCCCCCGCCTGGAGCAGGAACTGTACTAGACCCCGCTCCTGGGTCTCCACAGCCATGTGCAATGCCGTCTTCCCGCTTGTACCCTCCTGGTGGGTAGAAGGATGTCAGTCCAGGCCACTTGAAAGGAAGCACGCCTCCGCGAGAAGCCCCACCCCCGGCCCGGAGCCGGGCAGCTCTCTGACTGGCCAGCTCACCTGCACATCAATGTCAGCTCCGTTCTGAAGCAGCAGTTCCATGAGCGGCCGGTTCCTCTGCAGGGTGGCGATGTGGAGACAGGCCAGGCCTGGGGTGGGGTGAGGGCAGGGGCTGCATCTACAGCGTGCTCTCCCTTTCTGCAGGGACCTCCCTTACCACCCCCCGCCCCAAGGGACCCCCTGCCCACTCAGTGCCTCTGATCACAGACTTAAAACACAAACCCCAAAACCCCCTCAAAAGTCTGGTGAGAAAGGAACTCAAAGTTTCCACGTTTTCAGTCATGTTATTGAAACTCTCATGCTTCAGCAGTCAGGTTGCTGAGTGACAGCCCCCTTCACGAAATCTGCCCGCCACACCCCCGCTCCCCTGCGCACGCACACACACACACACACACACGCACACACACACTTCTAGTAAAAGTATAAAACTCTACCTGCCTTCAGGCCCTTTCCCAAAGCCATCTCCACGGAGCTCTCTGGAGCCACAGCTCCAGCCCCTCCCGGCACCGCCTCTCCCATGAGCTCCCTAATCTTCCAGGCAGCGTCTGGCTTGCCTGGGCGCCCTCCTCTTAGAGAACTAGATGCAAGGTCACCCCTCACCTCTTTCAAGCCTCTGCTCCCATGTCCCTGCTCCACGAGGGTCTCCCTGACCACCCTGCTTAAGAATCCCATCAGGCCCCACCCTCTCCACGCCCGTCCCCTTGCTCTCCTGTCCAGACTGCAGTGACTGCCTGTTAGCCAGCCAGAGGCCCCGCTCGGTAGGTTTACTGTTGGCCTCAGACATCCTCTGTTGGGCTCACAGACACAAGTCTGGCGCCCATAACAGTGTCTGGTGCAGAGAAAGCCCTCGGTACATTTTTGTTGAATGAATTCATGAGTTCATCTCAGACTGAGTCTCTCGAGGGCAGAGGTGAGCTCTCCGCTTAGCCTATAATAGGTTCTCGATAAATTCGGAACAGAATCAGTTCCTGCATTCTCGCCTTCATGCCTTCCGCAAAGGTGCTCTGAGTACCTGTGTGCTCAGCGCTGGAGTTGCCTCAACAGACAAGCCGTAGCTCTCCCTTCCCTGACCGGGGGTCCCTGCCTCCTGGCCCCTCCTCATCTCACGGCCCGTGAGGCTGCCCTCACCTTGCCAGTTTTGCAGCTGGAGGTCCAGGGAGGAAGGCGATCCCCTGCCCGGCTCTGGCCGCCCCTCCAGGAGGCAGCGGGCGCAGGCCAGGTGCTGGCGCTGGCAGGCCACGTGCAGGGCTGTGTCCCCGTGTCGGTCCTGCAGCGCCCGGCTGGCCCCCTTCAGCACCAGGGCCCGAACCGCGCCCGGCTGGTCCAGATGTACAGCCAGATGGAGTGCTGTCTGCAGGCACAAAGAGAGGGCCACGGGGCTGCTGAGGCGTGCTGCCCGCTCTGGGAATCTGCTGGGGCGGGCATGGGAATCGCCAGCAGCCAGCCCCTTCTCGGAGGACTGCTTCTAAAGGCTATGGCCCTGGTCCTCCTTCTGTTTCCCCCACCAAGCTCTCGGGGCCCTGAATCAGGAGGCAGAGGGAGGCAAGTGGCTCTCCGCTCTTGTTTAGGTCCCCTTAGCTCCCCGGGGGGGAGGACAGAGCCGGGGGGGCCTGCTGCTGGTGGTGGGCGGAGTGTAGCTTCTCCTCCTCTGGGGAGGCCTGTTATCCCAGGGGATGGGCTGAGGTCAGCGGGAAGGAGACAGGGCACCCGGCCGCCTCTGCCGGGCTCACGCCTCCTCGAAGGCTCTGAGCAGATGTCACGGCCTGTACTACCCCATCCCTGGCTGCTTCCCACAGCTGCTGGCAGGTGTCTCCGTCTCAGCTCTTGTCACCGTGGTGTGTCATCTGGGGCTGACACGAGCCCTCCAGGCTCGGCTTGAGCATCTTGTGGGCAGAGTCTGCTTTCTACGCGGCTCTCTGTGCTCAGCTTCAAGCCCTGTGTCTGACACGTGGGTCCCAGGGGGAGCAGCCCAAGGATGCCAAGTGGCCGTGGGGATGGCTGGCAGGGCAGACCCAGGGAGGTGGGCTCAGCCCACCGCCACCACCCACCTGGTAGAGGTTGTTCTGAATGTCCAGGACCTCCCGAGGCAGCAGAGCCAGGCAATAGAGCAGCACAGCCGGGGCCTCGTGAATCACCGCCAGGTGGATCAGCCTGGGAGGCAGCGGGCGCAGGCCAGGTGCTGGCGCTGGCAGGCCACGTGCAGGGCTGTGTCCCCGTGTCGGTCCTGCAGCGCCCGGCTGGCCCCCTTCAGCACCAGGGCCCGAACCGCGCCCGGCTGGTCCAGATGTACAGCCAGATGGAGTGCTGTCTGCAGGCACAAAGAGAGGGCCACGGGGCTGCTGAGGCGTGCTGCCCGCTCTGGGAATCTGCTGGGGCGGGCATGGGAATCGCCAGCAGCCAGCCCCTTCTCGGAGGACTGCTTCTAAAGGCTATGGCCCTGGTCCTCCTTCTGTTTCCCCCACCAAGCTCTCGGGGCCCTGAATCAGGAGGCAGAGGGAGGCAAGTGGCTCTCCGCTCTTGTTTAGGTCCCCTTAGCTCCCCGGGGGGGAGGACAGAGCCGGGGGGGCCTGCTGCTGGTGGTGGGCGGAGTGTAGCTTCTCCTCCTCTGGGGAGGCCTGTTATCCCAGGGGATGGGCTGAGGTCAGCGGGAAGGAGACAGGGCACCCGGCCGCCTCTGCCGGGCTCACGCCTCCTCGAAGGCTCTGAGCAGATGTCACGGCCTGTACTACCCCATCCCTGGCTGCTTCCCACAGCTGCTGGCAGGTGTCTCCGTCTCAGCTCTTGTCACCGTGGTGTGTCATCTGGGGCTGACACGAGCCCTCCAGGCTCGGCTTGAGCATCTTGTGGGCAGAGTCTGCTTTCTACGCGGCTCTCTGTGCTCAGCTTCAAGCCCTGTGTCTGACACGTGGGTCCCAGGGGGAGCAGCCCAAGGATGCCAAGTGGCCGTGGGGATGGCTGGCAGGGCAGACCCAGGGAGGTGGGCTCAGCCCACCGCCACCACCCACCTGGTAGAGGTTGTTCTGAATGTCCAGGACCTCCCGAGGCAGCAGAGCCAGGCAATAGAGCAGCACAGCCGGGGCCTCGTGAATCACCGCCAGGTGGATCAGCCTGGGAGGCAGAGGCAAGGGTCGGGGGGTCAGGGCTCAGGCCGGAGTGGTGGCTGGGGTCCCGGGGTCAGAAGCAACACATCAGCGCCTCAGTCGATGGAGACTAGGTGCAGGAAGTGAGAGTGGGGGCCAGGAAGTGAGGGTGGGTAAGGGAAGCCAGGATCCTGAGGGTGGAAGCTCCAGGTTCCCATCTCTGGCTTTGGGAGGGACCTTGGCGGAGCGACAGTGCGGGCAGGGTGCTGACGGAGCAGGTCCTTCCTGTCCAGCCTGCCCACTCCTCACTCCCCTCTGCCCCCGGGCCCCCACCAGGCAGCTGTGGCTCACAGCCAAACTGAAAGCTGCTGGGGGAGCAAGGAGGTGGTTTCCAAGGCTGGGCTCCCCACCTCCGCCCCTCTCCACGGGTAGGCCAGAGAGGGCAGGGATGGGGTCACCCTCTGTCCCCTCATAAACACATTCCAAGAGAGGGGAGCCAGAAGCTCTTGGGAGAGGAGCAAGGAGACCGGGCAGCACCCTGTCCCACTGCCCTCCACGGGGCAGCCAGAGGGCCATTCTTCAGACAGCAGGGCTGGGCGGGGCCTGATCTGGGGCCCCACTCCCGTGAATGTGCACTTGGTGGGGGATAAAGAGCCTTAACCTGGGGCTGGGGGGATGGTGGCCAGGAGGGGAAGTTCCAGCCCTGGGGTTTCCCCACATCAGGTGGGGAAAATGAAAGCTAGAGCCGGAGGGTCCAGGCCAGGGGCAGCTGCCAGGGGCATTCGTCAGGGGAAAGCGGGGCTGAAAAGCCCATCTGGTCTGGGGAGGGGGCTGCTCAGGGCAGGAGTGGGGCTGGCTTTGGGGCCAGCCGGGGCCCAGGAGAGAGTGATGGAGGGAGGGAGGAACCACGCTGGAAATCCCCTCGGCCAGGGCCTGCTCTCTGGTCACATTCCTGCAGCCACCTCCCTCACTCCCTCGGTCTGCCCTCCTCCCACTTCCTCTTCCCATTTCCCCGTGTCCCACAGGCCAGGCACCTCTGGAGGCAAGAAAGGGCCCTCTCCTCTTAGGGAACTCCCTGGGGAGTCTTGACATTCCCCGCCCCCAAACGTCTAGATTCCCCGTCTGTCTCTAGATTAAGGCTGGGGCTGCGAGCCTAACAAAGGCGGGCATGCAGAAACCTGGGTCAAAGGGTCAGCCACAGGCATTCTGCACAGAGCCCGCACCATCCCAGGTTGTGGGCCTGAGGGCCAGTGCACTGGGCATAGAGGACAGAAGGCCAAGGGTCACCCAGTGAGTCCAGAGACTCTGTCAAAGGCTACGCCAGGACCTTGAAGTCTCCAAAAAAGCAGGTCAAGACAGCTATCTCCTGCCTCCTCATCCTTGTGCATCCCAGCCTCCCAGATCTGGGACCCCAGCCCCGTTCCACTCTGCTTCTCACCCCCAAATACCAGCACCCCCTCTCTTGTCTGTCTTTTCTTCTTCCTGAGGGGTGAATCCTCCCCCGGCCAGCCCTTGCCACACGACTGCCTCTCAAGGCAACTGCCCCACCCCCAGCCCAGTCTCCACCAAGCTCCAGATGCCTGGGAAGGAAGGATGAAGTGAAGGGGTCACACAGGACCGTGAGCAGGGATTCGAAGGGCTCAGGAGGTGGAGAGTGTCGGTAAGGCTGACTCTAGCCTTCACTTCCCCTTTCTGAGCAGGGAGGAAGTTAGCTGGGGTAGCCAGCCGCCTGTCTGTCTGCCGTGGCAAGAGTGCCCCAGCCTGGCTCACCTCCGTCGCCTCCTCAGGCTAGCCTCAGCCGTGCACCCTGGGAGCACCCCCAGCCCCAGCTTCCTGAGCCCACTGGCAGCCGGGAACTGGCCCCTCTTGTTCCCTGAGACAGGGCATTCTGGGGTCAGAGGCCGGGAATCCCAGATATTAAGTAAACAAGGATGCCCTGTCCTCCAGCAAGAAGAATCACAACAAAACAAAACTGAGCTGGTCAGGGGAATTTTCTCTTCCCCGGGATGGGTTACTGGTAGATTTCCAAGATGCTAACTGGGCTTCCAGGTGCCTGGTAAGGACCCTGCCAAAAGGCGGGGCGCACAGACCATGCCAGGTTCTCTGGACTGGCCTGGCTACAGTTCAAAAGTGGGTTGAGAGTTAAGTTTCAAAGAGAGAGTGGGACCGCCCCTTCCAGAGCTGGTGCCTTTAGGGATCCTCACATAGGGAGTGCCTGGCCTGTTGCGGCTCCTGGGGAGGCCCCGAGTTAGCATCGCGGGGAAGAAGGGGGTCCTGTCTTAACCTAGCCCCCATACTCACGTGTCCCCGTCCTCGGAGATGTACGTGAGTGCTTCCAGCTGCTGAGGGCTCAGCGCCCCCGCGGCGGGAAGCGGTGAGTCTGGGGCTGCGTCCTCGGTCTTGGGGTCCCCCAACAAGGACAGGGGCTCGGTGAGCGATGAGGAGCCGTAGGTAGAGTCAGCCCGCTCCCCGTCCGTGTCTTCCTTCTTCTCTGGCTCCTTGGCGGTTCCCGGAGGATGAGTCCAGGACTGGACGACCCCACTGGCTGAGAGCCCCGAGGTGGGCTCGGGCAGGGAGCGCAGGGAGCGCAGAGACTCGATGCCCGAGTCATACTGGCTTTCATCCGTCTCGTCCGGCCCCTTCCGCGCCTCCGACATCCCCGCGGCGCCGGCCCCCTGGGCCCGGTCCGAGCAGGATCCGACTTCGCGCTGCCTTTCCGGGTTGCAGGTCCGCCGTACAGAGCGGGTGCGGGCCCAGAAATGGACTCCTTCCCGGGCCTCGGAGCCTGAGGGGTCGGCGAGAAGCGTGGACGAGGCTCGGAGCGCTGCTGGGGTCCTCTGCAGCCGCTACTCCGGGCAGCTGGGCAGCCCCGCCAGACGCGCTCGCCCGCCCCGCCCTAGGCCCCGCCCCCGGCAGGCGCCGCGCTTCCGGGCCGAGGCCCCGCCCTTCGGAATCCCCCTCTCCCCGCCCTCTGCTTTGGCTCCGAGTCAGGGGTTCCCCGGCCTGACTCACTCGTGCGTTAATTCACCCATTCATTCATTCATCCAACCGTCCATTCATTCACTCTTTCCCCCGAACTTCTTCATTCCATTTATTAATTCCATGCATTCTTTCTTTCCGGCTTTCATTTCCTCTGTTTCTTCGTTTTCCCATTGCTTCATTTATTCTTTCGTTTGCTTTAAAAGGAATATTTATTTATCGTCTGCACAAACTCAAGGCGTCTTCTGGGGAGGGCTCGTGGGAGGTGGGACGGGAAGCTACCTGTCTCCTGCCCATTGTTCTCAATTTCTCTCGCTTTTACAGAAGACAAAGGGGACACCCATATTTTTAAAGGAGAAGTTCTCCCTTTGAGTCCTGAGAGAGTCTCCTGTGTTAATTTCTCAGATCACATAGAAGGGGGAGGGCGTGCTTTTGCAAGTGGTATTTATGTTGAAAGAGACTGTTGTCTAACAAAGCCGAGTGAACATCCCTCACAGGGATGAAATACTGGCCTCAGGCGGGGAGAACATCTGGTTAGGGAAGGTTAGTTCCTCCTGGTGGGGCCAGGATGGGGCAGCCCCGGACATGCTGGGCAGCACTCTGCTGAGGTCCCCTTGGCAGCCCCAGTCCCTGGGCCAGCACATCGTTCCCTTTTCCCCTCCCTACTTTCCCGGGGCCTAGTCTAAAGAGGCCGTAGGCAAATCCCACCCACGTGGTAAGCCCCAAATCAACTGTCCAAGATTTACCCCTACCCCAGGTTCCAGCAACGTCCTTAGAAAATCATCCCCAAGAAAACATCTCCCTTTTCCAATGCTGGCTTTGGGGAAAGGAAGCTGGGGTGTGCAGAGGCAGCTACCAGTTTTCCTTCCACTCTCCCTACAAAACCTCCTTTTATTCATCCGTTTGATAAACATGTATGGAGCTTCTCCTATATACCTGACATTATTTTCTCTGCTGGAAGCAAAACCAAGGATCACAGTGACAGTAATAACCAACAACTAGCCCTCCACACACACACACACACGTACCATGGTTCCAGCTTTCAAATAACTCCCTGGCACTTGAAACACAGGATGAGTGGGCTAAGACAGGAGTGAGAAGAGGATTCTGGATGGCCACAACATGGGGCCTGCTACCCAGTGGGCTGAAGGGAAGGAGAGGTTCCATTTGAGCTGGAAATGGGAAGGGAAGAGGGCTGGGGAAAAGCACCTTGTCTCTGTTTGGGAAGAGGGTGAATGGAGGGAGAAGAGGAGGGGAGGGCAGATGGACAGAGATGACCACTCTTCTCCATCGGCCACTGAGGACCAGAGTGAGGAGGATGTGTTGAGCATGAGGCAGTGAGGAGCCACGAGGGGAAAGCCCAAGGAAAATGAGGCATCTCCTTCCCCTGGGATCAGTGTGACTTCAGACATCCTCAGCTTCCTCCCTTGACCCGTTCCTCTCCTAACCTCAAAGCCTGGAGAAAAAATACAGACACTAACCACTGGGGTTCAACATTATCTCTATTTTAAGAAGCTGAGGCCCAGGGAGGTGAGTTGACTTGCCCAAGGTCAATCAATCTGAAAGGGTAAAGTTCTGTTTCGTTGGTCCTAATATAAACCGTTAGAATGTTTTCAGTGAGGGACTTCCCTGGTGGTCCAGTGGTTAAGACTTTAAGCTCCAAAGTCAGGGGACCTATGTTTGATCCCCGGTCAGGGAACTAGATCCCATAAGCCACAGCTAAGACACGGTGCAGTCAAATAAAAACAATGTTTCAGGGACAGTTTCCTTCCTTCATGAAGGTGTAAGAGATTGGAGGTATCTGAGCCCTTTGCAAGGACACAAGAACTCAGGAATGTCTAGTGAGCACCTCTCTCATACCCAGAGGTTGATTTTAAGGGAAAACCTACCCCCTTCCAATCCAGTGTCTGACTCAACCGCAATAGGTATGTGGCAGCCCCTTTTCTGGCCACATGAGGTCAGCATTGAGTCACTGCTTCCAGCACCTAGTCTGTACTTCAACAGGAAACCTGGGTCCTATTTAGGAGTAGGAACAGGGACCACCGCAGTGTCATCTGGAAAGATGACCTGGGGACTTGGACTCAGGTCACAGCATGGTCAGAGTCCTGCATTCACTCCCTCAGTCCCAATCTTCTCCAAGGTCCTCTTCTTTCTCTGTTTTCTGGTTCCTTCTGTCATGCTCCCACTCCCAACCTCTGCCCACTCCAGCCAGACTTATCTTCAGGAAACAGATCCAGTTGCCATGGTGACCAGCTGGTCAGCTGTCTCCTTCCACAGCCCCCTCCTTTCACCCCTCTTTTCTCTTGAGTTTCCAAGGCGGGATAATGCGTGTGTATGGAGAAAGGGTAGGTGGTCTTTTATCTCTTGAAAGCTCTGGGGTTGGCCAGAAGTAGCTGGGCTCTCTTCTGAAGTCCCCTGAAGTGGAGTCTGGAAGGCAGTGAGTGGGGTTTGCGGACAGGAGGAAGATTAGAACGGCTAAATGGGGACTGTGAAGGTGCTATCGGGTTGGGAAAGGCCAGAGTGAGGACCTCTGCCATCAGGACTAAACTAGGTGTAATGAACTGAAACCAGAAGAGTAGAAATTAGCTGTGGGCAGGACTGCTCAAAAATTGAGTAGGAGAGAGACATTGTAATGAGCCACCAAGTGAGATTCCTCTTCTGCCATGGGGATGAAGGAGAACCACGCCTTTCAGGACCATACTCTTCCTCTGTTTCGGCAGTAAGGATGGACTCAGGGACCTGGGGAGGATCCTGCAGGCTGAGGATCATGCCGTTCTGGAGCGACTGGCAGACTGAGAGCCCCCTTCACCTTCCCTGGAAAGAGAAGAGGAGGCACCTGGAGACTGTAGGAGTGTGGTGGAGGCGGGGCAGGTGAGGGGCGGGACCACCAGCAGATCAGTGGGCTTGTCCTCTATTCCCAAAGATCAGCTATCCAGGCTCTATCCAGACATCCCCATGGACTTTTGAATGAGAAAGGTCTGGATTCTAGGAGCACTCTGCGAGTGCTAGCAGATAACCTTGAGTACATCCCTCACCTTCCCCTCTGCCTTAGTTCCTTGTGGGTAAATGGGGCAGGTCACTATCTGTCAAAGACTCCAGTGCAGCAAGTGACACACCATAGGCTTCCGTGGTGACGGCCCGCACAGGCGTAGCCTTTATCCCATTCTGCCATCATGACTGGCATCTATGTCTTCCTCCCCACTAGACTCTGTACTCCTTGAGAACAGGCAATTGTATTTTGCGTTTCTGTACAGGTCACAGAGTAGGTCCTTAACACTTGTTTACTGAATGGACGTCTTCAGGAATGAGTGAACCGCAGTTTCCTCTCTGCCCCTAAGTGTGCGGTAAAAGGAGCACTGTGGGAGGGTAACAGGAAGGAACAGGTTACCTGCCGTCTCTCAGCCTGGCCTGTGGCCTGGGACTTGGCCTCTTACACGCAGAATAAAGTCAGAGCCTTAGAGATTGTTCAGTCAACTTTCTCACTGCACAAATGGAGAAACTAAGGTTCAGAGTGGAGACGGCCCTTGCCCAAGGTCAAGCGGCTAATGACAGGAGGAAGATTAGAACGGCTAAATGGGGACTGTGAAGGTGCTATCGGGTTGGGAAAGGCCAGAGTGAGGACCTCTGCCATCAGGACTAAACTAGGTGTAATGAACTGAAACCAGAAGAGTAGAAATTAGCTGTGGGCAGGACTGCTCAAAAATTGAGTAGGAGAGACATTGTAATGAGCCACCAAGTGAGATTCCTCTTCTGCCATGGGGATGAAGGAGAACCACGCCTTTCAGGACCATACTCTTCCTCTGTTTCGGCAGTAAGGATGGACTCAGGGACCTGGGGAGGATCCTGCAGGCTGAGGATCATGCCGTTCTGGAGCGACTGGCAGACTGAGAGCCCCCTTCACCTTCCCTGGAAAGAGAAGAGGAGGCACCTGGAGACTGTAGGAGTGTGGTGGAGGCGGGGCAGGTGAGGGGCGGGACCACCAGCAGATCAGTGGGCTTGTCCTCTATTCCCAAAGATCAGCTATCCAGGCTCTATCCAGACATCCCCATGGACTTTTGAATGAGAAAGGTCTGGATTCTAGGAGCACTCTGCGAGTGCTAGCAGATAACCTTGAGTACATCCCTCACCTTCCCCTCTGCCTTAGTTCCTTGTGGGTAAATGGGGCAGGTCACTATCTGTCAAAGACTCCAGTGCAGCAAGTGACACACCATAGGCTTCCGTGGTGACGGCCCGCACAGGCGTAGCCTTTATCCCATTCTGCCATCATGACTGGCATCTATGTCTTCCTCCCCACTAGACTCTGTACTCCTTGAGAACAGGCAATTGTATTTTGCGTTTCTGTACAGGTCACAGAGTAGGTCCTTAACACTTGTTTACTGAATGGACGTCTTCAGGAATGAGTGAACCGCAGTTTCCTCTCTGCCCCTAAGTGTGCGGTAAAAGGAGCACTGTGGGAGGGTAACAGGAAGGAACAGGTTACCTGCCGTCTCTCAGCCTGGCCTGTGGCCTGGGACTTGGCCTCTTACACGCAGAATAAAGTCAGAGCCTTAGAGATTGTTCAGTCAACTTTCTCACTGCACAAATGGAGAAACTAAGGTTCAGAGTGGAGACGGCCCTTGCCCAAGGTCAAGCGGCTAATGACAGGATTAAGAATCCGTACTCAGGCTTCCTGGTCTCCAGCCTAGGGCAATGTACACACTTGAGAGCTTCTCTGGGGCTGTTCTATAGGATAGAAAGAGAGCTCAATGAAGGCTGGTGTCACTGTCCCCTCTTCCGCCCTCTACCAGCCCTTTCTCACATCCAACTCCAGTCTTTTCCTTTCCACCCTTTCCCGTCCTGGTTCAGCTAGGTCTGGCCTCTGGAGTCTGCCTCCTGCCTTAGCCCTTTACCAGCTGGGAATAAGGATCTTCCCCAGGGTTCCAAGACTCAATTTCCTCTCCCGCACGCTCGGCCCTGGGAACTTGCGAGAACCAACACTGGGGAGGGATGTCGGCTGGCCGCGGGCGCCCCCTCCACGAAGAGACCCAGAAGAGTTTCCGCTAGTTTTGCCTCCTCGAAAGAAGGATGGCGGGTGTGTGTGCCGTGAGCAGGGCCGGGAGTGAGGAGGGGGTGCCGGGAACCCCTGTTGCTTTTCCCCTTTGGGGTGGCTATTAGGTCGGCTCGCGGAAGGCGGGGTTTGGGGGGCCGGGGGCGGGGCTCCTGTGCTGGGAGGAAGGGGGGGCGCGCTGGCTCCAGCTCCGCTCAGACAAAAGGCGGCGGCGGGAGCGGGCGGGAGGCGGAGCGGCGCCGCGAGGGCCTCAAGGTGACACCGCCCCCGGCCCCCGGCCCCCAGCCCGGCCCCCAGCCCGCCTCCCCATCCCTCCCCAGCCCCAGGCCCCCTACCCGCGGTGCCCGTCCCAGGCCCCTCCCCGGCGGGGTGGGGAGCAGCGAGGGCCCCGCCCCCTCCCGCCCCCTCCCCAGGGCCCGCGCAGGATGCCCCCGGCCCCCGGCAGCCCCCCGGGAGGCCCTGAGCTCGACGCGCCCCCTCTACGCCATGTCCCCCCCTGGCTCGGCCGCGGGAGAGAGCGGCGGCGGCGGCGGCGGCGGCGGCGGCCCCGGGGTCCCGGAGGAGCCCACGGCGGCGGCGGCGGCGGCGGCGGACGAGGGCCCCGCCCGCGAGGAGGTGAGAGCCGGGGCGCCCCTTCCCCGGGCGCGGCGCCCCTTCCCCGGGCGTGGCGCCCCTTCCCCCGCCGGTTCCGCCGCAGCGCGGCCGGCGCCCCGCACCCCGAGCCGGCCGCCGCAGCCGCAGTCCCGCGCCGCTGCCCCCACCCGGCGGCCGGAGCTGTCCGCGGTGTCGGGGAAGGGGCCGCGCCGGGGGCGGGGCCGGGGGGGGGTCCCGGGCGGGGGGGGGGGCCTAGGGGCGGAGCCTCGCGGACCCCGGGTTCCTGGGGGTGGGGATGATGGCTGGGATCCTATCTCTATCTGGAGGAGGCCCGGAAGGGTGACTTGTAGGGGCTGCGGAGGCAGGAGAGTACCTCCAGTGGTGTTTATCCTAGCTGGGGTCCTAAGAAGGTCAAAAGTGTGCAGAGGCGATCCCCCGAGGTCACTCGGAGTGTTTGTCTGGGGAGGGATGTCGGCTGGCCGCAGGCGCCCCTCCACGAAGAGACCCAGAAGAGTTTCCGCTAGTTTTGCCTCCTCGAAAGAAGGATGGCGGGTGTGGGGCCGTGCGCAGGGGCGGGAGTGAGGTGGGGGTGCCGGGATCCCCTGTTGCTTTGCCCCTGTGGGGTGGCTATTGGGTCGGCGGGCGGAAGGCGGGGTTTGGGGGCCGGGGCGGGGCTCCTGTGCTGGGAGGAAGGGGCGCGCTGGCTCCAGCTCCGCTCAGACAAAAGGCGGCGGCGGGAGCGGGCGGGAGGCGGAGCGGCGCCGCGAGGGCCTCAAGGTGACACCGCCCCGGCCCCGGCCCCCAGCCCGGCCCCCAGCCCGCCTCCCCATCCCTCCCCAGCCCCAGGCCCCCTACCCGCGGTGCCCGTCCCAGGCCCCTCCCCGGCGGGGTGGGGAGCAACGAGGCCCCGCCCCTCCCGCCCCTCCCAGGGCCCGCGCAGGATGCCCCGGCCCCGGCAGCCCCGGGAGGCCCTGAGCTCGACGCGCCCCTCTACGCCATGTCCCCCTGGCTCGGCCGCGGGAGAGAGCGGCGGCGGCGGCGGCGGCGGCGGCCCGGGTCCCGGAGGAGCCCACGGCGGCGGCGGCGGCGGCGGCGGACGAGGGCCCGCCCGCGAGGAGGTGAGCCGGGGCGCCCCTTCCCCGGGCGCGGCGCCCCTTCCCGGGCGTGGCGCCCTTCCCCGCCGGTTCCGCCGCAGCGCGGCCGGCGCCCCGCACCCCGAGCCGGCCGCCGCAGCCGCAGTCCCGCGCCGCTGCCCCACCCGGCGGCCGGAGCTGTCCGCGGTGTCGGGGAAGGGCCGCGCCGGGGGCGGGGCCGGGGGGGGGTCCCGGGCAGGGGGAGGGGCCTAGGGGCGGAGCCTCGCGGACCCCGGGTTCCTGGGGGTGGGGATGATGGCTGGGATCCTATCTCTATCTGGAGGAGGCCCGGAAGGGTGACTTGTAGGGGCTGCGGAGGCAGGAGAGTACCTCCAGTGGTGTTTATCCTAGCTGGGGTCCTAAGAAGGTCAAAAGTGTGCAGAGGCGATCCCCCGAGGTCACTCGGAGTGTTTGTCTGGGGAATGGGGGCCTCTCTCTCGGCCAACATCCATGTAGCCCTGCTCCATGGAGGCTGAGGAATCCTTGCAGGCGTTGGTACAGAGCATGCCCTTCGTTGGGGGTCTTAAACCTGGAGACCGAGCCATGGAGGAGATGAGCAGGGGCTCCCCCAGCTCCCATGCACGCTCGGTGCGCACGCTGCACACTCCACTAGGGCAGAAGCACTCTGGCAGGACCTGCAGGCAGCCCCCCACACGCACTCTCACTGGGACAATCGCACGCTCAAGTGGGCACGCAGGGCAGCACATGGGCACTCCCCAAGGGCGAGGCTTCCTGCCACGCACCTGCCCCCTGACATCGTGTTTGCAAGGGCTAAGTACTATTTCCTGGCCCACCTATCTGTACTTCCAGATCTTTCCTCGGATTTCACACAAGCCCAGGGCCCACTGCCTGTTACTGGGCCTTCCTCTCCACCTTCTCTCCCTTCTCCTGGCCAGCCTCCAGGTCCAGCCTGGGGAATTGATGGGATAAGTCAGGATCTCGGCAGGAGGGCGTGTGGAGCGTTCCTCAAGCTGGACCAGGGGTTGCGGGGTGGGGGAAGCAGAGGGAAAGCCCAGGCCGCCACAAGGCATCTGACTCAGTACTTGTCCTTGAGTGGCTGTGGGTGCTAGCACCCAGGATGCAAGGAGTAGGAGGCCCTGCCTTCAGGAGCACCCAGTCTCGAGGAGGAGCCAGTCTTGTGGAAACAGCTCCCTGGGAGGGATAACAGCCGAGCAGAACCGGAAAAGTGCTCTCACAAGCCCCCATACGAACCATTGTTTTCTCTTGACAAATGGCTGGGTTGCACACATCTTCCTCCCTTCGATCCCCATCTCCCCTCCCCTCTCCCTAGCCACATGCCTCTGCCCTTCTGGATAGTTCCTTCTGGACCACCTGCTGCTCAGTGTCACGACCCCCCTGCCTTCCACCTTAGAACAGGGGTAGGATGTGAGGGAGACCTTCTGGGGACCTGGGGTCCAGCGTGTGGGAATAGACAGTGCTCGGGGTTTCCTGGGAGGTATGAGGCTGGTTGTCCATGAGGGACAGGGAGGTGGATGGGTCCGAGGAAGTGGCTCCTCGTAGTTCTGGAGGAAGGGAGGGCCCCACCTGTGAAGTGGGAAGGGAGTATCAGTGAGCCCCTGCCCCCTTTCCTGGAATACCTGGAAGGGGTCTGGGCTGGGGACCTGCCTTCGCTGATACCTGTCTGTCCTCCCTGTCTCCCCTCTCCACGCCTTCTCCTGTTTCGTGGCCATCTCTGTGTCTGTCTTTGGATTCTGTTTCTCTGGGTGCCATCCTGTGAATCCATCTGTGTCTTTTTTGCCACCTGGGCCCTCTCCCTCCTCGCCGGCTCTGATCCCTCTGCTGCCCGGGGGATCTCTCTCTGCATTTTCCTAAACTGGCACCCTGTCCTTCTTTCCCATCCACACGGTTCCCTCTGGGTCGCTTCTGTGTTTGTCTCTGGCCCTGGCTTCCCATCTTGGTCTGACTCTCACCTCCACCCCGCTGTCTGTCTCGGCCTGTCATCCCGGATGCCGGCCTCTGGCCCTCCATCCCTGTATCCATCCCGGTGCCGGGGCGTGCCCCTCCATCTCACCCCCCACTCATCCTGGCCACTTCACCTGCCCATCTGAGCAGCAGCGTCCCATCCAGCCCTCTTTCACCAAGTCCCTCTGCCGTGAGTCCCACTGGAAGTGCCTGCTGCTCTCGCTGCTGATGTACGGCTGCCTGGGGGCCGTGGCCTGGTGCCACGTCACCACGGTGACCCGCCTCACCTTCAGCAGCGCCTACCAGGGCAACAGCCTCATGTACCACGACAGCCCCTGCTCCAATGGCTATGTCTACATCCCCCTGGCCTTCCTGCTCATGCTGTATGCCGTCTACCTGGTGGAGTGCTGGCACTGCCAAGCCCGCCACGAGCTGCAGCACCGCGTGGATGTGAGCAGCGTGCGCGAGCGCGTGGGCCGCATGCAGCAGGCCACGCCCTGTATCTGGTGGAAGGCCATCAGCTACCACTACGTCCGCCGTACGCGCCAGGTCACCCGATACCGCAATGGAGACGCCTACACCACCACCCAGGTGAGGACCTGGAGGGAAGCACAGGCCGGTCCGGACGGGGTAGTGGGGGGAGGCTGGGGCCCTGCCAGACTGTCCCCAGGGGGAGCAGAGCCAGCGGTGCGCTCTTGTGGGCACTGCACCAGACGCCAAGAATAACCACCATCCTAATCACAGCCAACATTGCCTAGCAATGCTAGGGTTCTGCTCTAAGTTTGTTACCAATATCAAAGTCAAGCAGCTAGCGTGGGGTGGAGCTGGGATTTGAACCCAGGCAGTCTGGCTCCAGGGTCCCTGTCTCTAGAAAGCCGATGATAAGATCCTACCTGGCTCCAACCGGGAGCTAAACCAGGACAGGCTGAGGGTCTGCTCAGGCACCAAGAGCCGCGATGGGCAGACCAGGGTGAGTGGACAGAAGCGACTCCCGCTGCCTTTCCCGGCGCCGCAGGTCTACCATGAGCGCGTCAACACGCACGTGGCCGAGGCCGAGTTCGACTACGCCCGCTGCGGTGTCCGCGACGTGTCCAAGGCGCTGGTGGGGCTGGAGGGCGCGCCGGCCACTCGCCTGCGCTTCACCAAGTGCTTCAGCTTCGCCAGTGTGGAGGCCGAGAACGCGTATCTGTGCCAGCGCGCGCGCTTCTTCGCCGAGAATGAGGGCCTGGACGACTACATGGAAGCGCGCGAGGGCATGCACCTCAAGAACGTGGACTTCCGCGAGTTCATGGTGGCCTTCCCCGACCCGGCCAGGCCGCCCTGGTACGCCTGCTCGTCCGCCTTCTGGGCCGCGGCGCTGCTCACGCTGTCATGGCCGCTGCGCGTGCTGGCCGAGTACCGCACAGCTTACGCGCACTACCACGTGGAGAAGCTCTTTGGCCTGGAGGGCCCGGGCTCGGCAGGTGGCAGTGCCGGAGGTGGCCTCAGCCCCAGCGACGAGCTGCTGCCCCCGCTCACGCACCGCCTGCCGCGGGTCAACACGGTGGACAGCACGGAGCTCGAGTGGCACATCCGCTCCAACCAGCAGCTGGTGCCCAGCTACTCGGAGGCGGTGCTCATGGACCTGGCGGGGCTGGGCGCGCGCTGCACTGGGGGCGCGGTGGGTGGCTACGCGCCCACCTGCCGCTACGGCGGGGTGGGTGGCCCGGGCGCGGCGGGCCTGGCCCCCTACCGGCGCAGCTGCGAGCACTGCCAGCGCGCCGTCAGCAGCTCCTCCATCTTCTCGCGCAGCGCCCTGAGCATCTGCGCCAGCCCTCGGGCCGGCCCGGGGCCCGGAGGTATCGGGGCGGGCTGCGGGGGCAGCCGCTTCTCCCTGGGCCGTCTTTACGGCTCCCGGCGCAGCTGCCTGTGGCGCAGCCGGAGTGGGAGCGTCAACGAGGCGAGCTGCCCCACGGAGCAGACGCGACTGTCCAGCCAGGCCAGCATGGGGGACGACGAGGAGGAGGACGACGAGGAGGAGGCCGGGCCGCCGCCACCCTACCACGACGCGCTCTACTTCCCGGTGCTCATTGTGCACCGGCAGGAGGGGTGTCTGGGTCACAGCCACCGGCCGCTGCACCGCCACGGCTCCTGCGTGGAGACTTCACTGTGACCCCAGGTCCCTGGAGTAGCCCGCAGGCCTCCTCCCTGCCCCTGGCCGAACGGTGCCCCCTACGTGTAGCAGGGGGAGTCATGAATGTGACCAAGGCTGTGCTGGGAACCGCGGAGGTGGGGAGGTGCGAGGCGAGGGGGCGCAGGCCAGACTCTGATGGGGCCTATCCGACACCTACCCCCCTTTCCTGTACATAAAGAGACAGCTCTGGGAGAGGGGAGACAATCCCACCCCCGGCAGAGCCGTCTCTTCCAGGGGGCCTCTCCCCTTCCAACACACACACTTGCTACTGGAGATCTCCTGTCCAGCCTTTCAACAGATCTAATGACTGTTACTTGGCGACTGCGCCCTGGGGCCCGCGTTAGGCTCCATCTCAAGGGCCAGGCCCTGGCCATGCAGCTGGGGAGCTTTGGAGGCTAGGAGATCCGGCCACCGGGGCTCTCTTTCCTTGGCCGCCTGGCCCTGCTGGGGCCTCTCTCTACCGAGGGGCAGTGGTTTGGAGAAGAGCAGGGCCGGTTTCCAACAGAGCTAATGAATTCAGTGGGTCTGAGGCCAGGCCAGGTGTCAGCCGCGGCCCTCCTTCTCAAAGCCGCGGAGATGTGGCTCTCCTCTTCTTGGCACTGGCCCCGACAAGGTCCGAAACTCGGGCTTTCCTTCCTGCTACTCCCTCCGCTGTTGTTTATCTCCCTGGGCCCTGGGAGGCTGGGTCCTGGGGGGCACCGTACTCCCCACGGCTCTCCCTCCTCACCTGCTCCCTGGCTCAGAAGAACCGTTGCCAGAGTGAGGGGGAAGGCAAGCTGTGGAGGGCAGAGCACCTCAGTTCTTTCCACTTCATCTTCCTCACCTGGGTTCTGGGACGGCACCCTCTTTGGATGACATTCCTTCAAGCTGACCAAGGTGTGCGACGAAGGGACGCGAGCAGGGGACAGGCCCTGGGTGACCCCAGGGAACTCAGGAAGCAAGTGGGAGTCTAAGAGGAGAGGGTCATGAAAAGATCCTTGGTGGGGGGGTGTTCATGGGGGACGACCCTTGCCTCCGCCCTGCTCATGGAGAGGAGTGGAGAGCAGTCTCAGTAAGCTGAGTCCCATCAGGGCTGAGGACCTCGTCATGAGCCCAGCTGGAAACTCCCTTCCAGGGGCAGGATCAGAGGCAAGAATTCTCTAACTCTTGCTGAATTCCTCTGTCCTCCCCTAGCCCGGGAGCTGCAGCCCTGCAGTGTGCCCCAGGGTCTTCCAGGGGGCATGCTGCCACCACCCCAGGGCGCTGGCCCCCTGTCCTGTCCCCACCACTCTTATCCCGACGTGCTTCCGTGTGCATGTCTGTGTACAAAGCCCCTGTCCTCTGCCGGTCCAACGCCCCTGGCTAACGTTTCCCCAGCTGACCTAGCGCCCACGGAGTGAGCTCACATTTCCAGGCAGAGAGGATAACCCTCGGGCCTCGGCATGGCTCGCCCCTGATGCTTCTCACACCTGAGCCATCCAGCCGCCCATTCCCCGTCTCCAGCCCCTCCTCTTCCTCCGGCCTAGCCAGGCCGCATCTCCCACCAGGCGTGGCCTCCACCTATGCAACAGCCTGGCCACATGCTTGGAGGCTCCCAGGCCCCCCCCCTTTTTTACCGAGGGGCAGTGGTTTGGAGAAGAGCAGGGCCGGTTTCCAACAGAGCTAATGAATTCAGTGGGTCTGAGGCCAGGCCAGGTGTCAGCCGCGGCCCTCCTTCTCAAAGCCGCGGAGATGTGGCTCTCCTCTTCTTGGCACTGGCCCCGACAAGGTCCGAAACTCGGGCTTTCCTTCCTGCTACTCCCTCCGCTGTTGTTTATCTCCCTGGGCCCTGGGAGGCTGGGTCCTGGGGGGCACCGTACTCCCCACGGCTCTCCCTCCTCACCTGCTCCCTGGCTCAGAAGAACCGTTGCCAGAGTGAGGGGGAAGGCAAGCTGTGGAGGGCAGAGCACCTCAGTTCTTTCCACTTCATCTTCCTCACCTGGGTTCTGGGACGGCACCCTCTTTGGATGACATTCCTTCAAGCTGACCAAGGTGTGTGACGAAGTGAAGAGAGCAGGGGACAGGCCCTGGGTGACCCCAGGGAACTCAGGAAGCAAGTGGGAGTCTAAGAGGAGAGGGTCATGAAAAGATCCTTGGTGGGGGGGTGTTCATGGGGGACGACCCTTGCCTACGCCCTGCTCATGGAGAGGAGTGGAGAGCAGTCTCAGTAAGCTGAGTCCCATCAGGGCTGAGGACCTCGTCATGAGCCCAGCTGGAAACTCCCTTCCAGGGGCAGGATCAGAGGCAAGAATTCTCTAACTCTTGCTGAATTCCTCTGTCCTCCCCTAGCCCGGGAGCTGCAGCCCTGCAGTGTGCCCCAGGGTCTTCCAGGGGGCATGCTGCCACCACCCCAGGGCGCTGGCCCCCTGTCCTGTCCCCACCACTCTTATCCCGACGTGCTTCCGTGTGCATGTCTGTGTACAAAGCCCCTGTCCTCTGCCGGTCCAACGCCCCTGGCTAACGTTTCCCCAGCTGACCTAGCGCCCACGGAGTGAGCTCACATTTCCAGGCAGAGAGGATAACCCTCGGGCCTCGGCATGGCTCGCCCCTGATGCTTCTCACACCTGAGCCATCCAGCCGCCCATTCCCCGTCTCCAGCCCCTCTCCTCTTCCTCCGGCCTAGCCAGGCCGCATCTCCCCACCAGGGCGTGGCCTCCACCTATGCAACATCTCTGGCTCCCCTGCCCTCCTTCCCCAGGAGGGGGTGTATTGGGAGGCACAGACTGTGGGGACACCATGGCCTGGGACCCATTGGGGTTGAGCTAACTTTCAGGTGGAGCTGGCTGAGTGGGAAGGGAGAGGAGGCCGGAGAAGGGGCGGCTTGGGCAGAAGGGAACAGCTGCCCACTAGGTTTCCTTGGGCAGCTGGGCCCACCTACCTGCCGGCACTATGCTCTTCAGGAGCCTGGGGGGACGGAACACCCCTCTTTCCTCTGGATGTCTGTGAGGTACAGGTGCCAGGTGTGGCCTCGGCGCCCAGTTCTTGGGCAGCTGGCACCTCGGTGTCACACCCTTGTCTGGGGCTCCCTGGCCATCTCATGGCTCTGCGAGGGGAGGAACACAGTGGCCTGCCTCGGGCAGGTGCCTGAGCTGGGAGGAGGGTTGGGGGAGGGGGCTGAGATTATTTTTGCCTGTATTGACCATTTCTGCCTAGGTCTTCTCACACTGACAGCCTCACACCTCCTACATACGCACAGACTTAGAGAGAAACCAAGTCTTTGGTCTATTTTCTTGGTAGCTTTATTGATTGCCAGGGAAAACGAAAACCAGAAAATTAATCTCTAAAATTAAACTTTACACGGAATGTTCTTGTTTCTCTAATTAGAACCTCTGCTAGCAGCTGTGGCTATGTACACTCACACCCTCACACACACCCTCACACCTGTTAAGTCTGCACTCCGGAACTATCAGAGGGTGTCAGGCACAGACAGATTCGAGGTGGCCCAGACAGGCACACACGTGCGGTCACTCCCAAGCCCCCTTTGGTGCTCTGCTCTCTGCTTGTGGGAAGGCGTCCCTGGAAAGCGCCCCTCGCCTGTGGCTGCAGCCTGTGTACCTACCCTTTGGAAACAGGGCTGGAGACTCCGTTCGCGGAAGATGGGCCCTGGGGCGCAGCCTGAACCCATCGGCAGGTCCTCTGGGGAGATGCCATTCCTGTAGGTGTGGCCCCAGGGTGGGTGACAGCAGAGGGATGGGGTCTCGTGGAGGGCGCCAGGAGGGCTTCATGTGTCCGGGGACAAGGGCTTGTGGGGTGGGCTGGGCCTGGCTGGGGAGAAGACAGCTCTCTGTCAACTGGGTGCATCACACTGTGGCCTTTCTGTCGTGGATTTTCAAGCGCAAAGATTGTATAAATCAAACTGGTGGATAATAAAGTTGCGGATGACTCACTGACTTCCCTGCCAGGGTCGCACCTCTCCTGCCGCCTCCCAGCTCCGCGAGCAGCTCTCTGGGGAGGCCGGTGGGTCCTCTGGTTCCCCCTGCCCAGGTTGAGTGGGGAGGATCAGGGAGGGGATGGCCTGCAGAACGGGATGACTCAAGCAGTCAAGTGAGAGGGAGGTGGCATCTGCAGGGGTGAGAGTAGAAGGGCCCGGCAGAGCCCTGCTCTAGCCTCGGGGGAGGGGAGAGAGACAGTGAGTGTACTGGAGGGTCAGAGGTCAAGGATCTGTTTGGTCGAGAGAACAACGGTGGGGAGGGGTTGCCGGGAGAGATGGGCAGCCCCTGTGAGAGAGTCTGGGCTGTATAGTCTCTTGGGGCCAGCTTTCCGTGTTCTTGGGAGAAGTCAGTCAATTCAGTGAGTCCTTTCATATCCTCCCCCTAGGTCCAGGGCTAAGTCCCATTTCCTACCTCTATCCCAAGCCCCTCCCTCTGCTCACAGATATCTGCATAACCTTGATATTCTAGGCCTCCCCTCCCCCACCCTTTGGGCCAGGGTGACACTCTGCAGCAGGCGTGGCAAGAGCATGCAATGAGGGTTGGCGCTGGGCCCGTGACCCAGGTCTGGTCACGGGCCCAGCCCAGTTCCTATCTTATCCTGCAGGATTCTCAGGGCCCTTGGACATGACTGGGGACATGAAGGCGCTGGGATTCAGGGCCTGCTGGCGGGCTGTTTCGCGGTTGCCACAGAGGGCCTGGCTGATGAGGTATTCGCTCTCTTGGGCGATGTCTGACAGGCGCAAGTCAAACTCCAGGAGGGTCTTGTTGTCTGACATGCCTTCCAGGAGCTGCTTCCCGCCGTCCTGGGTCAGGAAGACAAGAGAAAGGGGCATTTTCCACCACGATCCAGGACCACACACACGGCTGGGCGTGTGCACACACGTGTTGATATTCAGACGTGATGGGAACAACAGTTTCACAACACAATTCCTACTTGGTGTAACACTGACACTTCCTACCTTGTTTCATCTCATTCCCTGAGGACAATGGAGCTTGAAATTCACTAAACTGACTTTTCAACCCCAGTGGTTTGAGAAACACGGCACCGTGGCAACGACGGTGAGTCCATTCTCGGGTTCAGCCATGAGCGCGGGAGACAAATCTGGCTTGTGAGATGTGAGGAAGACGTTTGGAGGGAGTGACTCCTGGGAAGTTGCTCCTCGTAAAAGAGACCAGAAGAGGGGAGCGGTCTCCCTCTTTCTGCCTCTGAGCATAGCCCTATGGGAAGTACAGCTGCCATCTTGGGCCCGTGAGAGTCCCCCAAGAGACGACGTGGCCGTGTGGCTGGGTGGGCGGAGCAGAGGTGGCTCAGATGCACTGAGCCAAGGAACTCATCAACCCCAGGACCCCCTTCCCTGGGGCTTCTGATTAGGGGGCACAATGAACATTCTTGTTTAAGCTGCTTCCCAGTTATGCTTTCTGTTGCTTGTAGCCAAGAGCATTCTCTCTGGAGACAGAGTCTGTGAGCCAGACTGTCCTCTGGGGAGCTCTGGGAGAGGGTGCGGGGCCCTCACTGGAGTCCACGGCGGGCCCTCCCCACCAGGCCTCACAGCTCCTGCCTCTTCGGGCTTGGGCGGGCCAGGTCCAGTATGAAGCGCTCCGTGTTGGGTGGCAGAGTTGTGTGGGCTCACATCCATAGTGCTGACCCAACACTGTGCTGCAAGATCAGTTCATTGGTCACGGAAGCATTTTCTTTTTTCAAATGAAGTCATGAGCATTATAAAGGAAAATAGCAGCATCTATCACAAGCAGTGTAAGTAAGTTTCAGGTACGTTATATTGGTGTCTATGTTCACTAGGTGTTCAAGCACGCTACATTTCTTACTCTCAGACCCTGGTCAAGATTTGAAAGACACTGTCTGCTGGAAAGGACCCAGGCTTTCAGTCTGACTAGATGCTTTCAGGCAACTCACTGACCTCTCTGAGACTTAATTTTCCATCTATAAAGTGGGGGTATTTTACCAGATAACTTTAGGGTTAAGGAAAAACTAGTGGACCCTGGGTGCCTAGCCTAGCATAGAACGACTAGTCACAGTGGGGGTTTAGTTGCTCAGTGGTGTCTTGACTCTTGAGATCCCATGGACACGCTTCTCTGTCCATGAAGTTTTCCAGGCAAAAGTACTGGAGTGGGGGGCCATTTCCTTCTCCAGGGGAATCTTCCCAACCCAGGGACTGAACCCTGGTCTCCTACGTCTCCTGCATTGTTGGTATGTTTTTTACCAACTGAGCCACAAGCAACTACCAATTACTGAGGACCTAGCCAATGTCTGCAATGGTTAACTGCTTAGCATAACTCGTTTAACCTCCCAGTAACAACACTAAGAAGTAGATGCTATTCCTATTCCCATTTTACAGATGAGTACATGGAGGCCTCCAAAGGTTAGGTCGTTTTTAACCAAGTGCTAAATGGCAGAGCTGGGGTGAGAACTGGGGAAAGGCTGTGATCCTAACAATTTCCCGGTAAGTATTCCTGCGGCAGTCAGATCCCAAGCCCTCCGCCCAAGGCCCCAAGGCTTCCCCTTGGCCCTGCCTGCCCCAGAAGCGGTAGCTCACCAGCCCGATGTGGTTGCAGGATAGGTTGATGCTGGTGAGGGTGGTGTTGACGGAGAGCACCTGGGACAGGAGCGTGGCTGTGGGCTCGGACAGCTCGTTGCCCGCGAGGTTCAGCTTGTTGAGGCACTTGTTGCTCTGCAGGGCGTGGGCGAGCGCCTGGCCGCCCTCATCCTCTATGCAATTGAGGCGCAGGTTGAGGGAGATGAGGCTGCTGTTGTGCGCCAAGGCATGAGCCAGCGACTGGGCGCCGAGCGCGCGCACCTGGTTGTTGGCGAGGTTGAGCACGCGCAGGCGGCTGTGGTTCAGCAGCTTGGCGGTGGCGCGCGCGCCCCGGTCCCCGATGAGGTTGTGCGACAGGTCCAGCTCCTCAAGGGCCGGGTGGTCCAGGAGGCTGCGGATTAGGATGCGTGCCTTGTCGTCGTCTACCTTGCTTCGGGTCAGCCTGAAGATCTGTGGGCGGCAGAAATAATCTACCTGCCTACCTACCTCCCGGAGGTAAGAGGAGGGAGCCCCTGGAAGGCCTGAGGCGCTGTTCTTTCAAGAACCTGGCTGGGAGGCATTTCCTGGATGTCCAGTGGCGGGACTCCGAGCTCCCAGGGCGGGCGGCTCGGGTTGGATCCCCGGCCCTGGAGGTGACTCCCAACGTGCTGCAACAAAGATGGAAGATTTCCACCTCCCCCATGCTGCAGCTGGGACCACCCAGACAGTTACATAAGTATGTTAAAAAGAAGAGAGGAAGAGGGCTTCCATGGTGGTCCAGTGGGTAGAGAGTCCACCTTGCAGTGCAAGGGGCACTGGTTTGATCACTAGCCTGGGAAGATCCCACGTGCCACGGAGGAGCTGGGCCCCTGTGTCTAATTAGGAGCCAGCACTCTGGAGCGCATGCACCCAGAGCCGGCGCTCTGCAATGAGAGAGGCCACTGCAATGGGAGGCCCACACAGGCCAAAGAATAAAAGATGGATGAAAATAAATATAAAAAAAATAAATAAAAGAGGCATGATGGGGGGTGGGGCGGGAAGAAGAGAGAAGAATGTGGTTAGGAAGGGGAAGAAAGGTGGCGCAATATTAGATGAAGGATTCAGACACCTGACTAGCTGGCTGTTGGGCAGGTCAGGCTCATCCAATATGACAGTCCACAGGGAAAAGACTACCACTTATTGAGCAATGACGACGCGTTAGGCATGCTGGTGGAACATTCCACAGTCATTATCGCTAAACCTTAGAGTCCTGGGGAGACTGAACAAGTTCTCTCCGTTTTACGGTAAGAAAAGGGAGGCTTGGAGTAGTCACACCATTTCCAGAGTCACACAGAGATTAAGCTGCGGAACAGGGTCCGAATCCAGATCTGTTGGATGCCTCCAGTCCCTCACTGCACCCTCCTTGCCTTCATATATATATATGTATATATATATATATATACATACACACACATATATATGTATATATGAAATATTGCCTTTTCTTTGAAGGAAGCAATACTGGTGTTTTTTTAAAATTTTTTGGCCTCTTTTATTGTTATTTTATTTATTTATTTTCATCCATCTTTATTCTTTGGCCTGTGTGGGCCTCCCATTGCAGTGGCCTCTCTTGTTGCAGAGCACCAGCTCTGGGCGCATGAGTTCCAGAGCGCTGGCTCGTAATTGGACACACTGGTCCAGCTGCTCTGCAGCATGTGGGATCTTTCCGGGCCATGGATCGAAAAAGTGCCCCTTGCACTGCAAGGCAGACTCTTTACCCACTGGACCACCAGGGAAGCCCCCTCCTCAACTTTTATGAGGTGATACCCCACTGTAGTTTAGACTTGCATTTCTCTAACAGTTAGCTAAGTGGCACATCTTTTCATGTGCTGGTTGGCCATCTGTGGGTCTTCTTTGGAGAAACGTCTATGTAGGTCTTCTGGTCATATTTTGATGGGGTTGTTTTGTTATTGTTGTTGTGTTGTATGCACTGCTTGCATACTTTGGAAATTAGGCCCTCGTTCATTGCATTGTTTGCAAATATTTCTCCTGATCTCCAGGTTGTTTCTTTGTTCCATGGTTTTCTTTCTTGTGCAAAGCTTCTGCATTTGATCAGGAACCATTTGTTTTTGTTTTATACATTGGTTTTAAACACATGCAAGTTTCTTTCTGAGAAAACCCCAACCCCTCATCTGTTACTGCTCTACCTTTCTTTCCCTTCGCAGCCAAGTTCTTGAAAAAGCTGACCTGTCTCCTTAGGTCCTGCTCTGTCCAGAAACCCCTGCGATCTGTCCTCTGCTCCTGGCAGTCCGCTGCCATAGCTTCCCCTCAGTGACCTCCAAGTCTGTGACACCTGGTCCTCAGCTCCATCCCACCCCGTGGCTGCTCGCCCTTCTCTCCGTTTTACGGTAAGAAAAGGGAGGCTTGGAGTAGTCACACCATTTCCAGAGTCACACAGAGATTAAGCTGCGGAACAGGGTCCGAATCCAGATCTGTTGGATGCCTCCAGTCCCTCACTGCACCCTCCTTGCCTTCATATATATATATGTATATATATATATATATACATACACACACATATATATTTATATATGAAATATTGCCTTTTCTTTGAAGGAAGCAATACTGGTGTTTTTTTAAAATTTTTTGGCCTCTTTTATTGTTATTTTATTTATTTATTTTCATCCATCTTTATTCTTTGGCCTGTGTGGGCCTCCCATTGCAGTGGCCTCTCTTGTTGCAGAGCACCAGCTCTGGGCGCATGAGTTCCAGAGCGCTGGCTCGTAATTGGACACACTGGTCCAGCTGCTCTGCAGCATGTGGGATCTTTCCGGGCCATGGATCGAAAAAGTGCCCCTTGCACTGCAAGGCAGACTCTTTACCCACTGGACCACCAGGGAAGCCCCCTCCTCAACTTTTATGAGGTGATACCCCACTGTAGTTTAGACTTGCATTTCTCTAACAGTTAGCTAAGTGGCACATCTTTTCATGTGCTGGTTGGCCATCTGTGGGTCTTCTTTGGAGAAACGTCTATGTAGGTCTTCTGGTCATATTTTGATGGGGTTGTTTTGTTATTGTTGTTGTGTTGTATGCACTGCTTGCATACTTTGGAAATTAGGCCCTCGTTCATTGCATTGTTTGCAAATATTTCTCCTGATCTCCAGGTTGTTTCTTTGTTCCATGGTTTTCTTTCTTGTGCAAAGCTTCTGCATTTGATCAGGAACCATTTGTTTTTGTTTTTATACATTGGTTTTAAACACATGCAAGTTTCTTTCTGAGAAAACCCCAACCCCTCATCTGTTACTGCTCTACCTTTCTTTCCCTTCGCAGCCAAGTTCTTGAAAAAGCTGACCTGTCTCCTTAGGTCCTGCTCTGTCCAGAAACCCCTGCGATCTGTCCTCTGCTCCTGGCAGTCCGCTGCCATAGCTTCCCCTCAGTGACCTCCAAGTCTGTGACACCTGGTCCTCAGCTCCATCCCACCCCGTGGCTGCTCGCCCTTCTTCTTGAAACACCTCCCTCCCTTGGCTGTGACACGATGCCATGTCCTCGTTTTCCTCCTTCTCTGATTCTTGGCAGGCTCGCCTTCTTCCAACCAGAATCTTTGGGACATATTTAACCTAAAAAAAAAATTCGTTGTGTATCTGAAATTCAAATTTAACTGGACATTCTGTATTTTGATAGTTAAATCTGGCAACCCTCCTTGAGTTGCAATTTCACATTTATATGATTGCTGATTAGTGCCTTTTATCCCCACCCGGCTGTCAGCTGGAGGGCACACGTGGTCTAATTGTGCTCATTGTTGAGTCTTCAGCACCTAGGACAGGGCCCGGGGTGCAGGTGCCTCTTGGATAAATGGATGGTGAAGGGGCTGAGCAGTACCTTGTGAATCTCTGCATTCCCAGAACCTAGCTTGGTGCAGGGTCACCGAGGATACTTGGTCGATGGGCACCAGAAGGAAAGAGGAGGAAGAAGGTGATGTTGGAGGAGGAAGGGATGGGGCCAGAGAATCAGAGAGATGCTGAGACTGGGGGGTGGGGAGAGGCTGGGGGGAGGCGGTACCTTGAGGGTGTGGCAGGCCTTGACGGTGGCCGCCAGGGAGTGGCAGTCGCGGTAGGTGAAGAGGAAGAGGTTCCACTCGAAGTTCATGCCACAGTCCTTGACACGGTACACCAGGTCCAGCTCCTCCAGATGGCTCAGGCCAGCCACCAGGTTGCCCAGTTGGTAGTGGTCCACCTCTGGCTCTTCCAGCTCCCCTTCGCTGGCAGAATCGGACTGCTCTCCGCTGTGGGGAGGGGCCGGGAGCTTCACGGGCGGAAGGAACTGATCCACCCGGATGCTGCGCACGTAGCCCCTGCAGAGCGGCAGCAGGTCGAGGATCACCGCGGGGTCCGTGGTGTTGGGGATGAAGTGCTTCAGCAGGTTCTCCAGGTGCAGCTCGAAGAACATGCGCTTCCAGCTGCCGCCGTGTCTGTCCACGTGGGCCCCCTTCCAGAAACCCCTGCGATCTGTCCTCTGCTCCTGGCAGTCCGCTGCCATAGCTCCCATCCCAGTCTGTGACACCTGGTCCTCAGCTCCATCCCACCCCGTGGCTGCTCGCCCTTCTTCTTGAAACACCTCCCTCCCTTGGCTGTGACACGATGCCATGTCCTCGTTTTCCTCCTTCTCTGATTCTTGGCAGGCTCGCCTTCTTCCAACCAGAATCTTTGGGACATATTTAACCTAAAAAAAAAATTCGTTGTGTATCTGAAATTCAAATTTAACTGGACATTCTGTATTTTGATAGTTAAATCTGGCAACCCTCCTTGAGTTGCAATTTCACATTTATATGATTGCTGATTAGTGCCTTTTATCCCCACCCGGCTGTCAGCTGGAGGGCACACGTGGTCTAATTGTGCTCATTGTTGAGTCTTCAGCACCTAGGACAGGGCCCGGGGTGCAGGTGCCTCTTGGATAAATGGATGGTGAAGGGGCTGAGCAGTACCTTGTGAATCTCTGCATTCCCAGAACCTAGCTTGGTGCAGGGTCACCGAGGATACTTGGTCGATGGGCACCAGAAGGAAAGAGGAGGAAGAAGGTGATGTTGGAGGAGGAAGGGATGGGGCCAGAGAATCAGAGAGATGCTGAGACTGGGGGGTGGGGAGAGGCTGGGGGGAGGCGGTACCTTGAGGGTGTGGCAGGCCTTGACGGTGGCCGCCAGGGAGTGGCAGTCGCGGTAGGTGAAGAGGAAGAGGTTCCACTCGAAGTTCATGCCACAGTCCTTGACACGGTACACCAGGTCCAGCTCCTCCAGATGGCTCAGGCCAGCCACCAGGTTGCCCAGTTGGTAGTGGTCCACCTCTGGCTCTTCCAGCTCCCCTTCGCTGGCAGAATCGGACTGCTCTCCGCTGTGGGGAGGGGCCGGGAGCTTCACGGGCGGAAGGAACTGATCCACCCGGATGCTGCGCACGTAGCCCCTGCAGAGCGGCAGCAGGTCGAGGATCACCGCGGGGTCCGTGGTGTTGGGGATGAAGTGCTTCAGCAGGTTCTCCAGGTGCAGCTCGAAGAACATGCGCTTCCAGCTGCCGCCGTGTCTGTCCACGTGGCACACGGACCAGCGCTGCGTGCAGCAGCGGCGCCAGTAGCTCTCGTCCTCGATCAGGTTGGCGGTCACAGCCAGCGGCAGGTCGGGAGCCAGGTGGCTCAGGACCTTCTTCTGATGCTTGGGGAGCAGCTGCTTCAGGATAGGGTTGTCTTTGGGAACAGAAATAGGCAAGGAGGAGGCACAGTGTGGGGGACGCTGCGTGTGGTACCCTGGGCGCCCCCTGTCTGGGGGCACCCAGGAAAGGGAAGAACTGCCCGTCTGAGCGAGGAGGCCACCTTCCTTCTCAGGGAAGCTCGATCTGAGGAGGGAGATGCCAACCCTGACTCTGGGGAGCTCCTGGTTCAAGGTGGACATCTTAGCATCAAGTCTCAGGGAGCTCTCCATCCAAGGCAGAGTCGTGCGTCCAGCCCCCAGTTTTCCCTTCATCTAGTAGAGGAGATAATTCCTGACTTCAGAGGCTCCCAATCTGATTTGATTCATTCATTTCAAACCAACAACAAAATTTTTTTTGAGCATGTACTACAGGCTTCCTGGCTGGCACTAGTGGCAAAGAACCCACCTGCCAAAGCAGGAGATGTAAGAGACGCGGGTTCAGTTCCTGGGTTGGGAAGATCCCCTGGAGAAGGGCATGACAATCCACTCCAGTATTCTTGCCTGGAGGATCCCGCGGACAGAGGAGCCTGGCGGGCTACAGTTCGTGGGGTCACAAACAGTCAGACATGACTAAAGCGACTGAGTGCACACACTATGCTCCGCGAACTATCTTTGTATCCAAAGTGCTGAGAATAAAGGAGTGAACAAAAGAGGAAGCTGCTCCATCTTACTAGCGGAGGCAGACTGTCAACAAGCCCAATGACTGTACTGTAGGCCTGGTGGTGACAGGTGCTGGAGACACGGCGATGGGTCTGTCCACCGAGAGCGCCCCCTCTGGTAGGAGAGGCTGGGGACTCATCCTTGAAAAAGGATGAACATTTACAGAGGCTCGAGTATAGAGCTAACCAAAATCCTGTATGTGCCAGAGAAGACTCCAAGAGGGGACAACGGTCAGCAGGAAGGGCTTTCTAGAGAAGGAGGTAGAAGTGGTCTGGGCCAGGCTTTGCTGGGGGAATGGGAACGTTAAGGGGAGGGCGTAGACATGGAGGGCACAGTGTTGGGGGCTGTCTGGTGGGGCCTGCGTTTCCCTGGTGGCTCAGCTGGTAAAGAATCTGCCCACAGTGTGGGAGACCTGGGTTCAGCCCCTGGGTTGAGAAGATCCCCTGGAGAAGGGAATGGCTACCCACGTCAGTATTTTGGCCTGGAGCATTCCATGGACAGAGGCGCTTGGAGGGCTACAATCCATGGGAGCACAAAGAGTTGGACAGGAGTAAGCAACTCACACACACACACGCGCACACACTGGTAGGGCCTGGAAGTGGGGACAGTGGAGACACTGACTTGGCCTCAGGACAGAGGGGAGGGAAGGACCCAGTGGGGAGGAGGACACTGTAGGAGAGGTTGGGGCTGTCCCCAGACCCTAAGGCCTGGCCTCCAGGCTGTCCCCGCCCACCCGGCCCCAGGCCTGGCCTTCCCTCCCCCGACGGAGGTGGAGACAGACTCACTCTGGAAGTTCCTGACAATGTGCTGAATGCAGAGCTCTGTGAGGAGGGGCACGATGGCCAGTGACCACTCAGCATCCTCAGCGATGATCCTGCGCATGCGCTGGGTGCCGGCCCCAGGAGCCGGGCCCTTGGCCTTCACCGGGGCTGCGATGCTTTGGGTGGGCTTGGAAGGCTGCGGGCCTGTGCTCGAAGTCTGACCGGCTGCGGAGGACCGCTCCTGGGTGGAGGTGGAGGACCGGCTGGGGATGGACGACGAGGGTGGGGTGTGGGTCTCCTGCATGCTGAGGACTGGCAGCGCAGGGCCGGGCGGCCCCTGGGTGGGGGCCTGGTGGCGGGGAGCTTCTCAGACAGGCAGAGCCTGGATGCTGGCAGAGGCCTAGAGCAAGAGGAGCAGGGAGAGAGTTGTTCTTTTGGAGTGTCTTGGTGGGCTTTTATCAACAGGTGCAGCACAGGGGGGCTTCTGAAGGGCCGGTCTCCGGACTGGAACAGGTCCGGGGCCAATGCCACCAACGGGGGGCGCCTTGGGCCGGTTACGGAAGCTTTTTGAGTTTCAGATGCTTCCTTTGTGAAATGAGGAGAGCAGTTACCAACACCATGATTGGGAAGAATGATGAAAATAATGCTTCCAAAGAGGCACCGCTGGCTGGGACACACGAGCCTGCAGCAAGCACCAGACCCACGTTTTAGACAATAATAGCTACACAGTAATTACAAGCAATGGCTGTGTGCGGATCCCTTTTTTTAGTTTTTTATGCATATCAGCTCATTTGATTCTCATAGAAGCCTTCTGGAGATAGGCACGAATGGACTCATTTTTTTTCTGATGTGAAACTGAAGCCCAGAGAGGTGACCTGAGTGGGCTAAAGACACACAGCGTATACGTAACCAGGGTAGGTTCCAACTTGGTCGACTGGGACGTCCCTGGTGGTCCTGTGGCTAAGAGTCTGCCTACTGGTGATGTTGGGCAGAAACCAACAAAATTCCATGATGCGATTATCCTTCAATTTAAAAATAAATAAATTTAAAAATTAAAAAACATACTGATGCAAGGAATATGGGTTTAATCCCTGATCAGGGAAGATCCTACATGCCACAGGGCAGCGAAGCCCAGGTGGCCATGCGCCCAGGCTCTACAATGAGAGAAAGTCCCCGTACAGCAACAAAGACCCAGTGCAGCCAAAAACGAACAAATAAACAACAATAACTCAGTCTATCAAGTTCAGTCAAAAGGCTGAGGTATGATGAAAAAATAATTTAGTTCCATGTAGCTCCCTGCACTAAGTATTTTAGAGAAAAGCAACTGCCTAGCCAGGAGGAAGGGATGGGGAACAGCACTGGCCAATAGAAATATAGAAACAGAAACAGAATGACAGCCAAATGCAAGCCACATACACTATTTAAACATTTCTCCTGCAGACGTTAAGAAAGGAAGGAGAAAGCAAGTGAAATTAATTTCATGTTTAACCCAGTATGTTCAAAATATTATCATTTAAACATGTAATCGATATAAAAATTATTCTGTGTACATATAATTCTTATGTGTATATATGTAAGCCTTCAAAATTGGATGGCTACTGACTCCTGTTTGGGGCAGTGCAGGCCAGAAGGGACAGAGAGGGGAACTGAACCCATCCCCTGCCCCGGGCACCAGCACCTCCTCTTCTTCCCTGGAGGGTTCCAGCTTGCCCCCGTCAATCTCCCTTTGCCCGTCTTCCTATTTCTCCCAGCCTCCGGGCATTCCAGACGGCGGGCGGCAGCGAGAAGGTGTGGGAGGCAACAAAACAGCTAAATCTGGGGCTGAAGACAGAAGACAGAGGGTGTACCCGGGGCAGCCACACCCCATTTTATCTATTCCCACACCCTGGTTGCAGGTGTCCCCACCTGGAACTGTGGGTGGAACAGGGCCCACTAAGCCCAGCGTGGAGATCGTGGGCTGGGTTTGCTCCCTGACTCGAGGCACTGGGTAGTGGCCTGTGGGCAGGAACACTCTCAACCGGCAAAGGTGTCCTTGGCAGATGGAGGGGACCAGATGGTGCTCCCCAGTCCCCCAGTCCTCCAGGCATCTCAAGGAGGAAAAGCCTGGCTGTGTGTGTGTGTGAGAGAGAGAGAGAGAGAGACAGAGAGAGAGAGGCGGGAGAGGGAGAAGGAGAGGTGGAAGGGGGCAGTGTAAGGAAGATATCTCTGTATTTTTGTGACACATTTATGCAAATCAAATGCAAATTGATAAACTGATTGGGTCCGGGGGATGGTGACGGATGGTCCCTCCGAGGGTGTGGCTGGGAGGATGCTGCTTAGCCTGTGCTTTGACGGATCAAGTTCAGTCAAAAGGCTGAGGTATGATGAAAAATAATTTAGTTCCATGTAGCTCCCTGCACTAAGTATTTTAGAGAAAAGCAACTGCCTAGCCAGGAGGAAGGGATGGGGAACAGCACTGGCCAATAGAAATATAGAAACAGAAACAGAATGACAGCCAAATGCAAGCCACATACACTATTTAAACATTTCTCCTGCAGACGTTAAGAAAGGAAGGAGAAAGCAAGTGAAATTAATTTCATGTTTAACCCAGTATGTTCAAAATATTATCATTTAAACATGTAATCGATATAAAAATTATTCTGTGTACATATAATTCTTATGTGTATATATGTAAGCCTTCAAAATTGGATGGCTACTGACTCCTGTTTGGGGCAGTGCAGGCCAGAAGGGACAGAGAGGGGAACTGAACCCATCCCCTGCCCCGGGCACCAGCACCTCCTCTTCTTCCCTGGAGGGTTCCAGCTTGCCCCCGTCAATCTCCCTTTGCCCGTCTTCCTATTTCTCCCAGCCTCCGGGCATTCCAGACGGCGGGCGGCAGCGAGAAGGTGTGGGAGGCAACAAAACAGCTAAATCTGGGGCTGAAGACAGAAGACAGAGGGTGTACCCGGGGCAGCCACACCCCATTTTATCTATTCCCACACCCTGGTTGCAGGTGTCCCCACCTGGAACTGTGGGTGGAACAGGGCCCACTAAGCCCAGCGTGGAGATCGTGGGCTGGGTTTGCTCCCTGACTCGAGGCACTGGGTAGTGGCCTGTGGGCAGGAACACTCTCAACCGGCAAAGGTGTCCTTGGCAGATGGAGGGGACCAGATGGTGCTCCCCAGTCCCCCAGTCCTCCAGGCATCTCAAGGAGGAAAAGCCTGGCTGTGTGTGTGTGTGAGAGAGAGAGAGAGAGAGACAGAGAGAGAGAGAGCGGGAGAGGGAGAAAGATAGGTGGAAGGGGGCAGTGTAAGGAAGATATCTCTGTATTTTTGTGACACATTTATGCAAATCAAATGCAAATTGATAAACTGATTGGGTCCGGGATGGTGGAATAAGCAGCTGGTGCTTTTTGACGGATGGTCCCTCCGAGGGTGTGGCTGGGAGGGGATGCTGCTTGGAGGCACCAGATGACTTTGCATTTCTGGCTTTGACAGGGAGGTGCTGTGTGACCTTGGCCACATTCCTTAGTCTGTGTGCCAGTTTCCTGACAGGGAATAGTAGTATCTTCCCCTGCAGGGCTTCATGGAGATTCCCCCGAGACAACTCTGCAATCATAATGATGATATTTGACGAGAGTGGGACTTCCCTGGTGGTCCTGAGGTTACGAATCCGCCTTTCAATGCAGGGGACACGGGTTTAATCCCTGGTCGGGGAACTAAGACCCTGTGTGCTGCAGAGTAACTAAGCCCACGAAGCACAAAAATCTAGAGTCCACGTGCCTCCAGGAAAGATCCTGCATGACGCAACGAAGATACCGTGCTCCAAATACATAAATACTAAAAATAATATTTGACAGGAGTACTGGAGCGGGTGTGTGGAGGATGAAGGTGCTCTGAGGGACAGGGGCTTGGGTTCGGGAGGGAAAGCCCTGGAGACCTGCTTCCTGAGTGCCCACCTGAGAGCGTGGCCTTGAGTGAGGCGCTTCCTGTCTCCCAGGGACACGTGAAGGGCAAGGTGGTGGTGGCGTTCGGATCTGGATAGGACTGGGGGCCTGGGAGTCTGGGCCACGAGAGGACGAGGGACAACAGCCCAGCCCTGCTCCTTCCAGCTCCGCATCTGGACGCTGGCGGCTCCCTCCACGGTTCTAGCCGAACATTCCGGTATTCCCCTCCGTCCCAGATGCACCCCAGGACACCCGTCAGGCTACGCCCACAGGGGCAGGACCCAGCCTGGCCAGGAGAACTGGCTCTCCAGGCCTCTCTCACAGCACTACCCGGCCTCACCCTGCTCATGGTCCCTCTTCCTCCCGGGAAGCCACCTTTTCGGAGCCCCTCCTGGGGCCTAGCAGGGTGCTCTCCGGAATGCGGTGGCCCTGCTCTTACCACCTAACGCCTCACTCTCTTAGGACCAGCACCCCTTCCTGAGGTCTGGTCCTCATGGCTCTGGCCTTTAACGCCCCTCACTCTCTTAGGACGCGAATCATTGGTCCGGGATGGTGGAATAAGCAGCTGGTGCTTTTTGACGGATGGTCCCTCGGGGTGGCTGGGAGGATGCTGCTTGGAGGCACCAGATGACTTTGCATTTCTGGCTTTGACAGGGAGGTGCTGTGTGACCTTGGCCACATTCCTTAGTCTGTGTGCCAGTTTCCTGACAGGAATAGTAGTATCTTCCCCTGCAGGGCTTCATGGAGATTCCCCCGAGACAACTCTGCAATCATAATGATGATATTTGACGAGAGTGGGACTTCCCTGGTGGGCCTGAGGTTACGAATCCGCCTTTCAGTGCAGGGGGCACGGGGTTAATCCTGGTCGGGAACTAAGACCCTGTGTGCTGCAGAGTAACTAAGCCCACGAAGCACAAAAATCTAGAGTCCACGTGCCTCCAGGAAAGATCCTGCATGACGCAACGAAGATACCGTGCTCCAAATACATAAATACTAAAAATAATATTTGACAGGAGTACTGGAGCGGGTGTGTGGAGGATGAAGGTGCTCTGAGGGACAGGGGCTTGGGTTCGGGAGGGAAAGCCCTGGAGACCTGCTTCCTGAGTGCCCACCTGAGAGCGTGGCCTTGAGTGAGGCGCTTCCTGTCTCCCAGGGACACGTGAAGGGCAAGGTGGTGGTGGCGTTCGGATCTGGATAGGACTGGGGGCCTGGGAGTCTGGGCCACGAGAGGACGAGGGACAACAGCCCAGCCCTGCTCCTTCCAGCTCCGCATCTGGACGCTGGCGGCTCCCTCCACGGTTCTAGCCGAACATTCCGGTATTCCCCTCCGTCCCAGATGCACCCCAGGACACCCGTCAGGCTACGCCCACAGGGGCAGGACCCAGCCTGGCCAGGAGAACTGGCTCTCCAGGCCTCTCTCACAGCACTACCCGGCCTCACCCTGCTCATGGTCCCTCTTCCTCCCGGGAAGCCACCTTTTCGGAGCCCCTCCTGGGGCCTAGCAGGGTGCTCTCCGGAATGCGGTGGCCCTGCTCTTACCACCTAACGCCTCACTCTCTTAGGACCAGCACCCCTTCCTGAGGTCTGGTCCTCATGGCTCTGGCCGCTATTTGGAGGCCACAGCCTTCTCCGGGCAGGATTGCCCTGAGTCCGGTCCAGGGCCCTGAGCCATCGCCACAGAAGTGGGGGCAGGGTGGCCGTCCCCGAGCTCCACATGCATGACTGGTATAAACAAGAGCCCCTGCTGTGCCCCCACATCTACAAGACCCCCACCCCCCCCCCCAGGGCTGACGTGATTTTGAAGGCAAATATTGATAACATTAACCTCATAATATGGTCAGAGTTAGTAGTTTTTGCTTATCACTTCTTGATTTTTTTTTTTTTTTTAAAACCTCAACATCGGGCTTCCCCTGGTGGTCCAGTGGGTAAGGACACTGCCTTGCTGTGCAAGGGGTGCCGGTTCGATCCCTGGCCTGGGAAGATCCCACGTGCCGCGGAGCGGCTGGACCGATGTGTCCAACTACCGAGGCGGAGCTCTGGAGCGCATGCGCCCAGAACCGGTGCTCTGCAACAACAGAGGCCACTGCGATGGGAGGCCCGCAGGAGCCAAAGGACAAATATGGATGAAAATAGAGAAATGAAAGACCAATAGAAGTGGCCCGCCCGCTCCCCTCCCTCCCCAACCGGACCCCCGCCCAAAATAAATAAAGAAAGAAAGAAATCTTTAAAAAAAAAAAAACCTCAACATCACAAAAACATTTTTGGCAAGCAAATTGTTACCGGACAGAAGATTCTCCTAAGAAGGCTTTTAGTTCCACTTTAAAAAAAAAATACTTAAAAGAACCAATCAAATATAAAACAAAGTATGTTTCAAAGGATCCTGAGTGTGAGGAACGCTTTGCCTTCCAGTGGCTACTATCACAAAGGTGAGCGCAAGTCACGCGCCCGAACCTGCCCTGCTCAACCGCTGCTCGCTGACGCGCTCTCAGCTCTCCCCCGCCTCTTGGACATTCTCCAAAACTGGCTCCCCCCCTTACCCGGCCTCACCCTGCTCATGGTCCCTCTTCCTCCCGGAAGCCACCTTTTCGGAGCCTCCTGGGGCCTAGCAGGGTGCTCTCCGGAATGCGGTGGCCCTGCTCTTACCACCTAACGCCTCACTCTCTTAGGACCAGCACCCCTTCCTGAGGTCTGGTCCTCATGGCTCTGGCCGCTATTTGGAGGCCACAGCCTTCTCCGGGCAGGATTGCCCTGAGTCCGTCCAGGGCCCTGAGCCATCGCCACAGAAGTGGGGGCAGGGTGGCCGTCCCCGAGCTCCACATGCATGACTGGTATAAACAAGAGCCCCTGCTGTGCCCCCACATCTACAAGACGCCACCCCCAGGGCTGACGTGATTTTGAAGGCAAATATTGATAACATTAACCTCATAATATGGTCAGAGTTAGTAGTTTTTGCTTATCACTTCTTGATTTTTTTTTTTTTTTTAAAACCTCAACATCGGGCTTCCCCTGGTGGTCCAGTGGGTAAGGACACTGCCTTGCTGTGCAAGGGGTGCCGGTTCGATCCCTGGCCTGGGAAGATCCCACGTGCCGCGGAGCGGCTGGACCGATGTGTCCAACTACCGAGGCGGAGCTCTGGAGCGCATGCGCCCAGAACCGGTGCTCTGCAACAACAGAGGCCACTGCGATGGGAGGCCCGCAGGAGCCAAAGGACAAATATGGATGAAAATAGAGAAATGAAAGACCAATAGAAGTGGCCCGCCCGCTCCCCTCCCTCCCCAACCGGACCCCCGCCCAAAATAAATAAAGAAAGAAAGAAATCTTTAAAAAAAAAAAAAACCTCAACATCACAAAAACATTTTTGGCAAGCAAATTGTTACCGGACAGAAGATTCTCCTAAGAAGGCTTTTAGTTCCACTTTAAAAAAAAAATACTTAAAAGAACCAATCAAATATAAAACAAAGTATGTTTCAAAGGATCCTGAGTGTGAGGAACGCTTTGCCTTCCAGTGGCTACTATCACAAAGGTGAGCGCAAGTCACGCGCCCGAACCTGCCCTGCTCAACCGCTGCTCGCTGACGCGCTCTCAGCTCTCCCCCGCCTCTTGGACATTCTCCAAAAACTTCCAACACAGGCTCCTCTGACTCAGTCCGCCCCTCAGGATTAAGCCCCGGCTGCCCTGTTCCTCCTCTTGCTGGGCTGCACCTCTACCGCCTCCTCTAAACTCCAGACTCAGGGCCCCTGACCTCCTCGAGGCTCCCGCCGACTCAGCCTGCGCCGCCCTCAAGCCTCTCCTCCTCTTGGCTCCCTGCCTCGGCCAGGGGCACCCGGAGCCATCCAGGTGCGGGAACCCACGGGCAGCGGAACCTCTCTCTTTTGGCGCCCCCGCCTGGTCACTGCTGTTTCCCCTCAGTTCTGCCTCCTTCCCCTGCTAGCCTCCCCACCTACCTGTCTCCCTTCCTGCTGTGGCCTCAGCTCAGGACCTCACGGTGCTCCTGGATTGCACTTGCAGTGGCCCGGCACCTGGGGTGTGTCATCCAGCACCCAGCCTTTCCGCAGCCGCCCTGGGAGGCCTCTGGGTAAGCCCCTGGCTCCTCAACCCAGTGCAGGAGGCCCTCCATGACTGGGCGCTCTGTTTGAAATCAACCCTCTCTGCATCTGGAACACATAGCCCAGCGTTTGCTCAAGGCACTCTCTCTGCTTGGAAGTCCTTTCCTACAGTCCCTGCCTCAGGGACAGTCTTCGCCCGGGAAGCAGACCATCGTTCGTCTTTTGAGCCTGAGCTCAAGCACCATTTTCCCTCTGGAGCCTTTCAGCTTCTCTTGTCTCCCCTTCCCTTTGTCAGATCCCCAGTACCTGTGTCGTTTTAACTAACCACCCTCTCCTCACACCCACACTAGACCGTGGGCTCCTCCAGGTGTGGGGCTATTTCTTACTGATTTTTCTTTTCTTTTGACTGTGCCATGTGGCATGTAGGATCTTAGTTCTCAGACTAGGGGTAGAACCCAGGCCCCTGCATTGGGAAAGCAGAGTCTTAACCACTGGACCACCAGGGAAGTTCGATGTCTTACTTTTATCTCTAATCCTTAACCCAGAGTCAGGTCTGCTGGGGAGGCAGCTGGTGTTCTGGGCGGCCCCACTTCCTTCTGATCATAGATTCTGGCCAATAGGAGTGCCCTGAATTGGCCAGAGCAATTGGTTCAGGGGTGCACCGGATGTAAGCCAATCAGATGCCTTCCTGGGGTCTGTCCAAGTGGAGGTAAGACAAAAGGACACGTGTCCTTGAAGAATACAGATCCCCTGCTGCTGGACGCTGTCTCCCTTCACGTGGAGAAGGTCTGTCTGCGGCCGCAGGCGGAAGCGCAGCCTGGGGGAGACCAGCGGGTGCCGGAGGTGGACAGAGAGCACCGCGTGCCTCGGTCCCCAGCCCTCTCCCCGAGGGCCCTCTGACAGCCTGCTTCAGCTCTCAGACCTGACTGGGTGGCCTTTTGATGAGTCTCTCTTGCCAAAGCTATGAATTAGGTTCCTGCGCCTTTGTGACCAAACGGTCCTATTTGGGAAGGTTTACTGTTTTGTGAATGAAATTACAGGAACAATCCTAAATCAGTGGATGAATTAGTTCAGCAGAATGGGCAGAAGCTGCCGGGCCATCCTGACGTCAGACTCTGCCCCCCCCTGGGTTAAGCCCCTGGCTCCTCAACCCAGTGCAGGAGGCCCTCCATGACTGGGCGCTCTGTTTGAAATCAACCCTCTCTGCATCTGGAACACATAGCCCAGCGTTTGCTCAAGGCACTCTCTCTGCTTGGAAGTCCTTTCCTACAGTCCCTGCCTCAGGGACAGTCTTCGCCCGGGAAGCAGACCATCGTTCGTCTTTTGAGCCTGAGCTCAAGCACCATTTTCCCTCTGGAGCCTTTCAGCTTCTCTTGTCTCCCCTTCCCTTTGTCAGATCCCCAGTACCTGTGTCGTTTTAACTAACCACCCTCTCCTCACACCCACACTAGACCGTGGGCTCCTCCAGGTGTGGGGCTATTTCTTACTGATTTTTCTTTTCTTTTGACTGTGCCATGTGGCATGTAGGATCTTAGTTCTCAGACTAGGGGTAGAACCCAGGCCCCTGCATTGGGAAAGCAGAGTCTTAACCACTGGACCACCAGGGAAGTTCGATGTCTTACTTTTATCTCTAATCCTTAACCCAGAGTCAGGTCTGCTGGGGAGGCAGCTGGTGTTCTGGGCGGCCCCACTTCCTTCTGATCATAGATTCTGGCCAATAGGAGTGCCCTGAATTGGCCAGAGCAATTGGTTCAGGGGTGCACCGGATGTAAGCCAATCAGATGCCTTCCTGGGGTCTGTCCAAGTGGAGGTAAGACAAAAGGACACGTGTCCTTGAAGAATACAGATCCCCTGCTGCTGGACGCTGTCTCCCTTCACGTGGAGAAGGTCTGTCTGCGGCCGCAGGCGGAAGCGCAGCCTGGGGGAGACCAGCGGGTGCCGGAGGTGGACAGAGAGCACCGCGTGCCTCGGTCCCCAGCCCTCTCCCCGAGGGCCCTCTGACAGCCTGCTTCAGCTCTCAGACCTGACTGGGTGGCCTTTTGATGAGTCTCTCTTGCCAAAGCTATGAATTAGGTTCCTGCGCCTTTGTGACCAAACGGTCCTATTTGGGAAGGTTTACTGTTTTGTGAATGAAATTACAGGAACAATCCTAAATCAGTGGATGAATTAGTTCAGCAGAATGGGCAGAAGCTGCCGGGCCATCCTGACGTCAGACTCTGGTGGCCGGTTCCTCTCCTGACCACCCAAGCCTCCCTCCTCCCCTCCCCCTCTGCTGACAGTGTCAGCAATGGACAGATGCTCAGAGCTTTAAAGCTACACGCTTCTGGGACTTTCCCGGTGATCCAGTGGTCAAGAACACATCCTGCAAGACCGGGGACATGGGTTTGATCTCTAGTCGGGGAACTAGGATCCCCTATGCTGCAGAGCTGCTAAGCCCATGAACACAACTAAGACTTGATGCGGCCAAATTAATAAATATTTTTTAAAAATTTACAGAGTTCTTTCAGAACACATCTCTTGTTGGAATCTTACAACCATCCTACTGTGGAGTCAGGGCAGGCTTCTCACTCCCATGTTATGGATGAAGAAACTGAAGACTGGACTAGGAAATAACTGGTCCCCAGATATGTAGGAAGGCTGGGGCCAGGGTCAGGGGCGTGGCTGCCCCTAACCACGGTGCCCTGCTCTTCCAGCCACTTTTCCACCTTCTACTAGAAAAGCAAAAAGGCTGTTCTTGTTTCCAGGGAAGCAGGTGTCCTATCTTCATGCAGAGAGGAAGAATCTGAGAGGGTCTCTGCAGGCTGAAGGAGCAACTAGGTCCACAGCACTCCACTATGGGAATTTCAGGCCCCTGACCTCAGGCTTTCATCCCTGTTGTAGTAAAATGCATTTCCTCCCTAATGAAATGAAATCTTAACAGTCCATATGTGCATGAGTGTATATATCCCTATGTTAACCCTGAATCGCTATGTGTTTATTTAATTTTATTTTGTGTTTGCACAGCACGGCTTATAGGATTTTAGTTCCCTGACTGAGGCAACTAAGGGATTGAACCCAGGTCCCCCGAACCTCAGCAGTGAACGTGCTGTGTTCTAAGCCCTGCACCCCCAGGGAATTCCTGAGTGCCTTGGGCCACCATCAGGTGTCCCCCTCTAAGGGCACACCCTGCCCTCAGATGGGGAGAGTGGGGACAATCCAGTGACCTTTCACCTCCTGACACCTGTCTCACGGACCTGGGGGGCCTCACATGCTATGTCGCCAGCATCAGCCTTGCCAACCCAGGGCCACGAGCCCGGAGGAGAGGCGAGTCCTCTTCCCCCTGCCCGGTCCCAACTGTGTCCTCAAGACCCGCATCGGGGTCCTAAATCACATTCAATTCATAACTCACAGGGTTACGCGTTAGGGTCTGCTCTCTATGTGCCCAAGCATAGACAACAGAAAGAGATGAGATGTCCCAGGGTTGTCCTCATTTTTGATTTCGGACAAGTATCCCGTGAACCACCTCCCTGTCTCTACGTAGCTCCGATGTATTGGGTTCCAGGCCAAGTGGCTCAGGGGTAAAGATCCACCTGCCAGTGTAGAAGACACGGGCTCTATCCCTGGGAAGATCTCCTGGAGCAGGAAATAGAAACTCATTCCCCTACTCTTGCCTGGGAAATCCCATGGACAGAGAAGCCCAGGGGCTAGAGTCCATGAAGTCACAAAGGAGCCGGACATGACTGAGCACGCACGCAGCAGCCGCATGGCAGGAGGCAGCATAGCAGCTAGCTCAGCATTCAGGGGGAACACTGCTGAGCCCCAGTCTCCCCTCTGCCCCCAGCATCGGGAGAACTGGGCCAGTCATTCAACTCCACCCGGCCTCCATCTCTTTATCTGTAACGTGGGAGGGTAACTGGGGTTCCTCCTTCATGAGATTATCCTAGAGGATTAAAGGAACGAATGCCTGTACATGCTTGCATGCTAAGTTGGCTTCAGTTGTCTTTTTGTGATCCCATGCACTGTAGGGAGGAGCCCGCTAGGCTCCTTTGTCCATGGAATTCTCCAGGCAAGAATAGTGGAGTGGATAGCCTTGCCCTTGTCCAGTGGATATTCCTGGCCTAAGAAGGATTGAACCTGCGTCTCCTGCACTGCAGGCAGATTCTTTACCATCTGAGCTACTGGGGAATTTTGTGAGACATCTCATACAGTGTTGGGCCCAGAACCAACACTCACAGTGTCAGGTATTATGATGAAGATGCTAGATGTCATACCTACGTAAGCCTATGAAATCTTCACACATATTGAGGAATATTGTTATTATAACACTATTACCCTCATTTCACAAACAGGACATCAGAGGCTGAGAGAACTGGAGAACCAGAGCTCTGAGCGGATTCGCCCTTCTCAGACCGCATCAGGGTCCCCGGGGGGGATCCTCTTCCCCTGCCCGGTCCCAACTGTGTCCTCAAGACCATCGGGGTCCTAAATCACATTCAATTCATAACTCACAGGGTTACGCGTTAGGGTCTGCTCTCTATGTGCCCAAGCATAGACAACAGAAAGAGATGAGATGTCCCAGGGTTGTCCTCATTTTTGATTTCGGACAAGTATCCCGTGAACCACCTCCCTGTCTCTACGTAGCTCCGATGTATTGGGTTCCAGGCCAAGTGGCTCAGGGGTAAAGATCCACCTGCCAGTGTAGAAGACACGGGCTCTATCCCTGGGAAGATCTCCTGGAGCAGGAAATAGAAACTCATTCCCCTACTCTTGCCTGGGAAATCCCATGGACAGAGAAGCCCAGGGGCTAGAGTCCATGAAGTCACAAAGGAGCCGGACATGACTGAGCACGCACGCAGCAGCCGCATGGCAGGAGGCAGCATAGCAGCTAGCTCAGCATTCAGGGGGAACACTGCTGAGCCCCAGTCTCCCCTCTGCCCCCAGCATCGGGAGAACTGGGCCAGTCATTCAACTCCACCCGGCCTCCATCTCTTTATCTGTAACGTGGGAGGGTAACTGGGGTTCCTCCTTCATGAGATTATCCTAGAGGATTAAAGGAACGAATGCCTGTACATGCTTGCATGCTAAGTTGGCTTCAGTTGTCTTTTTGTGATCCCATGCACTGTAGGGAGGAGCCCGCTAGGCTCCTTTGTCCATGGAATTCTCCAGGCAAGAATAGTGGAGTGGATAGCCTTGCCCTTGTCCAGTGGATATTCCTGGCCTAAGAAGGATTGAACCTGCGTCTCCTGCACTGCAGGCAGATTCTTTACCATCTGAGCTACTGGGGAATGTGTGTGAGACATCTCATACAGTGTTGGGCCCAGAACCAACACTCACAGTGTCAGGTATTATGATGAAGATGCTAGATGTCATACCTACGTAAGCCTATGAAATCTTCACACATATTGAGGAATATTGTTATTATAACACTATTACCCTCATTTCACAAACAGGACATCAGAGGCTGAGAGAACTGGAGAACCAGAGCTCTGAGCGGATGTCTGTCCCTTCCCTGCACAAAGTGAAAGTGAGGTCACTCAGTCGCATCTGACTCTTTGCAACCACGAACGAGCCATGGGATTTTCTGGGCAAGAACACTGGATTGGCTGGCCTTTCCCTTCTCCAGGGCATCTTCCCAATCCAGGATCGAACCCAGGTCTCCCGCACTGCAGATGGCTTCTTTACCATCTGAGCCACCAGGGAAGCCCTCCTTGCACAAAAGCAGAGACATATCATGAGATGCTGGGATTGCTTTCAAAATGGCACAGACTCAGTCGTCAGCACCTTTCCAGCGGGCCTCCCAATCTCTCCAGTGGGAGCCTGGGCTTATCCTCATTGGTGTCGACCTGAACATCCCAGGCTCCCTTGCGCTGTTACTTCCAGCCACAGAAAGGTCCTTCTGCAGAACTGGATCACCTTCAGCTTTTGAGGCCCCACAAGGACCCAAGAGATACAGCAGGGCTGTGCTTTTCTGCCCCATGACCCACATGGGGCCGTCACGCTCCTCCCAGACCCAGGATTCAACGTGCGACTCTCCAGCTCTTCCCCTCCTCTTAGAAACGTCTCAGGCCGCCTCCGTCTTTCTCAAGTCCCCAGTTAAACCCAGACACGTTGGGCAGAGGCTCCACTCACCTGCCCAAGTGGAGAAGTTGAAGATGCTTCAGAAGGGGAAGTCCTCTCTGCTTGCTGCTCACCACCTCCCTGGTCCTCATCTCCCTTGCCCTGAACTGAGCAGCAGAAGCGCCAGGCCTTCCTTAAGTTCTGTGAGCACCTCTGTGGCCTTGGACATCCCTTCTGGGGGGCTGGACTCTGATGCCTCCCAACCCCCACCTTCTTTGATGGTGTTTCCTCTGACTCCTCAGTCAGCTTTTCCTCTGGGTCCCGACTTTTGTCTACATTTCCCTAATTCTTTTCCTGCCTGGGCTTCCCTGGTGGCTCAGCTGGTAAAGAATCCTCCTGCAATGCCGCAGGCCTGGGTTCGATCCCTGGGTTGGGAAGATGCCCTGGAGAAGGAAATGGCCACCCACTCCAGTATTCTCGCCTGGAGAATCCCATGGACAGAGGAGCCTGGCGGGCTACAGTCCACGGGGTCGCAGAGTCGGACACGCCTGAGAGACTTGCACTTTTCCTGCCTACTGTGTCAGGCCCCACCTCAGAACAAGTCATTCCCATCTGGAAATTCCAAGGCTGTGGAATCACAAAAGAGGGGCAACGAAGTTTTCGTGACAGAGCTCTGGCCCAGCACCCCTGGCCTTGGCTGGTGAGACAGTCCACACACTTACCACATCACTGGACCAGGCTTTCCTCCCTACTGCCCACTTAGGTCTGTTGTCTTTGGAAGAACTCCAGTGAAGTCGCTCCCCACCCTCATCCCCGCCTTTGACTCAGACACCCCAGCAGGAAAGCTCAGCTCCAAAGGCCAGCAAGTCCCTCCCCAGCCCACCTGGGGTGAAGGGGCCCTCCTTCTCCTTGGTGACCAATGGTAACCAGCTTTGTCACCGGAGGGAGGGAGGTGCAGAAGCTTCTGGACTGCAGGCAGGACCTGCAGGAGCTGGGAACAGAGGTCAGCCTTTCTGGGCAAAGCTGAGGTCCCCAGAGCTCGGGGCTGCTCTCTCCCGTGACCTACTCTTGCTCCACTTTCCCCTTCTCCATCTCAGATGACTCTCCCCCGATTCGCAGATCCTGGGCCAGTTGGTAGCGGCTGCAGCGGGGAAGGCGGCACGGCCAGCCGGAGGTGAGGGCCTCTGGTAGATACAGACGGACCCTTCCTTCCAAGAGAAAGGCCTGCAGACTTTGGTCGGGTGGACTGCCTCTGGAGGGGTTCCAGAGCCCCGGTGGGTGGGAGTAGGGACCGGGAGAGCTCAGCCCGCTAGGGAAGACCGGGGTTGGGTGTCCTCCCCGGAGGTCAGCTCATCGCTCCTCCGAGACCTGGGCGCTCACCTTATTGCAGGTCCCAGCGCAAGGCCGGTTGTTAGGGACGCCCTGCGTCACTAGGGGGCGGGACCTTGAGGAGGGTGCGCATGCGCTTTCCTGTAAACTGGGCCTCCGCCGACAGCCTACAGGCGGCGTGTGAAGTTGCCAAGGAAGGGCTGCCCTTCGACGGTGCTCGCCGCGCCTTGGCCCAGGGTTGACGCAAAGACATGTCCGCTGCTGAGGCAGCGTGTGGGGTCACTGGTCGGGCAGTGGGAACTCTGGCCTTAAGTTCCTGAACCCCTGATGACCCCAGTTGGCCCAGGCTGCAGCATCCCTGAAGAGCCACCCTCACCCTTTCTCCAGGGTGTCACCGAGGCCGAAGAGTGGCACAGGCAGGAAGGCCCAGGCCTCCACAGTGGTCTCTCCACCTATGGCCCCGGAATCAAAAGGGCACGTTTCACTCCCACATGGCCTTGGCTGGTGAGACAGTCCACACACTTACCACATCACTGGACCAGGCTTTCCTCCCTACTGCCCACTTAGGTCTGTTGTCTTTGGAAGAACTCCAGTGAAGTCGCTCCCCACCCTCATCCCCGCCTTTGACTCAGACACCCCAGCAGGAAAGCTCAGCTCCAAAGGCCAGCAAGTCCCTCCCCAGCCCACCTGGGGTGAAGGGGCCCTCCTTCTCCTTGGTGACCAATGGTAACCAGCTTTGTCACCGGAGGGAGGGAGGTGCAGAAGCTTCTGGACTGCAGGCAGGACCTGCAGGAGCTGGGAACAGAGGTCAGCCTTTCTGGGCAAAGCTGAGGTCCCCAGAGCTCGGGGCTGCTCTCTCCCGTGACCTACTCTTGCTCCACTTTCCCCTTCTCCATCTCAGATGACTCTCCCCCGATTCGCAGATCCTGGGCCAGTTGGTAGCGGCTGCAGCGGGGAAGGCGGCACGGCCAGCCGGAGGTGAGGGCCTCTGGTAGATACAGACGGACCCTTCCTTCCAAGAGAAAGGCCTGCAGACTTTGGTCGGGTGGACTGCCTCTGGAGGGGTTCCAGAGCCCCGGTGGGTGGGAGTAGGGACCGGGAGAGCTCAGCCCGCTAGGGAAGACCGGGGTTGGGTGTCCTCCCCGGAGGTCAGCTCATCGCTCCTCCGAGACCTGGGCGCTCACCTTATTGCAGGTCCCAGCGCAAGGCCGGTTGTTAGGGACGCCCTGCGTCACTAGGGGGCGGGACCTTGAGGAGGGTGCGCATGCGCTTTCCTGTAAACTGGGCCTCCGCCGACAGCCTACAGGCGGCGTGTGAAGTTGCCAAGGAAGGGCTGCCCTTCGACGGTGCTCGCCGCGCCTTGGCCCAGGGTTGACGCAAAGACATGTCCGCTGCTGAGGCAGCGTGTGGGGTCACTGGTCGGGCAGTGGGAACTCTGGCCTTAAGTTCCTGAACCCCTGATGACCCCAGTTGGCCCAGGCTGCAGCATCCCTGAAGAGCCACCCTCACCCTTTCTCCAGGGTGTCACCGAGGCCGAGGAGTGGCACAGGCAGGAAGGCCCAGGCCTCCACAGTGGTCTCTCCACAGCCCTAAGCCTGGCCCCAGGAATGACCAGCTTCACGGGGACTGGCTAGTTAGAAAAGGAAGTCACCCTTCCAGAGGGAAAGTGGAACCAAGGGTGGTGGGACGTTTCACTGGGGGCGGAGCTTAGCTTTAATCTCAGCTCCGCTGATGGTCACTAATTGGTAACCATAAGTTAAAACCTTAAAAGCTGGGTTAACTCATCAAAAAAAAAAACCAACCCACAAGTACCCTCACCCTGGTGACAGTGAGTTAAGAGCCGGGCCTTAACTCAGTGCCTCTTAACAGTGGCCACTGCCACAGCTGCCGGGATCCCAAGGGGTCTTGGGATGTCTCAGGGCTACAGGCAGCCAGGGGCCAGGAGCTCAGGCCCTTTCAAGTCCTCATTGGTGATTTACAACTCATCACCGCTGCCTCAATTAGGATGAGGAATCACGCAGGAGACCACAGCAGGGGGGCCTGCTCTGCTTGAGTAACTTTGACTAACTTCCAAATTCCAGAACTTCAGACTTGGAGATGGGTCCCTTCCCATCATGTTCATGCAGCAGCAGAGATCTGCTAACAGAGGTGGAGCTCCAGTGCCCGGCAGGGGAGGACTGCCCATCCCTCGGCTTCCTCCGGCTCTGGGCTGCCAGTTTCAGCTTCAGCTCAGGCTTGGGGCAGGGGCTGCGCAACCTGATCCCACATGTCAAGGAGCTGCTAAACTGGTGGACAATCACTGAGCCCATGCTCTGCAAGACAAGCCATCACCGTGAGCAACCCAAGCACCACAACAAAGAGCAGCCCAAGCACCACAACAAAGAGCAGCCCCTGCTCGTTTCAACTAGAGGACCACAGCAACAAAGAACAGCAGAGGCCACAACCAACAATAAACAAACTTTTTAAATGATTTTTTTCAGAAAAGAGTAGGCTTGCTTTGGCTCTGCTCCCTTCTGACCCCAAGACCTGCACCTGCCGCTCACCTGCCCGCCCACCCCTCTGCTGACTCTCCCCTTGGACGTCCAGGTGCCAGCCATCCCTGAAGAGCCACCTCACCCTTTCTCCAGGGTGTCACCGAGGAGTGGCACAGGCAGGAAGGCCCAGGCCTCCACAGTGGTCTCTCCACAGCCCTAAGCCTGGCCCCAGGAATGACCAGCTTCACGGGGACTGGCTAGTTAGAAAAGGAAGTCACCCTTCCAGAGGGAAAGTGGAACCAAGGGTGGTGGGACGTTTCACTGGGGGCGGAGCTTAGCTTTAATCTCAGCTCCGCTGATGGTCACTAATTGGTAACCATAAGTTAAAACCTTAAAAGCTGGGTTAACTCATCAAAAAAAAAAACCAACCCACAAGTACCCTCACCCTGGTGACAGTGAGTTAAGAGCCGGGCCTTAACTCAGTGCCTCTTAACAGTGGCCACTGCCACAGCTGCCGGGATCCCAAGGGGTCTTGGGATGTCTCAGGGCTACAGGCAGCCAGGGGCCAGGAGCTCAGGCCCTTTCAAGTCCTCATTGGTGATTTACAACTCATCACCGCTGCCTCAATTAGGATGAGGAATCACGCAGGAGACCACAGCAGGGGGGCCTGCTCTGCTTGAGTAACTTTGACTAACTTCCAAATTCCAGAACTTCAGACTTGGAGATGGGTCCCTTCCCATCATGTTCATGCAGCAGCAGAGATCTGCTAACAGAGGTGGAGCTCCAGTGCCCGGCAGGGAGGACTGCCCATCCCTCGGCTTCCTCCGGCTCTGGGCTGCCAGTTTCAGCTTCAGCTCAGGCTTGGGGCAGGGGCTGCGCAACCTGATCCCACATGTCAAGGAGCTGCTAAACTGGTGGACAATCACTGAGCCCATGCTCTGCAAGACAAGCCATCACCGTGAGCAACCCAAGCACCACAACAAAGAGCAGCCCAAGCACCACAACAAAGAGCAGCCCCTGCTCGTTTCAACTAGAGGACCACAGCAACAAAGAACAGCAGAGGCCACAACCAACAATAAACAAACTTTTTAAATGATTTTTTTCAGAAAAGAGTAGGCTTGCTTTGGCTCTGCTCCCTTCTGACCCCAAGACCTGCACCTGCCGCTCACCTGCCCGCCCACCCCTCTGCTGACTCTCCCCTTGGACGTCCACGTGGCTCCCACCCTCCCTGGAGCTCCCCACCGTCCCGCTCCCTCCACAGACTTCACCCCTGTCTGATCCCCTCTTCTCTTCACTGATGCTTCCCCACTGGAGCTCCATGAGGGCAGAAAGTTTTGTCTGATTCTCAGCAAGTGGCCAGTACCTGTCGGCTTATTTGTCTGGGTGTGCTGGGTCTTCGTTGTGGCCCGTAAGACCTTTGATCTGTATTGTAGCAGGTGGGATCTCAGTTCCCCGGGATTAAACCCAAGCCGCCTGCAGTGGAAGCTCAGAGTCTTCGTCACTGGACCATCAGGGAAGTCCCTGTTGGCTCATTTTATCAACAAATTGTCAGGCCTTCATGAAAATGACAAGTTGTTGTTCATGAAGTAAGTGAAACCAGAGAGGACCTGCCTGGCTCTCACGACGTTCACGTGACAGCTATGGATGTTGGTTAGGGAGGCCTTTATGGGCGCCCAGAACAGGTGAGGGGGTGCCCAGGCACGTGTGGCGATAAGGGGGGGGGGCCTGATCTGGACGCCAGGTGGCCTCGCAGCCCCGTGTGAGGTGCTGAACTGGTGACGGGGCACCCTTTGTTCAAGGCTGCACTCTTTTAGGCAAAAGAAACTTCTGGAGCTTCCTGTTCCTGTGTGGTAAGTCTCTTCCGTTGTCTCCAACTCTGCGAACCTATAGAGTGTAGCCTGTCAGGCTCCTCTGTTCATGGGATTTCTCAGGCAAGAACACTGGAGTCGGGCTTCCCTGGTGGTCCAGTGGGTAAGGAGTCTGCCTTGCAGTGCAAGGGGCACTGGTTCGATTCCTGGCCCAGGAAGATCCCATGTGCCGTGGAGCAGCTGGACCCGTGTGTCCAATTACGAGCCAGTGCTCTGGAGCACATGCGCCCAGACCCGGAGCTCTGCAATGACGAGAGAGGCCACTGTGATGGGAGGCCCACACAGGCCAAAGAATAAACAGGGATGAAAATAAATAAAAAACCAATAAAAGATGTCAAAATTAAAAAAAAAAAAAAAAAGAGAGAGAGAACACTGCCATTCCCTCCTCCAGGAGGAAACTGAGGTCTCTCGTCTCCTGCACTGGCAGGCGGGTTCTTTACCAGCAGTCCCGCCTGGGCGCCTCTGGAGCTTCCTGTGTGCATGTTACCTGGGAGCTAGTCACTCAGTCGTGTCCAACCCTTTGCGACCCTGTGGACCGTAGCCCGCCAAACTCCTCCATCCATGAGATTCTCTAGCCAAGAACCCTGGAGTGGGTTGCCATGCCCTCCTCCAGAGGATCTTCCTCACCCAGGTCTCCCGCACTGCAGGCAGATTCTTTACCCTCTGGGCCCGAGGTCGGCTATTGTGGCCCGTAAGACCTTTGATCTGTATTGTAGCAGGTGGGATCTCAGTTCCCCGGGATTAAACCCAAGCCGCCTGCAGTGGAAGCTCAGAGTCTTCGTCACTGGACCATCAGGGAAGTCCCTGTTGGCTCATTTTATCAACAAATTGTCAGGCCTTCATGAAAATGACAAGTTGTTGTTCATGAAGTAAGTGAAACCAGAGAGGACCTGCCTGGCTCTCACGACGTTCACGTGACAGCTATGGATGTTGGTTAGGGAGGCCTTTATGGGCGCCCAGAACAGGTGAGGGGGTGCCCAGGCACGTGTGGCGATAAGGGGGGGGGGCCTGATCTGGGCGCCGGGTGGCCTCGCAGCCCGTGTGAGGTGCTGAACTGGTGACGGGGCACCCTTTGTTCAAGGCTGCACTCTTTTAGGCAAAAGAAACTTCTGGAGCTTCCTGTTCCTGTGTGGTAAGTCTCTTCCGTTGTCTCCAACTCTGCGAACCTATAGAGTGTAGCCTGTCAGGCTCCTCTGTTCATGGGATTTCTCAGGCAAGAACACTGGAGTCGGGCTTCCCTGGTGGTCCAGTGGGTAAGGAGTCTGCCTTGCAGTGCAAGGGGCACTGGTTCGATTCCTGGCCCAGGAAGATCCCATGTGCCGTGGAGCAGCTGGACCCGTGTGTCCAATTACGAGCCAGTGCTCTGGAGCACATGCGCCCAGACCCGGAGCTCTGCAATGACGAGAGAGGCCACTGTGATGGGAGGCCCACACAGGCCAAAGAATAAACAGGGATGAAAATAAATAAAAAACCAATAAAAGATGTCAAAATTAAAAAAAAAAAAAAAAAGAGAGAGAGAACACTGCCATTCCCTCCTCCAGGAGGAAACTGAGGTCTCTCGTCTCCTGCACTGGCAGGCGGGTTCTTTACCAGCAGTCCCGCCTGGGCGCCCTCTGGAGCTTCCTGTGTGCATGTTACCTGGGAGCTAGTCACTCAGTCGTGTCCAACCCTTTGCGACCCTGTGGACCGTAGCCCGCCAAACTCCTCCATCCATGAGATTCTCTAGCCAAGAACCCTGGAGTGGGTTGCCATGCCCTCCTCCAGAGGATCTTCCTCACCCAGGTCTCCCGCACTGCAGGCAGATTCTTTACCCTCTGAGAGGCCACAGAGGCCCCCAGAGCTTCTGGTCCTGTTTATTGAACAATCATAGCCAGCATGGCCATGCAGGTCTTCACCGTCACCTCGTGGGGTCCACGTCCCGGCTCACTTTGCCTCCCCCAGTCCCCATCGTCTTGTGTCTCACGGAGCCCGGCCCCGGGTGTCCTCTGGGCTCAGCTGCCTGGCCTGCAGCCTCACGCCCTCTGTTTAGCCTCCAGGTGGGGTCAGCTGGCTCCTCAGGGCTCCAGCACTGGCCCCGTCTGCGGCCTCTTCAGTCCGTGTGAATCCCCGCGTGCGCCCAGTCAGAGCTGGCTGAGGGCATAGGCTCGGGCTGCGCTGAGGGCAGCTTCCAGGTCAGCAGTGCTCCCGGTGCCCTGGGCCACCACTCGGGAGCCCCAGGCCTTGCCCCCCATGCGGCCGCACACAGCCAGCGCCCAGGCCTCTGCCGTGAAGGCCGGGGTGGCACTCTGGGGACAGAAACAGAAGGGGCAGTGATGCGGAGCAGCCCTCTCTGCTCCACCCACTCACCGTGCCCTTGAGAGTGGAGCCACGGGGCGCAGGGCCCTCTCCCGAGCTGGGCACACGGCGGGGTAAGCGGGTGAGGAGGCAGGAGAGGGGTGGGCTGGGCACACATTGGGAGGCTGATGAGCGGCTGCTACCATGGGCAGGCGGTATGCAGCCTGGAGGTGGGGTGGTGGGAATGAGGGGCTCCTTCGAGGGTCAGAGGAGGCAGTGGGATAGGAACAAGGCGGTGGCCCTCGCCCCACCCTGGGCTATCCTCAGAGGTCACCTCTGCCCAGCTGGGGCTTCCTCGTGTGGGGAGAATCAAAGGCACAGGACCAGCGAGCAGGGCCAGGAGACGAGCGGGGTGGGGCCGCCCTCCCCTTCTCTCACCTGGGCCACCTGACAGGCGCACAGCACCTTCCCGCGCGGCTGGGGGCTGAGGAGCAGCACGGACGTGCTGGGCGCCTGCTTACACAGCTGCCGGACCACCTTCACCAGCACCTGCGTCGGCGGGGGTGGAGGGCAGAGGGCCACCTCTCAGCCACCCGGACCTCTACCCTGCCTCCCTGCCAGGGCTGTCTGTCCCCTCACCAAACCCTGGGGCCACTCCGACCCCAACACTTACTGAGAGGGACTCGGTGGAAACTGTGTCCACAATCAGGGGCCCCTCCGAGTGCCGCTGCAGCAGCTCCTGAGTTTTCTGTGCAGCCTGTGGGGCAGGAAGGACCGCTTGGGGATCATCAGGCTGGGAGGCAATTGGCCCCTACTTCTGAACTGAGCCCCAACCCATGAATCCCTTCTCAAGTTCCCCTTCCCCCCGCAAAGGTGCCTAGAATGACTGCCTTCTTCTGGGTCTCCTCCTTGTCCTTTCAGTCCTCCCTTTCATCACAGCCCCAGGCCCCACAGATGGGCGGCTCACAGCGAAAGGACGAGCTAGAGCAGATGGGCGAGGGGGGCGGCGGGAGGGGCCACAGTCAAGGAGCAATTAGGGCTGAATGGCGTAATCAAGTCAGCTTCCTGGGGGGAGAGTCTGAGCCAGGCTCCAGAGTTGGAGGAGAGACCCAATTTGGCAGAGAGAAGTGGGGGACCTGGCGCCCAGCTGGCAGAAGGGAGGGAGAGGGAAGGGCCGCTACCCACTCTCGCCCCCGCCAGGCCGGGAGGCGTCTCGGCGTGCGGGCCAGAGCATCTGATGCCTGCTGGTGTGCTGGTCTCTGCCCCCTGGGTGCAGCCAGACCCCCACCTGCCCCATTTCCAGCTTCCGGACGGCAGTGTTGGCACGCCGCTGCAGCGCCTTCAGTGTGGCCTGAAGCTCCTGCCGCTGCCACTGGGGCATCAGGGCGGTGTCCACGGCCTACGGTCAGAGGCGGCACATCACTCCCTGCCCTGGCCCCGGCCTCTGAGGCAGGGACCAGCAGGGCCCAGCAGGGCCGGGAGAGAGGCCACACCCCCTGCACCCCCACCCCTGCGGACCAACAGCATGCATCTGGGCCAGCTGGAGTCTAAGGGGAAGGCTGCGGGGAGACGGGCAGGTTCGGGGGGCACGGGGAGGGGGACAGGGCCAGGAGGAGGAGGGGGCAGATCCAAGCGGGGGTGGCCCTCACGTCTGTGAGCCGCCCCATGTCCTTGGACAGCCGGTGCGCCTCCGCCATGTCCCGGCTGCCCTGACTCAGCCGCGCTGTGGCCGCCTCCACCTCCTGGGCCAGGCTCTGGCCCACCTCCCGGGCCTGCAGGGAGGGAACAGGACGGTCAGGGCGGCTTGGCTTATCTGCCCTCCCCAGACAGGGGCTCTCAACCTACTGCTAGGCAGGGCTGCGTTAGAAACGTTTAACAACCTGGGCCCATCAAGGCGGCAGGACACCACAACAGACGCCAGCAGCCAGCAGCCGGATGACCGGATCGGCCCACAGGTATGAGCCCCTGGCCCGAGCACACCAGCTGCGTGCTCTGGCCCATCCACACCCAGAAGCCTCCCAGGCTCCGCCGGTGTGCTGACCTCCTGGGCCTGGTCCCCAGTGACGGCCAGCAGGCGGGTGACGCCCTTGGTGAGCTGGCGCTCCCCGACGATGACCAGGTCGCCTACAGCCCCCGTGCGCAGCAGGTGCCTGAGGGCCGAGGGAGTCTGGGTGATTATGGGAGACAGAAAGAGTGGCTGAAGCTCTATGCCGAGGCGGGGGCCCCAGGGCCCAGGGGAGGGAGACAGTCCCGGGTCTGGGCCAGGGCGGGCAGAGAGGAGCGACTCACGTCCCACAGCACAGCTCCACGGACGTCTGCAGCGCAGCCTGGGAGGCGGGGTCCAGCGCACGGGCCACGGGCACCCCCACAGACACCACGCGCACAGGGTCTGGGTACACCTGACGGTGAGAGGACAGGTCTGCTAACAGGCTTGTGGGGGCAGGGGCGTCACACGTTCTCTACCCAGGGGGCTCTCCAACGCACCTCATCCAGAGCGCGCAGGCCGGGGACGTGGGCAGTGCGTGCCAGAGCCACCTCCTCCATGTACACGGCCTCGTCCTGCCCCACGGCCTTCTGCACTGTGCCCTCCACTGCCCGGAGCAGCTCTGGGGTCAGTGGGGCCTGGGAGTCAGGGGAAACAGGCCAGCAGGGAGTCAGTCCCCTGCCTGGGAGTGACGTGTGAGGAAGCAGCCAGTGTTCACTGAAGCAGCCCCCGGCCAGCACACCACGCGCACTCGGTACCCATTAGTGGAGCTGGCAGCTCTTTAGAAAGCTTCCTGGGGACCGGGCCTACTGGAAGCTGCAGGCCTCTCGCTAGGCGCTGAAGGTTGATGGAGAAACAGAAAACGGAGGCGCTGCGCTCTGAGAGCTGACAACTAGGGGCAGCCAGCGGAAGAGAGGATGGGGGAACACGGGAGCAAGGAGTAAGCAGGTGGAACAGGATTTAGTCAGTGTGCGCTTCCTGCAGGATTTGAGCCAGCTGGACACGGAGACAGGGTGGCCGGTAAGGGAGAGGGCAGCCCAGCCTGAGGAAGGACGGCCTGCGGGACAGCAGGGACAAGGACGCTGGAGCGGAAGCGAGGGCTCGGGACACCGGCTCGCCTGAGCCTCACTGGCACAGGAGGGGCCTGATGGGAGGACCCCGCCCAAGGTCCCCCAGTGACTGAGCGAGGGGAGCCCAGCCCTCTCACTGGTCAAACTCTCCCCCGAACCAGACTCTAAGGCTGCCGCCTCATGTGAAGGCTGCCGCTCCGTGCCCGGCTCACCTGCGTGGCCACGTCGAAGCGCAGCCGCTCGGGATTGAGATGCGAGCCTCGCTGCTCCGTGCCGGGGCCCAGGGCCTGCCGCAGCGCCCAGCTGAGCAGGTGGACAGCCGTGTGCTTCTGCATGCAGCTCAGACGCCAGGCCTGAAACACTTCTGTCACCGAGGGTCGCGGGTGCAGGGGGATGGGGAGCGGGAAGGGGCTGCAGGAGGTCCAGAGCAGCAGGGGAGGGGTCCTCACCTCATCCACGTGCAGCTGCACCTGGTCCCCGACCCTGAGGCGCTCAGGGGCCACCACCTCATGCAGGATGAAGCCTCCGCAGACCTGGGCCCTGGCCACTGGGAAGAGCACGTCCTGGGGGGACAGGGCCAAGGCGCCGAGTGCCTGCAGCCTCTCCCGCCTCTCCCTCCTTCTGGCTCAGAGCCTCTGGGTTTCTGTGTGTGTGGTGTGGGGGCCGGGGGGCTCACCTGTTGGCCCACTAGCACCAGGTAGCCTCGGTCAGAAGCCTGGCCTCCCTGCTCAGCATAGAAGTTGGTTTTGTCCAAGAGGAGGCCACAGCGCTGGCCTTCCCCGACGGAGGCCACTGCTGTCCCATCCTCCGTATACAGCTGGAGCACCAGGGCCTCACAGGTGCCGAACTCTGCCAGGGCCAAGACTGGTCATCAGTGCCTGGCGGGGGCTAGGGACGTGGGTCTGCGCCTCCCTGAAGCCAACAGGCACCAGGCTGGGCGGGGGGCACTTCCAGCCGGCCCAGAGCAGCCCCTGGTGGAGGCACGGGCCTGGTGGCTGGTGTGTCGCCCTCCCAAGCCCGTCCTGGTCAGGCAAGCCCGTGGCCCGTGCCCCAGTCCCCACTCTCACCGTAAGTGCCGCCGGGCCGCAGGGAGTAGCTGTACTTGGGGCTGTCGTCGGTTGGGGGCACGCCTTGGCGCCGCAGCTCCCCCAGCGCGTGGATGTCAAGCCTGAGCCTCACTGGCACAGGAGGGGCCTGATGGGAGGACCCCGCCCAAGGTCCCCCAGTGACTGAGCGAGGGGAGCCCAGCCCTCTCACTGGTCAAACTCTCCCCCGAACCAGACTCTAAGGCTGCCGCCTCATGTGAAGGCTGCCGCTCCGTGCCCGGCTCACCTGCGTGGCCACGTCGAAGCGCAGCCGCTCGGGATTGAGATGCGAGCCTCGCTGCTCCGTGCCGGGGCCCAGGGCCTGCCGCAGCGCCCAGCTGAGCAGGTGGACAGCCGTGTGCTTCTGCATGCAGCTCAGACGCCAGGCCTGAAACACTTCTGTCACCGAGGGTCGCGGGTGCAGGGGGATGGGGAGCGGGAAGGGGCTGCAGGAGGTCCAGAGCAGCAGGGGAGGGGTCCTCACCTCATCCACGTGCAGCTGCACCTGGTCCCCGACCCTGAGGCGCTCAGGGGCCACCACCTCATGCAGGATGAAGCCTCCGCAGACCTGGGCCCTGGCCACTGGGAAGAGCACGTCCTGGGGGGACAGGGCCAAGGCGCCGAGTGCCTGCAGCCTCTCCGCCTCTCCCTCCTTCTGGCTCAGAGCCTCTGGGTTTCTGTGTGTGTGGTGTGGGGGCCGGGGGGCTCACCTGTTGGCCCACTAGCACCAGGTAGCCTCGGTCAGAAGCCTGGCCTCCCTGCTCAGCATAGAAGTTGGTTTTGTCCAAGAGGAGGCCACAGCGCTGGCCTTCCCCGACGGAGGCCACTGCTGTCCCATCCTCCGTATACAGCTGGAGCACCAGGGCCTCACAGGTGCCGAACTCTGCCAGGGCCAAGACTGGTCATCAGTGCCTGGCGGGGGCTAGGGACGTGGGTCTGCGCCTCCCTGAAGCCAACAGGCACCAGGCTGGGCGGGGGGCACTTCCAGCCGGCCCAGAGCAGCCCCTGGTGGAGGCACGGGCCTGGTGGCTGGTGTGTCGCCCTCCCAAGCCCGTCCTGGTCAGGCAAGCCCGTGGCCCGTGCCCCAGTCCCCACTCTCACCGTAAGTGCCGCCGGGCCGCAGGGAGTAGCTGTACTTGGGGCTGTCGTCGGTTGGGGGCACGCCTTGGCGCCGCAGCTCCCCCAGCGCGTGGATGTCAAGCCGCAGCCCCTGCTCCTGGACTGGCTCGGCCTGCTGTGCCCGGTGCTGCAGGACAGGCAGGTGTGCACGGAAGGAGTGCAAGGAGACCCGTCTCTGCCGTGCAGCTGGGGACCCCTACACCCCCCCAGGATAAGCCCTCGGCCTGGGCTGGCTGCTGGAGGCCGCGGGCTGGGCTCTCAGGACCAGGCCTCCCTCACCCACCGCTGCCCCCAGGCCCCTCCCCTTCTGCTCCTCCGTGTGGCCCGCTGTGCTCGCCTTCCTCTCCGTGGGCTGCGGCTGGAGCCTGAGCGAGGGGGCAGACCGCACCCCAGCCTGCTGTTGCCCTCCTCCCACAAGAACTGAGGGGTGGGGAGGGGACCGTGACCTAGCAGAACCGGGGTGGGGCTGCCCCGCCTGTACCTGGGCCTCCTCCTGGGCCAGCCGCTCCAGCCCAGCAGTGTCCAGCTGCACCCCCTTTTCCTCCAGCATCAGCTCCACCAAGTCCAGGGGGAGCCCCAGGTTCCCAGCCAGCGACAAGGACCAGGCCACTTCGGCTGTGAGGAAAGAGAACAAGGGGCCTCAGGGGCAATGAGGGAGGGAGGGCAAGGCAGAGGGTCTGGTCGTTTCTGATCACGCAGAAGCCACTGGATGCCAAGCACACGGGCCCTCTGCCCACACTGGGCAGGCCCTGGAGAGGGGTCACCGTCAGGCTCCAAAGCCAGAGCTGGGGGTAGCCAGGGTCCTCCCTTGGCCTATGTCATTTCAGAGGGCAGCTCATTCATGGCATGTGGCCAGCCTCGGAAAGCAGAGAACAGAGGCAAGGCCCGCTGGGCAGTGGGGAAGTGAGGAGAAGCAGGGTCGGGGTGCAGAGGACCAGGAGAGGGACGTGGAGGGCGGCGCAGTGAGGCCGGGGCCTGGCTCGCCTAGATGGGGCTCTCACACCTCAGCCAGGTGCCCCACTCACCTGGGAACACATCGGAAGGCCCCAGGTGCTTCAGGGTCCGCTCGATGATCCGCCGACCTCGCCGCAGGGAGGCCAGGAAGGCCGCCTCGTCCTCGGACACCAGGCTGGCTATCTGAACGGGGGCGGGGCAGGGTTGGAGCCGGGCCTCCTGTGGGGGAGAGCCTCTCTGCACCGTCTCGAGGGCCCCTCCCTCGGCCATCTGGACCCCGTACCTGGGTCGCGCTCCTCCGCAGCTCTGGGTAGGCGTCTCCCTGGGGACGGTGGAGAGGCTCAAGGAGGTGTCAGAGCCACCGCGCCTCCACCCCAGGCCTCCCTGGAACACCTGCCCTGGGGGGTCAGAGAGGCTGATGGACGGGGGAGGGATCCAGGCAGGGAATTGGCTCTGGCGGGGGGCGGGGGGTGATACAGGCAGAAGGGGGCCCCGAGGCCAAAGGCCCAGCCATCTGGGCAAGGAGGCTCCCTGCTTTCTGCGAGTCCACCTAGAGGACGCTGGGCTGGCCATCCAGGCCCAGGGAACCCAGGTCGGGCATGCTAATGGGCTCACGGACAGGCTCCCCGAGTCCCGTGGGGGGCCCGGGGACGCGAGGAAGCGCTGCCCTTACCAGCGTCTCCACCACCACAGGCACCAGGCTGCCCAGGAAGCCAGGCGGTGCCCGCAGCACCTCCGTGGAGAACCGCACGGCGCGACGGAGGATCCGACGCAGGATCAGCCTGGACGGGGAGCCCCAGCAGCCCCGGGTCAGCGGGGAGGGAGAGGGAGGCCAAGGTGCAGAGTGTATGCTCCCTTCCCCCGCTCCTGCCGTCTCAGCCCCACCTGCCTCCCCACCACCCTCCCTCCGCCTCCCGTGGCCCTTCCAGACTCACGGGCGCCAGACATCCCAGGGAGACGCCATCGGCGATGCAGATGCTGAGGGTGCGGATGTGGTCAGCCACCACGCGGTACGCTGTGTCCGTGCGCCCCTCGTCAGCTGCCCCCACCCGGCCTGAGTACGGGGGTGCCCCACAACCCTGGGAGCAGGAGGAGAGAGATGGCTGCTGGCCCTGCCATTCACCACAGCACTCAAGTCCAGAGCCTGGGCCAGCCTCGACTGGTTCTCCTCTCTGCATCTCCTCCACCGGCGCCTTGTACGTCGACCTCCATGAGACCTCTCAGATCAGTCTGCTTTTCTCCACCTCCTCTGCTGCCAGGCCACGCCACATCCTGCTGTCTTTTCTGAACTATGAAACAGCTCCCAGTTTCTCATTTTTAAAAAACCGGGCCTCCTGTGGCCGGGGAGGGTTGGAGCCGGGCCTCCTGTGGGGGAGAGCCTCTCTGCACCGTCTCGAGGGCCCCTCCCTCGGCCATCTGGACCCCGTACCTGGGTCGCGCTCCTCCGCAGCTCTGGGTAGGCGTCTCCCTGGGGACGGTGGAGAGGCTCAAGGAGGTGTCAGAGCCACCGCGCCTCCACCCCAGGCCTCCCTGGAACACCTGCCCTGGGGGGTCAGAGAGGCTGATGGACGGGGGAGGGATCCAGGCAGGGAATTGGCTCTGGCGGGGGGCGGGGGGTGATACAGGCAGAAGGGGGCCCCGAGGCCAAAGGCCCAGCCATCTGGGCAAGGAGGCTCCCTGCTTTCTGCGAGTCCACCTAGAGGACGCTGGGCTGGCCATCCAGGCCCAGGGAACCCAGGTCGGGCATGCTAATGGGCTCACGGACAGGCTCCCCGAGTCCCGTGGGGGGCCCGGGGACGCGAGGAAGCGCTGCCCTTACCAGCGTCTCCACCACCACAGGCACCAGGCTGCCCAGGAAGCCAGGCGGTGCCCGCAGCACCTCCGTGGAGAACCGCACGGCGCGACGGAGGATCCGACGCAGGATCAGCCTGGACGGGGAGCCCCAGCAGCCCCGGGTCAGCGGGGAGGGAGAGGGGAGGCCAAGGTGCAGAGTGTATGCTCCCTTCCCCTGCTCCTGCCGTCTCAGCCCCACCTGCCTCCCCACCACCCTCCCTCCCGCCCCTCCCCGTGGCCCTTCCAGACTCACGGGGCGCCAGACATCCCAGGGGAGACGCCATCGGCGATGCAGATGCTGAGGGTGCGGATGTGGTCAGCCACCACGCGGTACGCTGTGTCCGTGCGCCCCTCGTCAGCTGCCCCCACCCGGCCTGAGTACGGGGGTGCCCCACAACCCTGGGAGCAGGAGGAGAGAGATGGCTGCTGGCCCTGCCATTCACCACAGCACTCAAGTCCAGAGCCTGGGCCAGCCTCGACTGGTTCTCCTCTCTGCATCTCCTCCACCGGCGCCTTGTACGTCGACCTCCATGAGACCTCTCAGATCAGTCTGCTTTTCTCCACCTCCTCTGCTGCCAGGCCACGCCACATCCTGCTGTCTTTTCTGAACTATGAAACAGCTCCCAGTTTCTCAGCTTCTACTCGCTTCCCTCCAGCCCATCCTCCACACAAGTAACAGGAGTGCCTTTAGAAAGTGACAAGCAGGGACCTCCCTGGTCAACACAGGGTGCCTGGGTTCAATGCCTGGTTGAGGAAGTAAGATCCCACTTGCCACAACTAAATAAGGGCACCGCAAGTACTAAGGAAAGAGGAGCAGTATCAGCTTGTAAACTGAGCTGGAGTCTCGCGTCTGACACCCCTGTATCCGGGCTGGTCACGGTCACTGTCCCGGCAGGCAGGAATACTCTGAGTTCTCCACAAAGACGGTGAGCCACGGTGGTGAGCCCTGCTGCGAGCAGGTCAGAGCGGCTTCTGGAAGGGTAGAGGCCGGCTCACCTGGTGGATGGCACTGAGCAGCGGGGAAAAGAGGTCGGTGTCGTAGGTGGAGCGTCTGCCTTGCAACACAGCCACCAGCCTTTCCAGGCCCATTCCCGTGTCCACGTGCCGCTGGGGCAGGGGCTGCAGGCTTCCGTCTGCCTCTCTGGCCAGGAAAGTTGTGCAAGGTGAGCCCCACCCCGCCACAGGGTGACAGGGATGAGGCAGATGCTCAAGTGGCATAAAGGGATGAGGAGGGGTTCCTGGGGAGCCAACAGCGGAAGGAACCAGAGGGCGGTGTCCTCCCCGCTCCTCCACCCCCAGAGCCTTGGTCCTGTCCTTTCTCATAAAGGGTGATCTCCACCTCAGGGCCTTGCCTGGCCCTACTTCTGGGACACAATTCTTTGCCTTATAAAGAGGCATGTCAAGGCTGGTAGAAAATCGGAAGAGACCACGCTGACGCTGTGTCCGTGCGCCCCTCGTCAGCTGCCCCCACCCGGCCTGAGTACGGGGGTGCCCCACAACCCTGGGAGCAGGAGGAGAGAGATGGCTGCTGGCCCTGCCATTCACCACAGCACTCAAGTCCAGAGCCTGGGCCAGCCTCGACTGGTTCTCCTCTCTGCATCTCCTCCACCGGCGCCTTGTACGTCGACCTCCATGAGACCTCTCAGATCAGTCTGCTTTTCTCCACCTCCTCTGCTGCCAGGCCACGCCACATCCTGCTGTCTTTTCTGAACTATGAAACAGCTCCCAGTTTCTCAGCTTCTACTCGCTTCCCTCCAGCCCATCCTCCACACAAGTAACAGGAGTGCCTTTAGAAAGTGACAAGCAGGGACCTCCCTGGTCAACACAGGGTGCCTGGGTTCAATGCCTGGTTGAGGAAGTAAGATCCCACTTGCCACAACTAAATAAGGGCACCGCAAGTACTAAGGAAAGAGGAGCAGTATCAGCTTGTAAACTGAGCTGGAGTCTCGCGTCTGACACCCCTGTATCCGGGCTGGTCACGGTCACTGTCCCGGCAGGCAGGAATACTCTGAGTTCTCCACAAAGACGGTGAGCCACGGTGGTGAGCCCTGCTGCGAGCAGGTCAGAGCGGCTTCTGGAAGGGTAGAGGCCGGCTCACCTGGTGGATGGCACTGAGCAGCGGGGAAAAGAGGTCGGTGTCGTAGGTGGAGCGTCTGCCTTGCAACACAGCCACCAGCCTTTCCAGGCCCATTCCCGTGTCCACGTGCCGCTGGGGCAGGGGCTGCAGGCTTCCGTCTGCCTCTCTGGCCAGGAAAGTTGTGCAAGGTGAGCCCCACCCCGCCACAGGGTGACAGGGATGAGGCAGATGCTCAAGTGGCATAAAGGGATGAGGAGGGGTTCCTGGGGAGCCAACAGCGGAAGGAACCAGAGGGCGGTGTCCTCCCCGCTCCTCCACCCCCAGAGCCTTCGGTCCTGTCCTTTCTCATAAAGGGTGATCTCCACCCTCACCCTCTGCTTGGGCCCTTGCCTGAGGCCAGACCCCTACTTTCTGGGACACAATTCTTTGCCTTATAAAGAGGCATGTCAAGGCTGGTAGAAAATCGGAAGAGATTATCAAATTCAGCTCCATTACACGATAAGAGGGCAGAGGCCAGAGGCCAGCAGTGGCTAGTTTCAGTGTCATGGGCAAAGATGAGGATTAAATCAGTTACCATCTGAAAATGTTCAGAAATATGCCTGAAAGTGGCAGCGTTAGTTGCTCAGTCGTGTCTCACTCTTTTGTGACCCCGTGACTGTAGCCGGCCAGGCTCCTCTGTCTATGAGATTCTCCAGGCAAGAATACTGGAGTGGGTAGCCATGCCCTTCTCCAGGGGATCTTCCTGCCCTGGGGATTGAACCGAGGTCTCCTGCATTGAAGGCAGATTCTTTACGATCTGAGCCACCAGGAAAGCCCACAGAAATATGCCTGGCACATTGTGAATGTTAGTTTAAGTGGATCAACGTCTCCTGACTGCCGACTTTTTCACTTCCTGTCAGGGGTCTGCCTCCTCCTCTAGCACCCCATTACCTGTTGTGTTGCATGAAGACCAGATTCCAAAGCTCGACCAGCTGGGGGGCCCCCGCCCCACCAGACAAGTCATAGTGGATCTCAGTGCAGGGCCCACAAGGGCCAGTATCCCCCATCTCCCAGAAGTTCTCCTCTGGCCCAAAGCAGAGTACGTGGCTGGCAGGCACCCTGAGAAGAAAGCCAGACGGGTGGTGGGAGACCAAGGCAGAAGTGGGGGACCCCTCGCCTCTGCTGCCAGGAAAACCCTTCCGCTGAGCCCAGCAGGAGGGGGAACAGGCCCGACCCTACGGTGTCGCGGGATGTGCGGAGACCCTGAGGCCTGGTGCTGGTTATTTTCCAGTCCTCGTGTGCTTCAGGAGTGGACGCAAACTGGGTAGACTCACCCTAAGCTGAGCCAGATGTCCCTGCTCTCCAGGTCTGGGCCCAGCCCAGTCTTGGGGTCACCACCAAAGTAGGAGACCCACAGCCTCTCCTCAGGGATCCCATACACCTGAGTCAGCAGCTCCCAGGCCATGCTGCATGCCTCCTCCTGCAGTGGAGACCCGGGAAGACGGGTGAGAGGCCCCACCGAAGTGCCAATCCACACGGGTGCCACCCTCGGCTGAAGGCAAAACCATTGCCACCACCCATCTGCTTCCGAGGTTTTCCTGCACAGAAAGCGTCCTCTCTCTTCTGAATCCTACTTTTTTTCAAGTCCCACCTTCTCCATGAAATCCCCTATCCCCCTTAGCCTGAGAGGACTTGAACACCTGCCTTTTGACCGTTTATTTACAATAATTATTGATCAACCATTAGTCAGGAGGCATAGTCCTGGTCCTCAAGATTACAGCCCAATCATGAAAGCGAGACACATTTCTGTGATACGCGTCCACCGAGCGCTTGGCCTCTGGGTGTAGCACGAAGACTCTAAGAGTATAGACAGAACGAACCTTGACCACCTTCTTGGTTGACCAGGGACCCTTTCCTAACTCCAGGGCTTCCTGGAGACTCACCTTAAAATATTCACCCCCCAAGGCCCAATTGCCCAGCATCTCAAAGAAGGTATGATGGGAAAGGTCTCGGCCCACATCTTCCAGGTCGCTGTGGCGGCCTCCAGCCCTCACACACTTCTGACTGTTGCATGAAGACCAGTTTCCCAAGTCACCAGCTGGGGGCCCCACCAGACAAGTCATAGTGGATCTCAGTGCAGGGCCCACAAGGGCCAGTATCCCCCATCTCCCAGAAGTTCTCCTCTGGCCCAAAGCAGAGTACGTGGCTGGCAGGCACCCTGAGAAGAAAGCCAGACGGGTGGTGGGAGACCAAGGCAGAAGTGGGGGACCCCTCGCCTCTGCTGCCAGGAAAACCCTTCCGCTGAGCCCAGCAGGAGGGGGAACAGGCCCGACCCTACGGTGTCGCGGGATGTGCGGAGACCCTGAGGCCTGGTGCTGGTTATTTTCCAGTCCTCGTGTGCTTCAGGAGTGGACGCAAACTGGGTAGACTCACCCTAAGCTGAGCCAGATGTCCCTGCTCTCCAGGTCTGGGCCCAGCCCAGTCTTGGGGTCACCACCAAAGTAGGAGACCCACAGCCTCTCCTCAGGGATCCCATACACCTGAGTCAGCAGCTCCCAGGCCATGCTGCATGCCTCCTCCTGCAGTGGAGACCCGGGAAGACGGGTGAGAGGCCCCACCGAAGTGCCAATCCACACGGGTGCCACCCTCGGCTGAAGGCAAAACCATTGCCACCACCCATCTGCTTCCGAGGTTTTCCTGCACAGAAAGCGTCCTCTCTCTTCTGAATCCTACTTTTTTTCAAGTCCCACCTTCTCCATGAAATCCCCTATCCCCCTTAGCCTGAGAGGACTTGAACACCTGCCTTTTGACCGTTTATTTACAATAATTATTGATCAACCATTAGTCAGGAGGCATAGTCCTGGTCCTCAAGATTACAGCCCAATCATGAAAGCGAGACACATTTCTGTGATACGCGTCCACCGAGCGCTTGGCCTCTGGGTGTAGCACGAAGACTCTAAGAGTATAGACAGAACGAACCTTGACCACCTTCTTGGTTGACCAGGGACCCTTTCCTAACTCCAGGGCTTCCTGGAGACTCACCTTAAAATATTCACCCCCAAAGGCCCAATTGCCCAGCATCTCAAAGAAGGTATGATGGGAAAGGTCTCGGCCCACATCTTCCAGGTCGCTGTGGCGGCCTCCAGCCCTCACACACTTCTGACTGTTGGCTACACGTCGGAAGCCTGCCATCTCGCTTCGTGGATCCACAGTGCCCAGGAAGATGGGCTTGAACTGGAAACACAGGAAAGGGGAGAGCGATATCCCAGGAAAAGGGAAACGCAGGGAGTGGGGACAAAGATGGTAATTGAGACTGAGGGCTGGCCACACCCCTGAGAGTAGTGTCGTCTTGGCAAAAGGGGCAACTTGGGAGCTGGGTGGGTCGATGGGGGTGCCCTACTCTGCTGTGTCTGGGCCGACAAGCGGCAAATAAACCATGAAACAGCAGAGATTCTGAGAGCAAAATGGCAAAGCAAGAGGAGGAGGAAGGCGTTGGTGGCTAGAAACGGGGCAAGTCTATCAAAGTCGAAAGCTTGGAGCACAGAGGCTAGGACGGACCATGCGCTCAACACTCATTTATTTTAATGAATGACTTATCTTTATTTCAATAACTAATAAATGAAGCCAGACTTCCCCCACAAGTCTGTCCCCATGGGACTCCACACTCGTCATTCCTGGACCTAAGACTCAACCTCGAAAAAGTCGCCAGGACGAGCAGTGCAACCCCTAATTTCCACCCCAAACTCTATGCCTAATCACGCAGAAACTCTCTTTCCCACAAAGCTAGGAGCTCCGCCTTTTGCTTCTCTTGCCCAATCCCAAAACGCCTTCCTCTAAGAAAAAAAATGACAAACTCCTCCCGGATCCGCGCGGTTCAGCCCCTACCTGGTTCATGCCTGCGTTGACGAAAAGCAAACTGGGGTCGCCGCGGGGCCTCACGGAAGCGGAGGGCACCAGGTGGTGGCCATGGCGGTCCCGAAAGAAGCTCAGGAAGGCGTCCCGCACGGCCGCAGCTTGGGTTGGAGGGGCCTCGGATGAGAGCGCCCGACGGCTGGGGCTCAGCCATGAGGGCGACCTTCGAATGGCCTGCTGAAGCCGCCCGGCCGCAGCTGCTACGGACGCCGCCATCTTAACTGTGGGCAATACTTCCGGGGTCAAAGGGCAACGCGGGGATAGAAGGTAACGCGAGAAGGAGGTCACGCGTTTCCTACAGCGGCCCCTGGCGCCAGGAGGTCTCAAGGCCGCTTCCGTCTCCTGGTGGAAATGATTGGCTAGGAGGCACCTGCAGGAGTCCACTTAAGTATTAATAAAGCGGCCTGGCGCATAGTAGGCCCTTAATTCATTTGGCATTCAGCAAATATTCATTGAGAGTCTATTGTGCGCCAGCATTGTTTTAGGGGCTTAAGGTACTTTATGAAACTGACAAAAATTCCAACCCTCCAGGGACTTCCGTGGTGGTCCAGTTGTTAAGACTTTGTGCTTCCAGTGCAGAGAGTGTGGGTTCCATCCCTGGTGAAGGAACTAAGCTCCTACATGCCATGCCCCGCGGCCAAGAAAAATTTTTTAAAAGTCTGTACCCTCCATAAACCTGTATTATGCCAATAATTCTTATGTTGATTAATATTGCAAGATTACAAATAGGGTTTCAGTGACCAAGTGTGGATTCAACTCCGTGTGATGTATGTATGTGCGTGCCCTGTCACTCAGGCGTGCCCGACTCTTTGTGACCTCATGGACTGTAGCCAGACAAGCTCCTCTGTCCATAGGATGTTCCAGGCAAGAATACTGGAGTGGGTTGCTATTTCCTCCTTGAGGGGATCTTCCCGACCCGGGGATCTTCTCGATCCAGGGATCAAACCTGCATCTCCTGTATCTTCTACATTGGCAGGCGAATTCTTTACCACTGAGCCACGTGGGAAGTCCTGATGTCTACGTGTGTGTATTTCCAGGCTGAGGGAAGAAGACAGAAATGAACAAGGTGTGGGGGTAGGGATATCAACATTCATTCAAGAGTTAGTCAACACTAATCTGGGAACATACATGTCTGTAAACAACAAAACTCTGTAGAAGTTAAGAGTAAAATAAAAGTTTTGTTTTTTTTTTTTTTTTTTTTAAAAGAGTTAGTCAACAAATGTTTGAAAGTGAAAGTGTAGTTAGTTGCTCAGTAATGGACTGTAGCCTGCCAGGCTCTTCCATGGATTTCTCAAGCAAGAACATTAGACAGATTCTCTACTGTCTGAGACATCAGGGGAACCCCAACAAATATTAAAAATGATACCTCAATACTATGTGTCAGGCTCTGTGCTGGGCAGTTCCCTTTGTCCTTGGCATCGAAAATGGTCTTTTAGTTCTTAGGGATTGAAGCAGGAGTTTAGTGGGGAGACACAGAGTCATTTGTATTAATAAAGCGGCCTGGCGCATAGTAGGCCCTTAATTCATTTGGCATTCAGCAAATATTCATTGAGAGTCTATTGTGCGCCAGCATTGTTTTAGGGGCTTAAGGTACTTTATGAAACTGACAAAAATTCCAACCCTCCAGGGACTTCCGTGGTGGTCCAGTTGTTAAGACTTTGTGCTTCCAGTGCAGAGAGTGTGGGTTCCATCCCTGGTGAAGGAACTAAGCTCCTACATGCCATGCCCCGCGGCCAAGAAAAATTTTTTAAAAGTCTGTACCCTCCATAAACCTGTATTATGCCAATAATTCTTATGTTGATTAATATTGCAAGATTACAAATAGGGTTTCAGTGACCAAGTGTGGATTCAACTCCGTGTGATGTATGTATGTGCGTGCCCTGTCACTCAGGCGTGCCCGACTCTTTGTGACCTCATGGACTGTAGCCAGACAAGCTCCTCTGTCCATAGGATGTTCCAGGCAAGAATACTGGAGTGGGTTGCTATTTCCTCCTTGAGGGGATCTTCCCGACCCGGGGATCTTCTCGATCCAGGGATCAAACCTGCATCTCCTGTATCTTCTACATTGGCAGGCGAATTCTTTACCACTGAGCCACGTGGGAAGTCCTGATGTCTACGTGTGTGTATTTCCAGGCTGAGGGAAGAAGACAGAAATGAACAAGGTGTGGGGGTAGGGATATCAACATTCATTCAAGAGTTAGTCAACACTAATCTGGGAACATACATGTCTGTAAACAACAAAACTCTGTAGAAGTTAAGAGTAAAATAAAAGTTTTGTTTTTTTTTTTTTTTTTTTTAAAAGAGTTAGTCAACAAATGTTTGAAAGTGAAAGTGTAGTTAGTTGCTCAGTAATGGACTGTAGCCTGCCAGGCTCTTCCATGGATTTCTCAAGCAAGAACATTAGACAGATTCTCTACTGTCTGAGACATCAGGGGAACCCCAACAAATATTAAAAATGATACCTCAATACTATGTGTCAGGCTCTGTGCTGGGCAGTTCCCTTTGTCCTTGGCATCGAAAATGGTCTTTTAGTTCTTAGGGATTGAAGCAGGAGTTTAGTGGAGACACAGAAGCCAAGCAGCATCTGTTCCATTATTAATTGCTTAATAACATTTGACCTTTTGATTTGCCTGGGGATTAGAGGGAATCCGGGTTGTCAGGGCAGGACATAGCTGTTGGCTGATAGCTGCAAAGATTTCTCTTCTCAGCTTCACAAAGCGGCAGGCTTTAGTGTATTTTACTTCAGGGTAAGAGATCCACCACTCTTCCCCATCCACTGTCTTTTTCTCCGTGATCCTGTGGCCAACACGGGCACTTGTATGTGGAGCCAGGGTCTTCCCAGGGCTTCTCTTGATCCCTTCTGCTCTTGGTTTGGAAAATAAAGCAGATAGAGAAGAGAATTTGCCTCAGTTAAGGCCTCAGCAGTGCTGAGGTCAGTATGGTTGGTTCCAAGGCTTCAGGCAACCAGCTGGGCTCTTCTGGCCACCCTTCTCTGTGAGTTATGTTATCTAGGGACTTTGGAGACAGTTAGCCTTGGGAAATGTGTAGTCTTTTTTGGGACTTGAGTTTCTATAGTGACAGTGAGCTCCCAACTTGGTATTCTGAGAGAGCCCACAGCTCTATCCTGTGATCCTGTCTCTTCCCTTGCCCACGCAGGTTAAAGGTGTTGTTCTGAAAGTGTGTTTTGCCTGTGTTGGTTTTTCCAGTGTTTTTGGAACAGGAACCTAAAGCCAGATGGGGATTTCTGTGAGATTCGTGATCTTGAGACAAGCCTGTGAAACTCTTCCCCAAATTGAGATAGGAGTGTTTTGCTAGAGAAGTCTAGCTAGGGCTCCTAACCAGTATTGACATCAACTTTTTTTTTCCTCCTCTTCATATTTTGCCCAGAAAGTCTTTGCATTATAGTAGGAGCTCCATGTTCTTAGACTATGGTGGGAATCTGGAGTGAAACTATGAATTTTTTTTCCAATCAGTTTTAATGAAATATAGTTCACATATCATATCATTCACCCACTTAAAGTATACAATTCAAATGGCTTTTAGTCCATTCACAGAGTTGTCATCTGTCCGTATTTTAGAATATCTAGATCATTTTCATCGCTTCCAAAAGAAACCCCATACTGTGTACTTATTAACCCCCAATTACCCTTCCTTCCCAGCCCCAGGCAATAACTAACTACGTTCTATCTCTAAAGATCTGCCTGTTCTGAACATTTCATATAAATTGAATCATACAAAATACATGATCTTTGTGACTGGCTTCTTTCACTTAGCATAATGTTTTTGAAGGTTATCCATGTTGTAGTATGTACTGTGGGTTTTTAGAAAGCATATTTTGGGCTGTTTTCTGTTTTGAAGAACAATTTTCCCCCATTTTGTTATTTTGTCCTTGCCATTAAAAATACTTTTGTTGGGGCTTCTCTGGTGGTCCAGTGGGTAAAGAATCTGCCTTGCAGTGCAAGGGGCGCTGGTTTGATCCCTGACCTGGGAAGATCCCACATACTGGCTGGTCCGATGTGTCCAACTACTGGGCCAGCGCTCTGGAGCGCATGCGCCCCAAGCCGGTGCTCTGTGAGGAGAGAGGCCACTGCAGTGGGAGGCCCACACAGGTCAAAGAACAAAGATGGAAATAAATGAAAGACCAATAGAAATGGCAAAAAAAAAAAAAAAAGAAGAAAAAGTTAAAAAAAAAAAACACTTTTATTTTGGTATGTGGTATCCTAGAGCTTGTCAGGCTCTGCTTTTTAGTATTTCTCAGTGAAGCCATGTGGTTCTTCTAGGATTGGGCTATGTTAATTCTGATTTGCTGCTGTTATCTGATGAGGATATTAAATTTATGGCCTTCAGTTTCTCAAGACAGATGAATATGGACAGACCTCACGAAACTGGAAAGTTAGTGACTTGGGAACCTCTCTCAGGAGTTTTTAACGACTATCTTAACATTCACAGGAATTTCAGTTCAGGGTTTAGAAGACAAACAGTGTCTGTTTCTGGGGAGCTGTTCAGCTGGGCTTGGGTAGGGACTTCTCTGGGGCAGGACCACCCTCGTGTTCCTGTCTGGCTGACCTTGGCAAGCCCATGGTGCCTATCTTTGAACCTTCTCTTTCCACCTGATTCATGAGAAGCAGCGCCCTTTCTCTGGGAATGGAAATTGTCCTTCCTGATTTCCCCATTGGCTTTGAGAGCAGGAACCTGAGGTCAGTGATGCATTCCGTCCTAGACCTCTGGTCAGAGGAGACACGAGGGGATTTTCACCCTTGCTACATAAACACAGGGAACTCGGTTTTGGGAACTTCCGCTTGTAAATGTACATCGTAAAGGCAGTTTTTAGTGTCTAGGTTAAAAGTTCAACTTATAAGAAGTGTTCCTATTTGGGTGTATTTACTTATGGCTTTGCCTTGTCTGGATTGTGAAAGCAACACGTGTCGAACGTTAATATGCATAGGGATTCTCCTGGGATCTTGTTAAACCTGCAGAGAATGATTTGGTAGGTCTAGGATGACACTGAAATTCTATATTCTTAACAGGTTCCTAGGCGATGCTGTGGCTGCCCTTCGTCTGCGAGACGAAAATTAGTAACAAGGGTGTGGTAGAGGACTCGTGGGAAGAGTGGGGACAAAGGTCCGCTTTGGGGCTGAGCGTTCTGGGGATCTTCCCTTTCTCCCAGAGAGGGTGGGTGGAGCCGGGAGCTCTACGTGCGCATGCGTGCCCTCTCTCCTCCTCCCCACCAGGAGTCCCTGGGAGCGTTAGAGGTGGCGTCCACCTGTTGCTAAGAGACGCGGAGGCGGTGCGGACCTGAGGGTGGGGAGGGGGAGCGACCCCTAGGGAACCGGTTAGGGCTAGGGGTGCAGATCGCTGGGTTGGAAGGGTGGGTCTTCCTAGGATGGGGAATTCAAGGATTAGTGGACGCTCGAGAATTTCAGGGCTAGGGTTTGTCCTTGTCTATTTTTAAATGGTTATATAAGTACCTCCATAATATCCGTGATTTTGGCCTGATAAATCTAAAATAACGTCTAGATCTTTGAAAAAAAAAAAAAAAAGTTTACCTATCCTAGACATTTCTTACCCCAGACATAGAATCAGTCATTTCCAAAACCTTGCTTATTTTTAGTGGGAAACGATAATTCAAAACTACAAACTGGGGTGGAGATGCTCATTGTAACTGGATTGTTGTTTCTAGGTTTTTAAGAGAGGACAGAGATGGAGAGAATATATACGTACATATAGAATGTTCCATAAGAGGGTTTTTAGCAGAGGAGCAACATGATCTGATTTACACTTTTAAAAAGTTATTTATTTGAGTGCATAGGGTCTTAGTTGGAACCAGAGGCATCTTCACTGATGTGGGATGTTTTGCTTTGGTCCACCGCCTCTCTGTGGCCCCACCAGCTTAGTTGCTCTGCAGCATGTGGAATCTTAGTTTCTACGCAGCATGTGGAATCTTAGTTTCTCCGCTGCATGTGGAATCTTAGTTTCTCCACGTGGGATCGAATCCGTGTTCCCTGCACTGCAAGGTGGGCTCCCAACCAGTGAGCCACCAGAGAAGTCCCTGATTTATACTTTTGACAGCTCATCCTAATGGGAGAGAATGAACTGTGGGGGCCAAAGAGGAAGCAGGAATGCCGGTTAGAATATAGTCCGGGAAAGAAGTGATAGACAGGTGATAACAAGTGGTTGGATTTAGGCTATACGTGGAAAATTTACATATATTGTCATTTAGGGGCTAAGTCATGTCCAAATCTTTTGCTAACCCCATTGATTGTAGCCCACCAAGCTCCTCTATCTGTGGAATTTCCCAGGCAGGAATACTGGAGTGGGTTGCCATTTCCTTCTCTAGGGGATCTTCTCCACGCAGGGATCAAACCCATGTCTCCTTCACTGGCAGGCAGACTCCTTACCCGTGAGCCACCAGGGAAGCCTATATAAATATATATACATACGTACATAAGGAGGGAAAAGACTTCTAGGTTTCCGACCTTCTAGCTTGGTGTTGCCATTTGCTGACCTGGGAAGCCTGGGGAAGAAGCAGGTCTGTGGAAGGGAAATCAAGAGTCTGCTTTGGACATATTAAGTTTAAGTTTAGACATCCAAGTGGAGTTGTCACTCAGTGCTGGAAACAAACGTCAGGCGTGCAGAGGCAAGATCAGGGTTGTAGCTATAGATTTGGGAGTCACGAGTACATGGCTGCTCCTGAGACATTTTTAGTGGGAAACGATAATTCAAAACTACAAACTGGGGTGGAGATGCTCATTGTAACTGGATTGTTGTTTCTAGGTTTTTAAGAGAGGACAGAGATGGAGAGAATATATACGTACATATAGAATGTTCCATAAGAGGGTTTTTAGCAGAGGAGCAACATGATCTGATTTACACTTTTAAAAAGTTATTTATTTGAGTGCATAGGGTCTTAGTTGGAACCAGAGGCATCTTCACTGATGTGGGATGTTTTGCTTTGGTCCACCGCCTCTCTGTGGCCCCACCAGCTTAGTTGCTCTGCAGCATGTGGAATCTTAGTTTCTCGCAGCATGTGGAATCTTAGTTTCTCCGCTGCATGTGGAATCTTAGTTTCTCCACGTGGGATCGAATCCGTGTTCCCTGCACTGCAAGGTGGGCTCCCAACCAGTGAGCCACCAGAGAAGTCCCTGATTTATACTTTTGACAGCTCATCCTAATGGGAGAGAATGAACTGTGGGGGCCAAAGAGGAAGCAGGAATGCCGGTTAGAATATAGTCCGGGAAAGAAGTGATAGACAGGTGATAACAAGTGGTTGGATTTAGGCTATACGTGGAAAATTTACATATATTGTCATTTAGGGGCTAAGTCATGTCCAAATCTTTTGCTAACCCCATTGATTGTAGCCCACCAAGCTCCTCTATCTGTGGAATTTCCCAGGCAGGAATACTGGAGTGGGTTGCCATTTCCTTCTCTAGGGGATCTTCTCCACGCAGGGATCAAACCCATGTCTCCTTCACTGGCAGGCAGACTCCTTACCCGTGAGCCACCAGGGAAGCCTATATAAATATATATACATACGTACATAAGGAGGGAAAAGACTTCTAGGTTTCCGACCTTCTAGCTTGGTGTTGCCATTTGCTGACCTGGGAAGCCTGGGGAAGAAGCAGGTCTGTGGAAGGGAAATCAAGAGTCTGCTTTGGACATATTAAGTTTAAGTTTAGACATCCAAGTGGAGTTGTCACTCAGTGCTGGAAACAAACGTCAGGCGTGCAGAGGCAAGATCAGGGTTGTAGCTATAGATTTGGGAGTCACGAGTACATGGCTGCTCCTGGAGAAGGTCACCTGCTGGAAGAGCAGGGTGGAGGAGAAGAGGAGCGTTATGTCCTGACCTGAACTCTGAGGTGCTGGAGGGAAGCCTGAGAAAGTGATGCGGGTCAGCGGCGGAACTGGATGAGGTCATACCAGAGCCTGGAGGAGATGACGATGTTCTAGCAGGTGGAAGTATCTGGTGGCATCAAGTGCTTCTGTAGGCTGAGCAAGAGCAGAGACCTAATGCATGGACTGGGCCAGGAGGGAGGAGTTTCAGTGGGAGGGGGGATGGAAAGGCCGGTTGGAGTAAGTGAGAAAAGAAAACTGAGAAGGTGGAGACAGAAAATAGAGACACTTCATGGGAGTGATTTTGCAGACGAGGAGAAGCAGAAAAAGAAGGAGAGTCTAGGGCTTCCCTGGTAGCTCGGTGGTAAAGAGCTCGCCTGCCAACGCAGGAGACACGGGTTCGATCCCTGATCCGGGAAGATCCCACATGTCGCGGAGCAACTAAGCCCATGAGCCACAACTATGGAGCCTGTGCTCTAGAGCCTCGGAGCCCCAACTGTCGAGCCCAGGTGCCACAACTACTGAAGCCCATGTGCCCTAGAGCCTGAGTCCCACAACAAGAGAAGCCACTGCAACAGGCAGCCGGCCCACCTCAGTTACAGAGTAGCCCCCACTCTCTGCAACTGGAGAAGAGCCTGTGGCAGCAGTGAAAACCCAGAATAGTCAAAACTAACTAAATAAATAAAATTAAAAAAAAAACACCAAAATTCTAAAAAGAAGGAGAGTCTGGAAGGGGCTAAGGGCTCCAGGAGGCATATTTATTTTTAAGAACAGTAGCATTTAGTCTTCTTTGTATGCAGATGGGTGTGATTCAGGACAGAGAAGAAACTGACAAAGCAACGGAATGAAAGTATTAGTGTAGCAGCCAAGTTTTTAAGTACTTGAGGGAATCGAAATACTCAGTCCAAAGTGGAGGGATAGGCTGTGGCCACGAGCAGGGACTCTCCTTCCCTTACTGTAGGAGGAGGCCACTGGGTACAAATGCCGGAGGTCAGTGGATCTCAGGCTGGGGGAGCCAGGGAGGCCTCATTCTCAAGCACCTATTTCCTCCATCAGGACACAGGAAGGGGAAGAGGTGAAATTGCTACCTGGAAGGAGAGAAGATTCACTAGGGAAGTGTGGTAGAATTAGCTGACCATGTTGGCTACTGGTTGAAGACCTGAGGTCTTTGGTTTAAACTGAGACTGATCAGCAGAATGGAATTTTCCCCATCTATGCCTAGCTGCTCAGGTGCACTCACGGAGCACATGGGTCCCTGGTGTAATTAGGGCTGGGATTCTGCCACCTGAGTGTGATGGCGGGAAGCTGGCTGGCGTGAGCAAGGACACTTTCAGGGACATGGTTGAAGTCCTGAACCTTGGCCTGTATCTGAGTTCTAAACTCAATTAAGATAGGCCCTCATCTCATCTAAAAGCCTTAGTTATCATCATGACTCAAATCTTAAGACAAAAACCTTAAACAAAAACATAATGATGGGGCTTCCCTGGTGGTCCAGTGGGTAAGGACACTGCCTTGCAGTGCAGGGGGCGCCGGTTGGATTCCTGGCCTGGGAAGATCCCACGTGCCGCGGAGCGGCTGGACCAATGTGTCCAATTACCCAGCCGGAGCTCTGGAGCGCATGTGCCCAGAGCCGGTGCTCTGCGACAGCAGAGGCCACTGCGATGGGAGGCCCACACGGGCCAAAAAACAAAGATGGATGAAAAATAAACAGAGTAGCCCCACTCTCTGCAACTGGAGAAGAGCCTGTGGCAGCAGTGAAAACCCAGAATAGTCAAAACTAACTAAATAAATAAAATTAAAAAACACCAAAATTCTAAAAAGAAGGAGAGTCTGGAAGGGGCTAAGGGCTCCAGGAGGCATATTTATTTTTAAGAACAGTAGCATTTAGTCTTCTTTGTATGCAGATGGGTGTGATTCAGGACAGAGAAGAAACTGACAAAGCAACGGAATGAAAGTATTAGTGTAGCAGCCAAGTTTTTAAGTACTTGAGGGAATCGAAATACTCAGTCCAAAGTGGAGGGATAGGCTGTGGCCACGAGCAGGGACTCTCCTTCCCTTACTGTAGGAGGAGGCCACTGGGTACAAATGCCGGAGGTCAGTGGATCTCAGGCTGGGGGAGCCAGGGAGGCCTCATTCTCAAGCACCTATTTCCTCCATCAGGACACAGGAAGGGGAAGAGGTGAAATTGCTACCTGGAAGGAGAGAAGATTCACTAGGGAAGTGTGGTAGAATTAGCTGACCATGTTGGCTACTGGTTGAAGACCTGAGGTCTTTGGTTTAAACTGAGACTGATCAGCAGAATGGAATTTTCCCCATCTATGCCTAGCTGCTCAGGTGCACTCACGGAGCACATGGGTCCCTGGTGTAATTAGGGCTGGGATTCTGCCACCTGAGTGTGATGGCGGGAAGCTGGCTGGCGTGAGCAAGGACACTTTCAGGGACATGGTTGAAGTCCTGAACCTTGGCCTGTATCTGAGTTCTAAACTCAATTAAGATAGGCCCTCATCTCATCTAAAAGCCTTAGTTATCATCATGACTCAAATCTTAAGACAAAAACCTTAAACAAAAACATAATGATGGGGCTTCCCTGGTGGTCCAGTGGGTAAGGACACTGCCTTGCAGTGCAGGGGGCGCCGGTTGGATTCCTGGCCTGGGAAGATCCCACGTGCCGCGGAGCGGCTGGACCAATGTGTCCAATTACCCAGCCGGAGCTCTGGAGCGCATGTGCCCAGAGCCGGTGCTCTGCGACAGCAGAGGCCACTGCGATGGGAGGCCCACACGGGCCAAAAAACAAAGATGGATGAAAAATAAATAAATGAAAGACCAAGAGAAGTGGCCTGCCCGCCCCCTGCCTCCCCAACCCGCCCCTCTCCCAAAATAAATAAATAAAATCTTAAAAAAAAAAATAATGATGGGGCTTCCCCTAGTGGTCCAGTGGGTAAGGACACCGCCTTGCAGTGCAAGGGGCGCCGGTTTGATCCCTGGCCTGGGAAGATCCCACGTGCCGCAGAGCGGCTGGACTGATGTGTCCAGTTGCCAAGTCGGAGCTCTGGGGCGCATGCGCCCAGAGCCGGCGCTCTGCGACAACAGAGGCCACCGCTATGGGAGGCCCACAGGAGCCAAAGAACAAAGACGGAAGAAAATAGAGAAATGAAAGACCAATAGAAGTGGCCCGCCTGTACCCCTCCCTCCCCACCCCCCCGCCCCGAAAAAGATAAATAAATAAAAAAATCAATGTTTAAAAAAAAAACCATAATGATGTACATATGTGATTCCCCCACCCTCCTTCCTTTGGAAGCTTGGTATTTTAAAGTGGAGAAAAGAGACGAGACTGTCGACCTGTTGTCATTCAGTCGCTAAGTCACGTCTGACTCTTTATGACTCCATGGACTGTCGCACACCAGGCTCCTCTCTCCTCCACTGTTTCCTGGAGTTTGCTCAAATTTATGCCTGTTGAGTCGGTGCCTATAACATTGTAAAATTTTGTTAAAGAGATGGCTACAATAGAGGCCAGAAGACAGTGGAAAGGCATCTTTAAAGTGCTGAAAAAAAACCAACAACCTGTCAACCTAAAATTTCATATCCAGCATAAAGATCTTTTAAGGATAAAGACAAGTGAGTGTGGGAATTCCCTAGCAGTCCAATAGCTATGACTCGACATTTTCTCTGCCAAGCTTTGGTTTGATCCCTAGTCAGAAAACTAAGATCCCAAAATCCATGTGGTATGGCTAATAACAAAAAAAGAACTTCCATTGGTTAAGAATCTGCTTGCCAATGCAGGGGACACAGGTTGGATGCCTAGTCTGGGATTGTCCCACCTACTGAAGCGCACGTGCCCTAGAGCCTGTGCTCCATCCACAACAAGAGAAGCCACTGCAATGGGAAACCTGCACATTACAACTAGAGAGGAGCCTCTGCTTGCTGCAACTAGAGAAAGTCTGCAGACAATAGTGAAGACCCAGCACAGCCATAAAATAGATCAACAAGCATTATAAAAATAAATACCTGAGTGTCCCATTGTGCCTAGATTATGCTAGCCCTCTTCACAGATGATGCCTACCTAAGCCAGAAAGAGGAGACATAGACCTGCCAGGTGGATCAGACACTTGGCTGTTGAATTCTGTCTTCCAGGGGCATGAGAAGCAGATGTCCTCAAAGTGTCCTTGGTGAGATGAACAAAGTTGCAAGGGGAGCGAGTGGCTGAGATCACTGACTTAGGGTGGCCAGATGCATGCCTGCAAATCAACTGGAATGTTGCCTTGGTCAGACTTAGCAACCCGGAGGACTGATGGAGCCAAGAATCCAATAGAAGTGGCCCGCCTGTACCCTCCCTCCCCAACCCGACCCCCGCCCAAAATAAATAAATAAGTAAATCAATGTTTAAAAAAAAAACCATAATGATGTACATATGTGATTCCCCCACCCTCCTTCCTTTGGAAGCTTGGTATTTTAAAGTGGAGAAAAGAGACGAGACTGTCGACCTGTTGTCATTCAGTCGCTAAGTCACGTCTGACTCTTTATGACTCCATGGACTGTCGCACACCAGGCTCCTCTCTCCTCCACTGTTTCCTGGAGTTTGCTCAAATTTATGCCTGTTGAGTCGGTGCCTATAACATTGTAAAATTTTGTTAAAGAGATGGCTACAATAGAGGCCAGAAGACAGTGGAAAGGCATCTTTAAAGTGCTGAAAAAAAACCAACAACCTGTCAACCTAAAATTTCATATCCAGCATAAAGATCTTTTAAGGATAAAGACAAGTGAGTGTGGGAATTCCCTAGCAGTCCAATAGCTATGACTCGACATTTTCTCTGCCAAGCTTTGGTTTGATCCCTAGTCAGAAAACTAAGATCCCAAAATCCATGTGGTATGGCTAATAACAAAAAAAGAACTTCCATTGGTTAAGAATCTGCTTGCCAATGCAGGGGACACAGGTTGGATGCCTAGTCTGGGATTGTCCCACCTACTGAAGCGCACGTGCCCTAGAGCCTGTGCTCCATCCACAACAAGAGAAGCCACTGCAATGGGAAACCTGCACATTACAACTAGAGAGGAGCCTCTGCTTGCTGCAACTAGAGAAAGTCTGCAGACAATAGTGAAGACCCAGCACAGCCATAAGTAGATCAACAAGCATTATAAAAATAAATACCTGAGTGTCCCATTGTGCCTAGATTATGCTAGCCCTCTTCACAGATGATGCCTACCTAAGCCAGAAAGAGGAGACATAGACCTGCCAGGTGGATCAGACACTTGGCTGTTGAATTCTGTCTTCCAGGGGCATGAGAAGCAGATGTCCTCAAAGTGTCCTTGGTGAGATGAACAAAGTTGCAAGGGGAGCGAGTGGCTGAGATCACTGACTTAGGGTGGCCAGATGCATGCCTGCAAATTCAACTGGAATGTTCGCCTTGGTCAGACTTAGCACATACTCTCCCCTGGGCAGGACTGGAGACACACTCTTGCATTCTTGATCTTTGATCTTCTTTCTAGACCCCATGCATCTCCTATTGACAGCTATTTTCTTCATAGGACACAGTGGATTAGGTTGTGATATCTCAGGTCAATGTTCCCATGGCTATGTTCCATGACTTCTCTTGAAACATTTTTTAAATTTATTTATTTTTGGCTCTGCTGGATCTTTGCTGCTGCACGGGCTTTTCTCTAGTGGTGGCGAGCAGGGGGGCACACTCTAGTTTCAGTGCACGGGCTTCTTGTTGCCGTGATTTCTCTTGTTGCAGAGTATGGACCCTAGGGCACACGGTCTCCGTAGTTGCTGTTTCCAAGCCCTAGAGCACAGGCTCAATGGTTGTGATTCATGGACTTAGTTTCTCCGCAGCACGTGGGATCTTCCTGGATCCAGGACGAAACCCGTGTCTCCTGCCTTGGCAGACAGATTCTTTACAACTGAGCTACCAGGCAAGTCCTTCCATGACTTCTTCACCTCCCCTTTGCATGCCGCTGTGGCAAGAGTCAGAGGTCCATAAAATAACCTGTGGTTTGGGGCAGGAGGTGCTAAGAAAATAGAAAAAGTGACGGTAGAGATAAATAGCCTGGTCAGTACTCAGACTATGTAAGTCACACCCTTTCCAGGGTTTCTGGTCTCTGTGGAGTCTGTTTGGGTTTTAATCCCATGATTTTTCACATCTCCTCTTACCCTTCCCAGCTGGTACGTGGATCCGTCTTGGCGGCTTGGAGAGTGCGTTTTCTGTCCTCCAGGGCATCCTTGGTGAAAGCAAGGCCACGAACGTGGGTGGTCTGTCAACGGACCTAGATTATGCTAGCCTCTTCACAGATGATGCCTACCTAAGCCAGAAAGAGGAGACATAGACCTGCCAGGTGGATCAGACACTTGGCTGTTGAATTCTGTCTTCCAGGGGCATGAGAAGCAGATGTCCTCAAAGTGTCCTTGGTGAGATGAACAAAGTTGCAAGGGGAGCGAGTGGCTGAGATCACTGACTTAGGGTGGCCAGATGCATGCCTGCAAATTCAACTGGAATGTTCGCCTTGGTCAGACTTAGCACATACTCTCCCCTGGGCAGGACTGGAGACACACTCTTGCATTCTTGATCTTTGATCTTCTTTCTAGACCCCATGCATCTCCTATTGACAGCTATTTTCTTCATAGGACACAGTGGATTAGGTTGTGATATCTCAGGTCAATGTTCCCATGGCTATGTTCCATGACTTCTCTTGAAACATTTTTTAAATTTATTTATTTTTGGCTCTGCTGGATCTTTGCTGCTGCACGGGCTTTTCTCTAGTGGTGGCGAGCAGGGGGGCACACTCTAGTTTCAGTGCACGGGCTTCTTGTTGCCGTGATTTCTCTTGTTGCAGAGTATGGACCCTAGGGCACACGGTCTCCGTAGTTGCTGTTTCCAAGCCCTAGAGCACAGGCTCAATGGTTGTGATTCATGGACTTAGTTTCTCCGCAGCACGTGGGATCTTCCTGGATCCAGGACGAAACCCGTGTCTCCTGCCTTGGCAGACAGATTCTTTACAACTGAGCTACCAGGCAAGTCCTTCCATGACTTCTTCACCTCCCCTTTGCATGCCGCTGTGGCAAGAGTCAGAGGTCCATAAAATAACCTGTGGTTTGGGGCAGGAGGTGCTAAGAAAATAGAAAAAGTGACGGTAGAGATAAATAGCCTGGTCAGTACTCAGACTATGTAAGTCACACCCTTTCCAGGGTTTCTGGTCTCTGTGGAGTCTGTTTGGGTTTTAATCCCATGATTTTTTCACATCTCCCTCTTACCCTTCCCAGCTGGTACGTGGATCCGTCTTGGACGGCTTGGAGAGTGGCGTTTTTCTGTCCTCCAGGGCATCCTTGGTGAAAGCAAGGCCACGAACGTGGGTGGTCTGTCAACGGACCTAGACCACCATCTCCTCTCTCGTCATCTCCGTGGCAGCCTCTAGCAAACCATCTTTACCTGATGGGCAGATAAAAAAGAGCACACCGTCACTGTCTTGGCTTCCTGAGGTATTGTACATGTTTGTCAAAACTCACGTCAAAACATTTCATGGGGGCTTCCCTTGTGGCTCAGTGGATAAGAACCCGTCTGCCAATGCAGGAGACACAGGTTCGAGCCCTGATCCGGAAAGATCCCACATACCGCAGAGCAGCTAAACCCACACACATCAACAAAGACCCAGCACAGCCAAAAATAAATAAATAAAGTTTTTTTTTTTTTTAAAAAAAAAACATTTCATGGTGGACAGAAACGAACTCACAGACAGAGAGAACAGGCTCATGGCTGCCAGGTGGAGGGGATCGGAGGAGGGGTGGGTGGGGGAGGTTGGAATGAGCAGATGCAAGCTGGTGTATCTAGTGTGGATAAACTACAAGGTCTTCCTGTAGAGCAGGGGGAACTGTATTCAGTCTCCTGTGCTAAATCAAGGGAAAAGAATATGAAAAGGAATATATGCACAATGGAATCACTTTGCTGTACAGCAGAGATGAACATAGAATTATCAATCAGTTGAACTATACGTCAGTTAAAAATTTTTGTGGTGTATAATTAAGAAAAAAACTAAAGCCATATTGAATCTAGTTGATGATATGAATGCTGAACTGATAGGGGTAAAGTGTCCTGATATTTCTAACTGATTGAAATGCAGGGAATTCCCTGGTGGTCCAGTGGTTAAGGACTCCAGGCTTTCACTCCTGAGGACCTGGGTTCCGTTCCTGGTTGGGGAACTAAGATCCAGCAAACTGTGCAGCCTGACCAAAAAAAAAAAAAAAAAGAGAATTTAGAGGCACTTATTTTAGACAGTGGGGAAAAGGACTCAAAAGGTGTGTAACAGAGCACCATCACTTAGATCCTGATTTTTTCTTTTTTTGGAGGGGGGCAGGTTGGGGAGGGAGGGGGGTGGGCGGGCCACTTCTATTGGTCTTTCATTTATCTATTTTCATCCATCTTTGTTCTTTGGCCTGTGTGGACCTCCCATCACAGTGGCCTCTGTTGTCGCAGAGCACTGGCTCTGGGCGCAAGTGCTCCAGAGCTCCGGCTTGGTAATTGGACACATCGGTCCAGCCGCTCTGCGGCACGTGGGATCCTCCCAGGCCAGGGATCCAACCAGCGCCCCTTGTACTGCAAGGCGGTGTCCTCACCCACTGGATCACCAGGGAAGCCCAGATCCTGATTTTTTTAGGAAGTAGTATTTATCACGTGCTTCCCAGTTGGCGCTAGGGGTAAAGAACCCTCCTGCCAATGCAGGAGACTAGAGACGCGGGTTCGATCCTTGGATTAGGAAGATGCCCTGAAGGAGGGCATGGCCACCCACTCTAGTATTCTCGTCTGGAGAATCCGGTGGACAGGGGAGCCAAGCAGACTACGATTCATAGGGCCATAAAGAGTCAGACATGACTGAAGCGACGTAGCAGCAGCAGCAGTATTTATTACACGTTCATGTAATTTCAGAATAAGAGCATATGCATGGTGAAAAAGCCGAAGGTTAGGCAGTTCATTCAAGTGTGGTTGTGAGTGATGGGGTTGTGTTGTGGGCCCAAGAGGCTTTGGTGCGTGAGGGGAGGGAAGAGCGGGTAGGACGCACTGAGAGCCCAGCCCTGTGGCTCGGCAGTGTGCCTGACGACCAGCAGTGTTCACTGAGGAGATATCTGGGCAGCCTTTCCAAGGGGTTGCTCAGTTAAGAATCCATCCCCAAGCCAATCACCTCTCATCTCTTGATGGGCGTTTGGGTTTCTTCCATGTCTTAGCTATTGTAAATACTGCTGCCATGGACACCGGGTGCCTGCATCTTTTTTTTTTTTCTTCTTCTTTTAAAAATGTGGAACACTTCACGAATTTGCATGCCATCCGTGCACAGGGGCCATGCCAATCTTCTCTGTATCGTTCCAATTGTAGTGTATGTGCTGCCGAAGCGAGCACCCTGCATCTTTTTGAATGAGAGTTTTCATCTTTTTGGAAGATGTGGTATAGGGACTTCCCTGGTGGTCTAGTGGCTAAGACTCCATGCTCCCAATGCAGGGGGCTCGAGTTCAATTCTTGGTCAGGCAACTAGATCCCACATGGCCCAACTAAGAGTTCTCATGCTGCAACTAAAAGATCCCTCATGCTGCAAGGAAGATTGAAGACCTTGTGTGATGCAGCTAAGACCAGGCATGGCCACATAAAAATAAACAAATAAATACGATGTGGTATGTATACAATAGAATATTAGCCTTAAAAAGAATGAAATATTGCCATTTGCAGCAACATAGATAGACTTAAAGAATGTACTTAGTGAAGTAAGTCAAAGACAAATATTGTATGATATCGTTTATATGTGGAATCTGTAAAATAAGACAGATGACTATATATAACGCAGAAACAGACTGACAGCTACAGAAAATAAACTTATACTTACCAAATGAGAAAGTGGGGGAGGGATATATTAGGAATATGGGCTTGAAACACTATTATACATAAAACAGATAAGCAATAGGATTTATTGTGCGTTTCCCCGGTGTCTCAGATGGTAAAGAATCAGAGAGCCTGGTTCAGTCCCTGGGTTGGGAAGATCCCCTGGAGAAGGGAAAGGCTACCCACTCCAGTATTCTTGCCTGGAGAATTCCATGGCTCATCTGTGGTGGCAAAGAGTTGGACACGACTGAGCAACTTGGCTGGAGGGTTTACTGTATAGCACAAGCGCTGTATTCAGTATCTTGTAATAACCTGTGATGGAAAATAGTCTGAACAAATGTAACTGAATCACTCTGCTGTACACCTGAAGCTAGCACAATGTTGTAAATCAACTGCACGTCAATCTTTTTTTTAAAAAGAATCTATTCTCCTCTGAGAGTTGACCAAAGCCAAGGGTTCCTATGTTGTTCTATCCTTCTTGGAGAGACTCTGGAATAATGACATTCTGTATGTGATGCCTGAAAAGAGCTCCAGAAGGGAAAAGAATGATGTGAGTGTTTGCTGCTGCTGTGTGCAGAGGACGGGAAAGGAGCTCACATCTTACAGGCCTGCCGCACTCTGGAAGTTTCTATGGGAGCAGGGTCCTGGGAACTGGGGCATTCCAGTCAGGGATGCCATGGGAATGAGGTTTTTCTTGTCTACTTTTTAAAAAAAAAATTGTATTTATTTCTTTTTGGCTATTCTGGGTTTTCACTGCTGCCACAGGCTCTTCTCTAGTTGCAGAGAGTAGGGGCTACTCTCTAGGTGAGGTGAGCAGGCCTCTTGTTGTGGTGACTTCTCTTGTGGTTGAACTCGGTCTCTAGGGCACACGGGCTTTAGTAGTTGCGGCCCATGGACTCAATAGCTGCGGCTCCGAGGCTCTAGAGCACAGGCTCCATAGTTGTGGCTCAGGGGCTTAGTTGCTCTGCAGCATGTGGGATCTTCCCAGATCAGGGATCGAACCCGTGTCCTGCATTGGCAGGCGAACTCTCCACTGCTGAACTACCAGGGAAGCCCCCTCCGTGTCTTAATAAGTATCATACACATGGCTTTGCCATCAAGATGCATTATTTTGATGGTGGTTTTACTTCTCTTTGCTTTTTCATTTATTTATTTATGTATTTTTAAAGGAATATACAACTATTTTATTGACCACTGTTCACCAGTATTTACAATAAAGGAAACAATATACAGTTGAATAACATTCTGATTAACTACAAACTTATTGTTTTTCTTGGCTTCTGCTGAACCAGTAACACATAATACTGAGAAAATTGAGCCTATATGTAAGGAATGGATTGATGTAACATTTGAAAAAACATGCAGGGCAAGTTTAGGTTAGAAAAATTTGTTCACTCGTTTATTCCTGTAGATCATAAATTGCCAACAACTTACAACTATCTGATTAGATTTCCAAGAAGAGATCTGAGACGTTCCATATATCACCTTACTAAATATAGCAGATTTCAATGTCTTGTAAAACAGTGGTTCACCAGAAGGAACCATCAAGTGTCAGGGATTTCACATCTTGCTGCGCACTCTGGAAGTTATTTTATGGGTTAGTTCTATCCTTCTTGGAGAGACTCTGGAATAATGACATTCTGTATGTGATGCCTGAAAAGAGCTCCAGAAGGGAAAAGAATGATGTGAGTGTTTGCTGCTGCTGTGTGCAGAGGACGGAAAGGAGCTCACATCTTACAGGCCTGCCGCACTCTGGAAGTTACTATGGGAGAAGGGTCCTAGGAACTGGGGCACTCCAGTAAGGGATGCCATGGGAATGAGGTTTTTCTTGTCTACTTTTTAAAAAAAAAATTTTATTTATTTATTTTTGGCTATTCTGGGTTTTCACTGCTGCCTCAGACTCTTCCCGAGTTGCAAAGAGTGGGGGCTACTCTCTAGGTGAGGTGAGCTGGCTTCTTGTTGTGGTGACTTCTCTTGTGGAACTCGGGCTGTTGGGCACATGGGCTTCAATAGTTGCGGCCCATGGACTCAATAGCTGCGGCTCCGAGGCTCTAGAGCACAGGCTCCATAGTTGTGGCTCAGGGGCTTCAATGCTCTGCAGCATGTGGGATCTTCCCAGATCAGGATCGAACCCGTGTCCTGCATTGGCAGGCGAACTCTCCACTGCTGAACTACCAGGGAAGCCCCCTCCGTGTCTTAATAAGTATCATACACATGGCTTTGCCATCAAGATGCATTATTTTGATGGTGGTTTTACTTCTCTTTGCTTTTTCATTTATTTATTTATGTATTTTTAAAGGAATATACAACTATTTTATTGACCACTGTTCACCAGTATTTACAATAAAGGAAACAATATACAGTTGAATAACATTCTGATTAACTACAAACTTATTGTTTTTCTTGGCTTCTGCTGAACCAGTAACACATAATACTGAGAAAATTGAGCCTATATGTAAGGAATGGATTGATGTAACATTTGAAAAAACATGCAGGGCAAGTTTAGGTTAGAAAAATTTGTTCACTCGTTTATTCCTGTAGATCATAAATTGCCAACAACTTACAACTATCTGATTAGATTTCCAAGAAGAGATCTGAGACGTTCCATATATCACTTCCTTTACTAAATATAGCAGATTTCAATGTCTTGTAAAACAGTGGTTCACCAGAAGGAACCATCAAGTGTCTAAGTTTTGCTTGGCTAATTAAAACATACCAGAATTTTTCTAGTTTTTTTCATTTGGGTGGTGAGGTTGTTGATAATGATAAAATTTTCCTTTCAGGGTTTCTGCATCCTGCATTTATATGCAGATATGGATGCAGATTCTGATAGGGATATTTTTAAAAATTATCCAATTTAAATTGTTTAATGTGTCTAATTACAAAATTATTTCATTTGAAAGGTTAAGACTTAATTTCTCAATTTAAGTTGAAGGAATTTCTTATATTGCTCAAAATGATGGAATCCAAACACATGAGCTTATCCATGGTTGTGAAAGGCTGTTGTTTAAATACATTTACCAAAACAACAACAACAAAAAACTCCCAAGCCATTTGCATATGTATTTTATGTATACACATATAAAAACCTTAGTATGGTCCTCAGGCATACATGAGGTAAGTGCAAATTCTAAATTCTGATTGAGTAATGATTATGGAGATTCTCCTCAACATTTAGAAATGCTGTTCCTAATGTTGGGGAAGTAATATACTATGGTATCAAATTCTTTTCTGCTAAGGAAGCAACTACAGTTCAAAGCAACCAGTGCTACAGATGAAAAAAAACCCCGCAAAACCCCAAGAACTTCCCTAATACTACTTCAAAATCAATGTATCAAACTTGATTTTCTTTAGAATGTAGTTATTTCTTCACACTAATAAACCAAAAACCAAGGCCCATATAATATATATATATATGTATATATATATAAACATATATAAAAAGCAATGCAAACAATTATCGAGCCACATCTTCCAAACAAGAATGCCAAGTTAGCCTTTCTTCATAAAAAGCAATTACAATCTGAGGACACTTCATATTTGCCTCTTTTGCCAGCACCAAGTCGGCGTCATCGGAATCTTTCCATTTCATGAGAAACATTGATTCTCTACTGCTGTCGGTGGCACCAATTATTCGTTCAGGATCAAGGTCTGGCAAAACCTCTTGGCTTTTTGATAATGAATAACTTCCATATTCACTTCCTTTACTAAATATAGCAGATTTCAATGTCTTGTAAAACAGTGGTTCACCAGAAGGAACCATCAAGTGTCTAAGTTTTGCTTGGCTAATTAAAACATACCAGAATTTTTCTAGTTTTTTTCATTTGGGTGGTGAGGTTGTTGATAATGATAAAATTTTCCTTTCAGGGTTTCTGCATCCTGCATTTATATGCAGATATGGATGCAGATTCTGATAGGGATATTTTTAAAATTATCCAATTTAAATTGTTTAATGTGTCTAATTACAAAATTATTTCATTTGAAAGGTTAAGACTTAATTTCTCAATTTAAGTTGAAGGAATTTCTTATATTGCTCAAAATGATGGAATCCAAACACATGAGCTTATCCATGGTTGTGAAAGGCTGTTGTTTAAATACATTTACCAAAACAACAACAACAAAAAACTCCCAAGCCATTTGCATATGTATTTTATGTATACACATATAAAAACCTTAGTATGGTCCTCAGGCATACATGAGGTAAGTGCAAATTCTAAATTCTGATTGAGTAATGATTATGGAGATTCTCCTCAACATTTAGAAATGCTGTTCCTAATGTTGGGGAAGTAATATACTATGGTATCAAATTCTTTTCTGCTAAGGAAGCAACTACAGTTCAAAGCAACCAGTGCTACAGATGAAAAAAAACCCCGCAAAACCCCAAGAACTTCCCTAATACTACTTCAAAATCAATGTATCAAACTTGATTTTCTTTAGAATGTAGTTATTTCTTCACACTAATAAACCAAAAACCAAGGCCCATATAATATATATATATATGTATATATATATAAACATATATAAAAAGCAATGCAAACAATTATCGAGCCACATCTTCCAAACAAGAATGCCAAGTTAGCCTTTCTTCATAAAAAGCAATTACAATCTGAGGACACTTCATATTTGCCTCTTTTGCCAGCACCAAGTCGGCGTCATCGGAATCTTTCCATTTCATGAGAAACATTGATTCTCTACTGCTGTCGGTGGCACCAATTATTCGTTCAGGATCAAGGCCTCTGGCAAAACCTCTTGGCTTTTCAGCAGCATCTCTTTTCTTCTTTGATTTGCTATCGTCAGATTCACTGTCAGACAGAGATTTCTTTTTTGTTCCATCTTTTTCTTTACCAGCTTTTTGAGAATTAAGAAATGCTTCAATGAACTCTGGACAATCTAAATTTTCTTCCATTCCCAAGTATTGTCTGCATCTGTAAATCCCTTCCACTTCAGGAAATACTCCACCTTTCCATTCACTACGCAACAGTCCAGTAGTTTTTCTTTTTCTTTTTTTTTTTAAAGATTTATTTATTTATTTTGGGCGGGGGTCGGGTTGGGGAGGGAGGGGAGCGGGCGGGCCACTTCTATTGGTCTTTCATTTCTCTATTTTCATCCATCTTTGTTCTTTGGCTCCTGTGGGCCTCCCATCGCGGTGGCCTCTGTTGTCGCAGAGCACCGGCTCTGGGCGCATGCGCTCCAGAGCTCCGGCTCGGTAATTGGACACATCAGTCCAACCGCTCCGTGGCACGTGGGATCTTCCCAGGCCAGGGATCGAACCGGCTCCCCTTGCAGTGCAAGGCGATGTCCTTACCCACTGGACCACTAGGGGAAGCCCTCCAGTACTTTTTCTACTACAAATTCTTCAGGTCCTGCCTCTTCGACTTTTTTACTCTTTCCATTTTGTTTCTTCCCCATTTTCTGCAATGTAGTTTTATTGGAGGCCATTTTTTATTGCAGACTTGAAGAGCTATTATTCACCGCCTCAGGGTCCGCGGTGTCTCTGGCCCTGCGTGCCTCAAGCTCCCATTTATTTTTATTTAAATTTTTATTTTGGCTTCCAGTTCACAGCTTGCAGGAGCGCAGTTCCCTGGCCAGAGATTGAATTGGGGGCCACAGCAGTGAAAGCATGGAGTCCGAACCATTCAGTGGCCAGGAACCTCCTCGCTCTGCTCTGTTTTGTATTTTGTGTGTCTTCTTCAGGTAAATTTGCCATCACCTGCTTTCCCCCTTCACAAAGGTATTAGGGCAGACTCTGCCTCTGTGTGGGGTGTGGGGATGCAGAAGCGTGTAGCTTTCCAGAACACGTGCTGAAGGGCTGGCATCCTCTGATGACTGCGGTTCTGGGAGACCGTCTCCCTTCACTCACCAGAGCCTCTCAGTTCCCTGCGGCTTCCTTCCTTCTTGTCGTTCGGACTTTCAGGGACAGAGCTGGTCTCTCTGGCTTTGGTGTAGAGGCACATAGAAGCCCTTTCCACAGTCAGTGTTTAATAAATTAGAACGTGGGTTTCCATTATCCCTTCCTGAAATGGGGCCAGCCGCTATCTGTCTGTAAGGATATCTGCAGAGTGAAAAAGTAAACACAGAATCAGGAATCTTAACATTAATGCAATTTGCCTTTGCTCTCAGCATACTGTGCCCATCTTTGAGACGCCATTAAAAATGCATGCAGGATGTGAGATAAGACATATCAAAATCCAAGCTGACTCCAGGTCACATGGACGCTCCATTTCTCTGGCCCTCCGGCTTCTGGCAGCTTTAGTCATCAGGGACAGAGCCCGGAGCGTGGGGATGCGGGAAGAGAGCCTCTGAGCAGTGAAAGGTGCTGCCGCTAAAGCTCATGAGCATTAATTCAAAGGAGAGTTGGGAATTCCCTGGTGGTCTAGTGGTTAGGACTTGGAACTTTCACTTCAGGGGCCTGCAAGCCAAGTGGCACAACCAAAAATGAAAACAGAAGTAAAACAACAACAACAAAAAACCAAAGGACGGTCTCGACCCTCGACCTGTAGAATCAGTAACTTACCTCCTATGGATAGTGAGGACTCTCCCTTATTGGTATATGCTGCATGCCAGTAGCATGCTTTGTGTGTGTTAGTTGCTCAGGCATGTCCGACTCTTTGTGACTCCATGGACTACAGTCCACCAGGCTTCCCTGTCCATGGGTGTCTCCAGGCAAGAATACTGGCGTGGGTAGCTGTTCCCTTCCCTGGAGGATCTTCCAACCCAGGGATCAAGTCCAAGTCTACTGCACTGCAGGCAGATCAGGGATGCCCAGCATGCTTTATACGTAGTAACTTATTCATAACAGCCCAATGGAGTAAGTTACTGTTATTATTCGCATTTTACAGATGAAAAAGCTGAGAGGTTAAGTGACTTGTTTAAGGTCACACACAGTGAATGGTAGAGCAGAGACCCACATAGCTGGGCTCCAGGGCCTATCTTATTAACCCCCTCTGAGGCTCACCTCCCATCTGTGTGTGTGTGTGTGTGTTTAGTATATAATTTCCAGAAAAACTCTGGTGTTTGGTTTTGTAACTCTCGGTAGATTTTGGGCCACTAGAAGCATATTCTTAACATTAGGAGACAGACTAGGGGCCTGGTGGGGACGGAGGAACCTGTCACCTCAAGCAGTTTGGTGCCTGCTAGGAGTCAGTCCAGCATATTTCAGCTGCCCTTGCAGGATCCACCCAACACAACAGAGGAGCATGACTCCATTTATCAAGATGGCTTGGCAGACCCTGCCCCTAATAGTCAGGTTCTCCTTCTATTAGTGGGGAAATTGAATGTAATTAATGCAATAAATGAATGGAATCCATAGGTTTTCCATGGACCACGCTTCTGAGTCTCTGGGAGGCTTGGCCATGCAGCCCTTGGACGAGGAACAGAAGTGGGATGTACCAGATCCCACAAGCTCTGCCCCTCGGCTGTTCCTCTTGGAGCTGGGATGTGGTCTCAGGGAACAGGGAAACACCCAGGGGTTACAGCAAAGGATGCAAAGAGTTTGGGTCCCCGACCCTGTGGAGTCGCCAAGGGCGTCCTCGACTGCTCATTCCTGCATTGTTGCATAGGAGAGACACCAGCTCTCTTGTTGAAGCCATCTCACTCAGAGCGACCAAACTCACAAGCTGATGAATACACCCAGGGAAAGGGAAAGGTTATGCTATGTTGGCTTTATTTTGTTAATACGTCAAGGAAATATTCAGAGCGTTTTAGAAATAATTCAATAACAAGGTTTAAGGCTTAATGGGAGCAACTTTAATTATTTGGAAACATCCCCAGAAACTTTCGAAATGCTGGCAGGAAAAAGAACATCCTCCGCGTGGTGGATGTGATAAGGAGAGGATGTAAATTCAGTTCAGTTCCACAAATATTTATGGCACAGCTCCTTCATGCCAGGCAAGGCTGATGGGGTCCTTGTCCTCAGGAAGGTGACAGTTGGGGTCGGGGGTCGGGAACACGGACAGATGAGCACATGGTTATAAAGGTGATCAAGCTGGTGGGCACACACCCTGCCCTGACCTGGGCACCAGGGAGGGCTCTTCAGAGGAGCGTTCAGAAGCTTTGCTGGCTGCTGTTCCAGCTCTTGGCAGGGTTAGGTTTTCCTTAAAGAGACAAGTACTTGTGTTCTATGGAGGTTGGACCTGTAAAGCTCGTTAAGAGGCTTCTCTGTCTTAAGAGATGTGAGCTAAGGACCTGACACCCTGAGTTTCCTCCTTCCTTCTTTCCTTCTTGTTCCAAGCTCCTTGCATCTGTCTGACAGAGTCCAGCAGACCTTAGGCGGTCCTGGTGCCCCCTTGGGGTGTGGGTTAGAAAATATTCCCTAGGATACACCTTCCAGCAGTCAGAAGGGTTTCAGCTCAGCGCCTTTTCTTTCGTCTTTTTTTTTTTTTTTCATTTTATTTATAAAAAAAAGCAAAGACATTACTTTGCAAGACAAAAGTCCATAGAGTCAAGGCTATGGTCTTTCCAGCAGTCATGGACCGATGTGAGAGCTGGACCATAAAGAGGGCAGAGTGTGGAAGAATGGACGCCTTTGAACCGTGGTGCTGGGGAAGACTCTTGAGAGTCCCTTGGACTGCAAGGAGATCAAACCAGTCCATCCTAAACGAAATCAACCCCAAACACTCTTTGGAAGGACTGATGCAGAAGGTGCAGCTCCAATACTTTGGCCACCTGATGGGAAAGCCTGCTCACTGGAAAAGAGCCTGATGCTGGGAAAGATTGAGGGCAGGAGAAGAGGGCGGCAGACGATGAGACGGTTGGATGGCATCACCAATTCAACGGACATGAACTTAGGCAAACCCTGGGAGATGGTGAGGGCCAGGGAGGCCTGGTGTATGCAGTCCATGGGGTGGCAACGTGTTGCACACAGTTTAGTGACTGAACAACATCTGTTTATTTTTGGCTGTGCTGGGTCCTGATTGCTTCTCGGGCTCTCCTCTAGGTTCAGTGAGTGGGGGCCCCTCTCTGGTGGCAGTCTCCCGTTGTTTTGTTGCAGGGGCCTCTCTGGTTGCAGACCACGTGGGCTCCATAGGTACCGTTCCTGGGCTCTAGAGCACAGGTTCTCTAGCTGGGGCACCCAGGGTTGGTTGGTCTGCAGCATGTGGGGTCCTCCTGGACCAGGGATGGAACCCATGTCTCCCGCATTGGCAGGTGCATTCTTCACCAGTGAGCCCCCAGGGAAACCCTACTTTTACATTTTTTACTAAATATTTTAAAAATTCTATATTGGAGTTTAGTTGATTAACATTGGTGTGCTGCTTTCTGGTATACAGCAAAGGGATTCAGTTACCTACTGATGTGCCTATACATGTATCCTTTTTAAAATTCTTTTCTCTCATCTGTAACCAGTGGTAAAAGCAGCAGTAGCCCGGAGCCTGAGGAATTAAAAAAAGTGCCCACAGAGACAGGCATGGTCAGCGCTGTCTCCCTCCCTCGCCGTCTCTCTGTCTGTTCCTTGTCCTCAGTGACAGGCTGATGGACGACAGGCCAGTTATCTGAGTCTGGCTGTCAGTTCTGCGGATGATGATGTTACCCGTCTTCCCCTCGCAGGGCGCTGTGAGGAACATAAATCCAAAGTATTAGATGGCACTTGGCAGACTGAGAAGGTCAGTAATTAATGACTTTGGAGCAGTCTTGCAGAAATATTGATGCCTGACAGACATTTGAGGTTTTCTTTCCTCAGGAGATCAAACCAGTCCATCCTAAACGAAATCAACCCCAAACACTCTTTGGAAGGACTGATGCAGAAGGTGCAGCTCCAATACTTTGGCCACCTGATGGGAAAGCCTGCTCACTGGAAAAGAGCCTGATGCTGGGAAAGATTGAGGGCAGGAGAAGAGGGCGGCAGACGATGAGACGGTTGGATGGCATCACCAATTCAACGGACATGAACTTAGGCAAACCCTGGGAGATGGTGAGGGCCAGGGAGGCCTGGTGTATGCAGTCCATGGGGTGGCAACGTGTTGCACACAGTTTAGTGACTGAACAACATCTGTTTATTTTTGGCTGTGCTGGGTCCTGATTGCTTCTCGGGCTCTCCTCTAGGTTCAGTGAGTGGGGGCCCCTCTCTGGTGGCAGTCTCCCGTTGTTTTGTTGCAGGGGCCTCTCTGGTTGCAGACCACGTGGGCTCCATAGGTACCGTTCCTGGGCTCTAGAGCACAGGTTCTCTAGCTGGGGCACCCAGGGTTGGTTGGTCTGCAGCATGTGGGGTCCTCCTGGACCAGGGATGGAACCCATGTCTCCCGCATTGGCAGGTGCATTCTTCACCAGTGAGCCCCCAGGGAAACCCTACTTTTACATTTTTTACTAAATATTTTAAAAATTCTATATTGGAGTTTAGTTGATTAACATTGGTGTGCTGCTTTCTGGTATACAGCAAAGGGATTCAGTTACCTACTGATGTGCCTATACATGTATCCTTTTTAAAATTCTTTTCTCTCATCTGTAACCAGTGGTAAAAGCAGCAGTAGCCCGGAGCCTGAGGAATTAAAAAAAGTGCCCACAGAGACAGGCATGGTCAGCGCTGTCTCCCTCCCTCGCCGTCTCTCTGTCTGTTCCTTGTCCTCAGTGACAGGCTGATGGACGACAGGCCAGTTATCTGAGTCTGGCTGTCAGTTCTGCGGATGATGATGTTACCCGTCTTCCCCTCGCAGGGCGCTGTGAGGAACATAAATCCAAAGTATTAGATGGCACTTGGCAGACTGAGAAGGTCAGTAATTAATGACTTTGGAGCAGTCTTGCAGAAATATTGATGCCTGACAGACATTTGAGGTTTTCTTTCCTCCAGAGAGTAGAATTCCGGAAAAGAGCCCAGATTATGGTTGTTGGGGTGACTAGCAGAACACAGGAGAAGCAAGGAAAGCGGGAGCAGGGCGGTCATGAGAATGCTTTCCCCTGCATGGTGGTTTGGGGCTGGCTTCCTTGGTCTTCAGAGTTAAGACCTGGGTTTGATTTTAGCTGATTTTATTCAAAGCCCAAATCCAGTAGTTTATGCTCATAGACTTTTTAAAAAAATCGCCTATAGTTTTGTTGTAAGGAAAGCTTTTTTGTTTCACATATATGTGCATACACATGCATAGACTTGTATAAATGTATATACACACATATGTATACATATATATATATGTATATATATATACACATATCAATATTTTCATTTGACTTTTTATTTCTTTTCCCCATCATGCCTCTTTTATTTATATTTATTGTCATCCATCTTTTATTCTTTGGTCTGAGTGGGCCTCCCATTGCAGTGGCCTCACTCACTGCAGAGCACTGGCTCTGGGCACATACAATCCAGAGCGCTGGCTCGTAATTGGACACACCGGTCCAGCTGCTCTGAGGCATGTCGAATCTTCCCAGGTCAGGGATTGAACCGGTGCCCCTTGCACTGTAAGGCGGACTCTTTACCCACTGGACCATCAGGGATGCCCCTTCATTTGGCTTTTTTTTTTTTTTTTTTTTAAGATTTATTTATTTTGGGCGGGGGTCGGGTTGGGGAGGGAGGGGAGCGGGCGGGCCACTTCCATTCGTCTTTCATTTCTCCATTTTCATCCGTCTTTGTTCTTTGGCTCCTGCGGACCTCCCATCGCGGTGGCATCTGTTGTCGCAGAGCGCCAGCTCTGGGCGCATGCGCTCCAGAGCTCCGGCTCGGTGATTGGACACATCAGTCCAGCCGCTCCGCGGCACTTGTGATCCTCCCGGGCCAGGGATCCAACCGGCGCCCCTTGCACTGCAAGGCGGTGTCCTTACCCACTGGACCACCAAGGAAGCCCCACTTATTTCTTTTAATGTTAAACTTTTCAACAATTGTTAACATCATCCCGAGCTGAAACTCTGTACCCATTAAAGAACAGCCCCAGCCCCAGTTAAACACCATTCTTTTTTCTGTCTCTTTACAGTGGACTGCTCCGGGACCTCCTGTGTGGCTGTGAACTTTCAAGAATAGGTTAGAACAGCCATTTTTTCTGAAAAGAGCCCAGATTATGGTTGTTGGGGTGACTAGCAGAACACAGGAGAAGCAAGGAAAGCGGGAGCAGGGCGGTCATGAGAATGCTTTCCCCTGCATGGTGGTTTGGGGCTGGCTTCCTTGGTCTTCAGAGTTAAGACCTGGGTTTGATTTTAGCTGATTTTATTCAAAGCCCAAATCCAGTAGTTTATGCTCATAGACTTTTTAAAAAAATCGCCTATAGTTTTGTTGTAAGGAAAGCTTTTTTGTTTCACATATATGTGCATACACATGCATAGACTTGTATAAATGTATATACACACATATGTATACATATATATATATGTATATATATATACACATATCAATATTTTCATTTGACTTTTTATTTCTTTTCCCCATCATGCCTCTTTTATTTATATTTATTGTCATCCATCTTTTATTCTTTGGTCTGAGTGGGCCTCCCATTGCAGTGGCCTCACTCACTGCAGAGCACTGGCTCTGGGCACATACAATCCAGAGCGCTGGCTCGTAATTGGACACACCGGTCCAGCTGCTCTGAGGCATGTCGAATCTTCCCAGGTCAGGGATTGAACCGGTGCCCCTTGCACTGTAAGGCGGACTCTTTACCCACTGGACCATCAGGGATGCCCCTTCATTTGGCTTTTTTTTTTTTTTTTTTTTTAAGATTTATTTATTTTGGGCGGGGGTCGGGTTGGGGAGGGAGGGGAGCGGGCGGGCCACTTCCATTCGTCTTTCATTTCTCCATTTTCATCCGTCTTTGTTCTTTGGCTCCTGCGGACCTCCCATCGCGGTGGCATCTGTTGTCGCAGAGCGCCAGCTCTGGGCGCATGCGCTCCAGAGCTCCGGCTCGGTGATTGGACACATCAGTCCAGCCGCTCCGCGGCACTTGTGATCCTCCCGGGCCAGGGATCCAACCGGCGCCCCTTGCACTGCAAGGCGGTGTCCTTACCCACTGGACCACCAAGGAAGCCCCACTTATTTCTTTTAATGTTAAACTTTTCAACAATTGTTAACATCATCCCGAGCTGAAACTCTGTACCCATTAAAGAACAGCCCCCAGCCCCCAGTTAAACACCATTCTTTTTTCTGTCTCTTTACATTGGACTGCTCCGGGGACCTCCTGTGTGGCTGTGAACTTTCAATATGAAGTGGACTGGCTGTGGTCACGAGATCAGACGCCATGTGTCTCCCATTTCTTTTTGTTCAGTGTACATTTATTAATGTCCAGCTGTGTGATGGCAGTCCCCAGCTAGCCTTGGTGCCTTGAAGGTGGTTCTCATGGATTTTTCTCTCATTATGTATCATCCCTGTGAGAAACTGCTGGGCAACTAATGTCTCAGCGTGAGACCACAGCCTCCAGTGTGAGTCATAGGAGCTTCCACGTTCACAGTTCACTTCCCGGGCCCGTCCCCGTGATAAGTGGGTTCCTTTTCCCTAAGTGCATTTGGCTAACTGCTCAGCAGTGATCTTTTCAAATACATCTAAGCCCTGTTTGAAGGATGCTCCTTCCAATCAGGATGATTTCTGAATGTTTCTTCCTCTGCTTTGAAAGACTCTTCTGAGTCTGAGGGCTTTGCATCCAGGAGTGTTGGTTTAAAAGCACAGGGTGGTAAGTGTGCAGTCCTGCCTCTCTCTGACCTGACCCTTTCCCTGAATCTGGATCCTGTCTAGATGCGGAAGGAACAGCTAGAAGTCTTCAAGGCCTGTTTCATCTGGGAGAGAGGCACATCTGGTTTACAATGTTTCTAGGAAATGAAAAGGCATAATGGGAATTTGAAAAGGGTGAAGTGTATTGGGAGGACATGTCCACGCCTCACTCCAGAGCATGAGTATTGTAAGACTGTTTGGTTTGGAGGAAGCAGGAAGTCCTGCAGCCAAGGCCTTACTCTCTCCAAAGCCCCGTAGTATGAACCAGTGAACAGTGCAGGTGCCAGAAAAATGGACCATGGTTTGTTACAGGAGCTGGAGATGACGGAAGAGGAAGATATTTTGTTCAGTAACTGGGGCCAACAGACTTCTAACTCCATGGAGGTTCTGGAGGAACCGTGGAGGATGGATATGAAGCTCGCTGGATGAAATGATTGTTCTCAATGCATCAGGCCCTTTCTGTACTTGAATTTCACATCCACGCCCCACACCAGGGGACTCTGTATTATCCCCCACTGGTATGGATGGAGTACAAGTCCTCACTTCAGTGATTTTGAGTTTTCCCTTGTAATTTGCTTTGGCCAAAAGAATATGGGTGGAAGGGGTGGTGTGCTAATTTATATACCCCTCTCGTCCTTATGTCATTTGACATGAGAAGAACATGCCTTGTGGGGACTTCCCTGGTGGTCCGGTGGCTGGGACTCCAAGCTCCCAATGCAGGGAGCCCAGGTTCAATCCCTGGTCAGGGAACCAGATTCCATCTGCCGCCACTAGGAGTCTGAGAGCTGTAGCTAAAGCTTCTTCAGGCCCCAGTGAAGATCTCACACACTGCACCCAAGACCTGGTGCAAACAAATTAATTAATTAAAAGTAAATACTAAAAAAAAGGAGACCATTACGTGGAGAGCTGCTGACCCTAGGAGAATGAGACAGGTCCCGAGGAGTGAAACTGAATCTCAGGGACACCCTGGGGCCAAGCTGACCTGCAGTCTGAAGTCGATTGATGTTAGCTGACCTCTAGACCCATGAGTGATACGAATATATGCTTGTTGTCGGCCACTGAGTTTGGGGGGACGTCTGTTACCGAGCAGTATCGTGGTAAGAGCTGACTCATACAAAGACCAAAAGTCAGAAGCAGAGAGAAAAGGGGCAAGTGAAGCAGGTGGCTGACCTGTGAGTACATAAGGAAGTGGCGGTGGGGTCTGAGGAGAGAGCAGGTAGGGAAGGGCCTCGAGAGGAAGAAGGAGGTGGACGAGAGGAAAGCCACACTGCAGCTGCGGCCCCCAGGTGCTGGGATGTGCGGAGGGGCAGGAGCTGTGCATGCACACACACACACACGCACGCCCGTCCCCTGGGCCTCTGGTGAGCACTCTGCCTTTCTGCTGCCTTTGTTCAGTGTTGCCAATGTCTGAGAGATCTCCAGGGAGAGTTGGTTTGATTCCTAACCTGTAGACTTCCAGTTTTGGGGTCTACTTGGGCTTGTGGTCACATTGTGTCAATAGAGCGATAAAAGAATCTAAAAAACCAGGACGAACTAGTGACTATAACAGAAAGCAAGCAGACTCACAGATAGAGACAACACACTAGTGGTTAGATGTGGCGGGAGGGGAGCAATCCAGGCATAGGAGAGGGGAGGACACGCTGTTGCGTGTAAGATAAGCTACAAGGGAGTATTGTGCAACACAGGAACTATTGCCAGTGTTCTGTAATAACTGTAAATAACTGTAACCTTTAAACATTGTATAAAACATAAAACCAGCAAAAAAAATAGAATGAAAAATATGAGGGATCTGAGGACAGAACTCTGCCAAGTATGTCTTTAAAAAAAAAATTATTGATTTATTTGGCTGAGGCACTCAGGATCTTTGATCCTTTGATACTTTAGTTTTGGCATGCCAACTCTTAGCTGTGGCACGTGGAGTCTTTAGGTGCAGTGCGTGGGATCTAGTTCCTGGACCAGGGGTCAAAGCTTCACTCCCGGCATTTGGAGCCGTCTTAGCCACTGGATCGCTGGGGAAGCTCTTCAACAACTTACAGAAGTGAAAATGACATCTACTGTTTTCTCTCTTCGCCCTTTCCCAACAGAACAGGCCAAAGACTGCTCAGCGCCTCTTGCACCAGATTTGAGCTGGCGCTTCACAGTTAGAGAAGGCAGTCCTAGAAGGACATGCTCTTCACAAAAGTGCACACTGGCTTCTTACCATGTGCAGGTCATTAAGGATGTAAGCTAAGCGCTTTGTCTGTAATTATTCATTAATCCTTTTAATAACCTCTTGAGAACACACACTAAGAAGACTCACAGGGGCTTCTTGGTGGTCCAGTGGCTAAAACGTCACAGTCCCAGTATAGGGACTGGGGTCTGATCCCTGCTCAGGGAAGTAGATCTCACATGGTACAACCAAGACCAACACAGCAGGCAACTAAGACCTGGCACAGCCGAATACATTACTTATTTATTAAATATTTATTTGGTTGCATGGGCTCTTGGTTGCCCCAAGGCATGTGGGATCTTAATTCCCTGACCAGGAATTGAACCCATATCCCTTGCACTACAAGGCAGATTCTTAACCACTGCACCACCAGAGAAATCCCAATAATTTTTTTTTTTTTAAAGAAGACTCATAGTAGTGAAGGTCTCAGCTCTGAATCTAGAGACATCTGTTAAACTTCAATTTTGCCAGTTACTAGTGGGGCTTTTCAAGTGGTGCTAATGGTAATGAACATGCTTGCCCATGCAGCAGACTTCAGAGAATCAGGTTCGATCCCTGAGTCAGGAAGATCCTCTGGAGGATGGTGTGACAACCCACTCTTGTATTCTATTTTTTTTTTTCTTGTGGCGGGGGGCAGGTTGGGGAGGGAGGGGGGCAGGCAGGCCACTTCTGTTGGTCTTTCGTTTATCTATTTTCATCCATCTTTGTTCTTTGGCCCGTGTGGGCCTCCCATCGCAGTGGTCTCTATTGTTGCAGAGCGCCGGCTCTGGGCGCATGCGCTCCAGAGCTCCCGCTCGGTAATTGGCACATCGGTCCAGCCTCTCCACGGCACGTGGGATCTTCCCAGGCCAGGGATTGAGCCAGCACCCCTTGCACTGCAAGGCGGTGTTCTTACCAACTGGACCACCAGGGAAGCCCCACTCCAGCATTCTTGCCCGGAGAATCCAATCCCATGGACAGAGGAGCCTGGTGGGCCATGGTCCGTAGGGGCACAAAGAGTCAGGACAGCTGAAGCGACTGAGCACACCCACAATGGGACCAGTACTTTCCCCCTCTGAGTCTGTGGTTTTCCATCATCTGTGAAGTGGGGGTGGTTCTTAGAGCGCTTTACCACTGTAGGAGTTAAAAGGGATGCTGCATGTAGAGACTGGCCCATCATGGGTGCTCAGCTGGGGGAGGGACTGGACTTGACTCCCTCTTTTTTTTTTGGCCACTTCTATTGGTCTTTCATTTATCTATTTTTCATCTGTCTTTGTTCTTTGGCCTGTGTGGGCCTCCCATCGCAGTGGCCTCTCTCACTGCAGAGCACCGGCTCTGGGCGCATGCGCGCCAGAGCTCCGGTTCGGTAATTGGACACATGGGTCCAGCCGCTCTGCGGCACGTGGGATCTTCCCAGGCCAGGGCTCGAGCCGGTGCCCCTTGCACTGCAAGGCGGTGTCCTTACCCACTGGACCACCAGGGAAGCCCCTTGACTCGCTCCCTGTCCCCAGCACAGGCCCTGGCACACAAGTGCTTGGTAACTGTTTCTGGCCCTGAACTGATAGGAGGTCCTTTGAGGGCTTGCGGGCTGCTGGTGGTAGCAGGTTCTGAAGGCCTAGGGCTCCCTCTCGACATCTTTGCCAGGCCCCCTGTGTCCACCACTGAAAGTTTTCAAAGACAACATTGCATCAGGAATCCACCCAATACCCAGCGCCCTCTTTGGAGGGGGCTCTGTGCTGTCAGCCTGAAGGCCTCAGGAGGGAATCCCCATCGGCTCTTATTTCCCATGTGCTGGTGTGCACTGCCCTCTGGCGTGTGCTTCGGGGACACACAAGTCAGATGGGTTTGTGGTGACTTTTTCTTGACATTGGAAAAGAGAGGTTCCCCTATGTGGGCTGTTTGCCGTGCAGCTGGGGTGAGAGGTAATGGTTAAGGACGTCCCCAATTTAGATAGGAACTCTAGAGGTTTGCCAGTCACAAGAAGCTTTTTACTGGGATCCCCGACTGCTTGGCTATCACACAGTGCCGTCCTGCTAGGCTCAGGTGTCTTCCCTGTGTTCCGCTAAAGACCCCAAAGGAACAGGGGTAGAGTTTATTTGACATCATCCCCCCTCTGCTGTCTGGCTTCCTCTAACCCCTAGACACCTAGATCTTGGGCTTCCCAGGTGGTGCTAGGGGTAAAGAACCTGTCTGTCAACCAAAGAGACACAGGTTTGACTCCTGAGTTGGGAAGATCCCCCTGGAAGAGGTCATGGCAACCCACTCCAGTATTCTTGCCTGGAGAATTCCATGGACAGAGGAGCATGAAGGGCTATGGTCCATAAGGGCACAAAGAGTTGGACCTGGCTGAAGTAATTTAGCATGCATGCAAACCCTATATGTGCTAATGATGGAGTCCCAGGCTCCCCCACGTCATTCAGACTCAGCTCATGGCACGGCTCCTGCCATACAGGGCCCTACAGCCTGTTACTAGGTCGGGTTGATTTCAGGGACCAGGACTGGCCCGTTCCCTGCATCAGCCCTCAGTTTCTGCTCAATTTCTGTGGTGACCTCCATGCTGGGCTTGGTTTGGGTGGCACAGGCAAGAGAGGGGATGCCAGTGAGAGCCCCCAAAGAAGCCCTTCATGCTGAGTGGCCCTCCCCTTCAGGAGGCCTCGGACTTCTGGACTCACCGAGCACCCCAAACCCTCACCTCTGCTGCTGAACCGAGGCAGCCAGGTTGCATGCTCGGGAGGCTTACAGAGCTCCGCTGCCCCGAGAACCCCTTAGGTGACTCCTGTGCCCTGCCAGACCTCAGCCCAGGAAGGGATAAAGCTGCAGAGTAATGGAAGGTTTAGGAGTCACAGTACACAGAAGGAGAAAATTTGGGTTCTTTGGTCTACATGCCTGCCCTACAGTCCCTGGACCAACAGGTCTCGATGTCTTCAGACTTGGTGGTGTAGATTAGAGACCTGGCCTCTTCCCAGGAGGATCTAAACAGGAGAAGGAGGAGCTCAGCTCGGGCCATTTAAACCAATAATCCATCCATTCATTTATTCATTCATTAAACAAGTGATTATTGAATGCTTATATGTGCCAAGCACTCTGCTGAGTGCTTGGTTGTTCTGTCGCTAAGTTGTGTCCAACTCTGCTGGTTCACGGACTGCAGCACACCAGGCTCCCCTGTCTTTCACCATCTCCCGGCGTTTGCTCACACTGGGTGATGCCATCCGACCATCTCATCCTCTCTTCTTCCCTTCTCCTCCTGCCCTCAGTCTTTCTCAGCATCAGATCTTTTCCAGTGAGCTGGCTTTTCACAAGACTCTAGTGGCCAAAGTATCGGAGCTTCAACTTCAGCATCAGTCCTTCCAACGAATATTCAGGGTTGAGTTCCTTTAGGATGGACTGGTTTGATCTCCTTGCAGTCCAAGGGACTCTTGAGAGTCTTCTCCAGCATCACAATTCGAAAGCATCAATTCTTTGGCGCTCAGCCTTCTTTATAGTCCTAGCAGTGAACAAAACGGGACAAAAATCTCCACCTTCTTGGTGTTGCAGCATCTTAATGTTAACTGGATAATGATACTTTTAAAATTTTTTCAAGGTTTCTAGAATGACCCCCTTTTTTTTAATAATCAGTGAAAATTTTATTAAAGATAAAAACATGGTCTCATTTTTTTCCCGCACTTCACCCAGGGAGAAATTAAGCCAGAATTTGGGTTGAGGGACTTAAATTAGACTTGGAGAAAAGCTTTGCCCGAAAGATTGATTAGATGCCGGTAAGAGTAAGATAAATTTAAGTTGGCATGAGGGGCAGGGAGGTAGATTTGAAGTGAGAAAACTTGGAAATGAATCTCAGTTTTCTGGGTGACCTTGAGCAAAGCCCTGCTCAAATTCTGCTTTCTGTTTTGAAACAATGCAGCTGGCTGCTTAAGGAAGATAACATTCACCAGGGCACTTGGCCCAGAAAAGGTGCTCTGAAGTGTTAGGTGAGCTTGTCTAATCAGAGCCAATTATAAGAGGGCATCTGCAAATTTTGTGGAGGGCTCATCCTCACTGCCGCCAGAGGCTACAGCCCCGATAATGAAAATTGCCTGGAGAAGAAGCACAATTAAAACATATATGTTTATTTACTTGGTTGCACTGGGTCTTAGTTGCTGCTTGCAACTAAGCTGACCAGGGATGGAACCCAGGCTCCCTGCATCGGGAGCGAGGAGTCTTAGCCACTGGACCACCAGGGAAGTTCCCACAATTCTTAACAAGAAAAAAAACCCTTCAGAAACACTAAGCTACTTGTCCGGAGGTCCTTGCCCACCACGCCCCGCTAAAGCTGGAGTCTCTGGTTTTGCTCCTTGGAAGATTCTTTCACATGAGGAGGCTCAGAGAGCCCCGGGGTACAGAGCCGGAAGGACCGGGAAGTTCCGCCTAGCGGGAGGCGGCGGCGCGGGTTGCTGGGCCGGCGTCTGGGTAACCCCGGAACGCGCCTCTGTGGGGGAAGCAGGCGGCCGCGGTGTCCTTCTTACCCTTGGCGCTCAGTTCCTCCGCCTGGCATTCGGTTTGTGCGGGCTGCCGGTTGGTGTTGGTGCGTTGATGTCAGCTGCCTCCTCCTTGGAGGCCTAGGAGCGTAGAGCCAGGCCTCCCCTAGGAAAGGGTGGACCACCCAGCCGAGAAAGGGAAGGAGTATCGGGGCGGGGCAGGGCGAGAGCCCGGGGGAGCATCCGAGAGGGAAGCTCTGCTAAAGAGGCCAACCCTGCCCTATTTTTTTTTTTTTTTAAAGATTTATTTATTTATTTATTTTTGGGCGGGGGTCGGGTTGGGGAGGGAGGGGAGCTGGCGGGCCACTTCTATTGGTCTTTCATTTCTCTGTTTTCATCCGTCTTTGTTCTTTGGCTCCTGTGGGCCTCCCATCGCGGTGGCCTCTGTTGTCACTAAGCACCGGCTCTGGGCGCATGCGCTCCAGAGCTCTGGCTCGGTAATTGGACACATCAGTCCAGCCGCTCCGCGGCACGTGGGATCTTCCCAGGCCAGGGCTCCAACCAGGGCCCCTTGCACTGCAAGGCGGTGTCCTTATCCACTGGACCACCAGGGGAAGCCCCAACCCTGCCCTCTTGACTTTTAATGGACCTTGAAGTTTCTGTTGCCTTTGATTGATGCTTTCTCTCTCTTTTTTACAAAGGCCCTTTCTTTGTCTCCGGATTGCTTTTAATATTTAAAATCGACACCTGCCTAGCTGAGTCCATCGACCCTGGACACAATCTTCGGGGCTGTCATTTCTGCCACATCTACACAGCGACCTGCAGCAGAGAGCTGGAGAAGGTTCAAGAGAAAGAAGACTCTGGCACCGCCATGGGAGAGAGGGGTATAGTTGGGTTTAAGAAAATAAGAGGGCTGGCTGGCATCTGGTTGTCTAATCCAAGTACACTAGAGCCGGAAGGCATCGTTTGAGGTTTAAAGGGAGACTTGTTTGGGAACGTGTAATAGAAACTATTTGTACTGATACTGTTGGTATTAACTGAAGATCTGATAAGGCAGAGAGCAGGATCAAAGCAGAGATTCTCCTAAATGGCCTCCTTGCATCTCCTAATGTATCTCCCCGAGAAGTATATTACAAAGAATAAAGGAGAACCAAGGTTTGACCTGTCTAGTGCTTCAGTCGATAAATGATGAGGCTGGGATTTGACATGAGTCTTCTGTTCTCCAAAGCCAGGCCCCTTCTTCTTTCTCTTTGTCCATAATATTAGATTTGTGGCACAGTTCATTGGATGGGACGGCTTGGGTGGAAAGTAGGAACACTTTTTTTTTTTCCTTCATATTTTATTTATTTATTTATTTAAAACCTTTCTTTTACTTTTAACTTTTATAGAGTTTTGTTGTTTACAGATATGCATATTCCCAGATCAGTCACATGTATATCCCCCCCTTCCCATCCCTCCCAACCATCACACAGCACCCCTGAAGGGTCCCCTTTTCTCACAGAGCAATGACTAGAGCTATTTTCTTCACTTATGATAGTACAGGCCTTCATGCTACTTCCTTTACACCTCCCACCCTCTGTTCCTTCCCCACAATGTCCATATGTCCATTGTCCATGTCAGTCTTTCTGTCACTTCACTGTGTCTGCCATCATCACCATCCTACTAGATTCCATATATATGTGTTAATATACTGTATTTGTCCTTCTCTTTCTGACTTACTTCACTTTTTATGATACGTTCTAGATCCAGCCACCTCATTAGGGCTGAATCTTCTGCATTTCTCTTTACAGCTGTGTAGTATTCCGTTGTATATATGTACCAGAGCTTTTGTATCCATTCGTCGTCAATGGACATCTAGGTTGTCATGTTCGCTATGTATAGAGAGCTGCAAAAATTGGGGTACAGGTGCTTCTTTCAGATTTGATTTCATCAGGGCTGCAGCAGAGAGCTGGAGAAGGTTCAAGAGAAAGAAGACTCTGGCACCGCCATGGGAGAGAGGGGTATAGTTGGGTTTAAGAAAATAAGAGGGCTGGCTGGCATCTGGTTGTCTAATCCAAGTACACTAGAGCCGGAAGGCATCGTTTGAGGTTTAAAGGGAGACTTGTTTGGGAACGTGTAATAGAAACTATTTGTACTGATACTGTTGGTATTAACTGAAGATCTGATAAGGCAGAGAGCAGGATCAAAGCAGAGATTCTCCTAAATGGCCTCCTTGCATCTCCTAATGTATCTCCCCGAGAAGTATATTACAAAGAATAAAGGAGAACCAAGGTTTGACCTGTCTAGTGCTTCAGTCGATAAATGATGAGGCTGGGATTTGACATGAGTCTTCTGTTCTCCAAAGCCAGGCCCCTTCTTCTTTCTCTTTGTCCATAATATTAGATTTGTGGCACAGTTCATTGGATGGGACGGCTTGGGTGGAAAGTAGGAACACTTTTTTTTTTTCCTTCATATTTTATTTATTTATTTATTTAAAACCTTTCTTTTACTTTTAACTTTTATAGAGTTTTGTTGTTTACAGATATGCATATTCCCAGATCAGTCACATGTATATCCCCCCCTTCCCATCCCTCCCAACCATCACACAGCACCCCTGAAGGGTCCCCTTTTCTCACAGAGCAATGACTAGAGCTATTTTCTTCACTTATGATAGTACAGGCCTTCATGCTACTTCCTTTACACCTCCCACCCTCTGTTCCTTCCCCACAATGTCCATATGTCCATTGTCCATGTCAGTCTTTCTGTCACTTCACTGTGTCTGCCATCATCACCATCCTACTAGATTCCATATATATGTGTTAATATACTGTATTTGTCCTTCTCTTTCTGACTTACTTCACTTTTTATGATACGTTCTAGATCCAGCCACCTCATTAGGGCTGAATCTTCTGCATTTCTCTTTACAGCTGTGTAGTATTCCGTTGTATATATGTACCAGAGCTTTTGTATCCATTCGTTCGTCAATGGACATCTAGGTTGCTTCCATGTTCCAGCTATTGTATAGAGAGCTGCAATGAACATTGGGGTACAGGTGCTTCTTTCAGATTTGATTTCATCAGGGTATAAGCCTAAGAGTGGAATTGCTGGGTCGTATGGTGCTTCTTTTTTTTTTTTTAATTAATTAACTTATTTATCTTTGGGGGGGTGGGGTGGGGAGGGAGGGGGATGGGCGGGCCACTTTTATTGGTCTTTCATTTCTCCATTTTCATCCGTCTTTGTTCTTTGGCTCCTGTGGGCCTCCCATCACAGTGGCCTCTGTTGTTGCAGAGCGCTGGCTCTGGGCGCACGCACGCCAGAGCTCCGGCTCGGTAATTGGACATATTGATCCAGCCGCTCCGCGGCACGTGGGATCTTCCCAGGCCAGGGATCAAACTGGCGCCCCTTGCACTGCAAGGCAGTGTCCTTACCCACTGGACCACTAGGGGAAGCCCATGGTGCTTCTATTTTTAGTTTTTTAAGAAATCTCCAGACTGTCTTCCATAGCGGCTGTATCAATCTACATTCCCACCAGCAATGCAGGAGTGTTCCCTTTTCTCCGCACCCTCTCCAGCATTTATTGTCTGTTGATTTGTGGATGATGGCCATTCTGACGGGTGTGAGGTGATATCTCATTGTAGTTTTGATTTGCATTTCTCTAACTATAAGTGAAGTTGAGCATCGTTTCATGTGCTTTGGGGCCATCTGTATGTCCTCTTTGGAGAGGTGTCTGTTTAGGTCCTTTTCCCATTTTGTGATTGGGTTGTTCATTTTTCCGGTGCTGAGTTAGGAACACTTTAATGAAAGGTTTAAATATGGATGGAAGCTCTGTGATTGGTTATCGGGGCTGAAGAGGTTTGGGAGCAAATCTGCCTTTAGAGAACAGTGCTGTGGAGCGTTAACTGCCAGTCTCTCAGAAAACCCCTGAGTGAAAACCCCTAGGTGGGTGGCCTTCCTGCCACAAAAAGAGACCATAGACTGTTCCCTCTTTGCCCCGTTAAGAGCTTGGTCTCCGGTCTTCTGTATACCAGCTCTGTGATCCCCATTGATAAGCGCAGGCAGAGGAGGGCGGTATGATTTACTACCCACCCGCACGATCGGCTTCCCTAGCTACTCAGATGGTAAAGAATCTGCCGGCAGTAAGGAAGACCTGGGTTCGATCCTTGGGTTGGAAAGATCCCCTGGAGAAGGGAACAGCTACCCACTCCAGTATTCTTGCCTGAAGAATTCCATGGTTGTTGGGTTACAGTCCATGGGGTCACAAAGGTACGACTGAGTGATTAACAGTTTCACTTCTTACAAGTGCGGGACCAACTGAGTAGTAGAAATTAGAACCATTAATTACTCACTGTGGCTAGTTCAGCAAGGAGAAAAAGGTTCTGGGATTCTAGCTTTAAGCTTCAGAACTTTCTTTTTCTTTCTGCAGTTTTCAAGTTGACCAGTGGTAAAGAAGAGCTGCTTGTTTAACAGTGGGTAGAGGGATTTCAGATTTCTGAGCTGGGATCCTGGAAGAATACCAACCTGAGATGCCCATGCCACATGGTAAAGAGGAGCTGCTTGTTTAAAATCTACATTCCCATCCAGGGACCACTTTTGCTCCATACTGTCTTCCATAGCGGCTGTATCAATCTACATTCCCACCAGCAATGCAGGAGTGTTCCCTTTTCTCCGCACCCTCTCCAGCATTTATTGTCTGTTGATTTGTGGATGATGGCCATTCTGACGGGTGTGAGGTGATATCTCATTGTAGTTTTGATTTGCATTTCTCTAACTATAAGTGAAGTTGAGCATCGTTTCATGTGCTTTGGGGCCATCTGTATGTCCTCTTTGGAGAGGTGTCTGTTTAGGTCCTTTTCCCATTTTGTGATTGGGTTGTTCATTTTTCCGGTGCTGAGTTAGGAACACTTTAATGAAAGGTTTAAATATGGATGGAAGCTCTGTGATTGGTTATCGGGGCTGAAGAGGTTTGGGAGCAAATCTGCCTTTAGAGAACAGTGCTGTGGAGCGTTAACTGCCAGTCTCTCAGAAAACCCCTGAGTGAAAACCCCTAGGTGGGTGGCCTTCCTGCCACAAAAAGAGACCATAGACTGTTCCCTCTTTGCCCCGTTAAGAGCTTGGTCTCCGGTCTTCTGTATACCAGCTCTGTGATCCCCATTGATAAGCGCAGGCAGAGGAGGGCGGTATGATTTACTACCCACCCGCACGATCGGCTTCCCTAGCTACTCAGATGGTAAAGAATCTGCCGGCAGTAAGGAAGACCTGGGTTCGATCCTTGGGTTGGAAAGATCCCCTGGAGAAGGGAACAGCTACCCACTCCAGTATTCTTGCCTGAAGAATTCCATGGTTGTTGGGTTACAGTCCATGGGGTCACAAAGGTACGACTGAGTGATTAACAGTTTCACTTCTTACAAGTGCGGGACCAACTGAGTAGTAGAAATTAGAACCATTAATTACTCACTGTGGCTAGTTCAGCAAGGAGAAAAAGGTTCTGGGATTCTAGCTTTAAGCTTCAGAACTTTCTTTTTTTTTCTTTCTGCAGTTTTCAAGTTGACCAGTGGTAAAGAAGGGAGCTGCTTGTTTAACAGTGGGTAGAGGGATTTCAGATTTCTGAGCTGGGATCCTGGAAGAATACCAACCCCTGAGATGCCCCCATGCCACATCAACCAACGATCCGTGACTTCCTTTTCTGCTGGATAGCTGTGTTTCCACTCAGGGGACTGCATCTGAGCTCAGCTTCACACGGAGTCTATAGACTTCAGTAAGGAAAGGGGCTCCATGAGCCAGCCGTGGGTGGACGCGCAACCGTGGGGGTGGATGCATTTTTCCAGCAGAGAAGGCTTTCGTTATTTCTTGGAGGAGTCTGTGATCCAAAAAAGGGTTAAAACCGCCATGGATATTTGTTTGTTGAGCAGATAAACGGGGATCAGAGACTGAGGGTTTGGTTGAAGAGTATCCACAGGAAGCTGACTTGGCTTGCTGGGTTACTTTCTCCCCACCAGACAGTGCTGTTGTGTAACCCAGCTGAGATGACAAGTGTGTGAAAGTGGCTTGGTTATGTAAGGTGTTATTCCTGCCTAAGGAAATGGAAATAATTATCGTGAATTCCACAGATGGTACCAAAGAAACCGACTTTCTTCTAAACTCTTTTTTTCACCCTGAATTTCTTCCATCAGAACTTTCTCTGAGTCCTTTTTAGGTTGGACCATCTTTTCTTATTCCACAGTGTTTTAATGACTTAGAATTTTCAAGTTTATGGCTCCTTGGGTATTTATTGCAGTTAAGGAACAACAAACATGATAAATGGTGACCTTTTCAAGAAGGATGTTCCTTAGCTTAGAGGGTCACACCTCTACCTATAGTGCTAGATAGAGGTGGGGCAGGTGTTGTGAGCTGGGCATCACAGGTCACTGACTTGCTGAAAGTAATTTGATGTTACTTTACACAGTGCGGTCGTCAGTGGCAGAAAGGGAGGGCTCCGACTTGAGTTTCCAGCCCTCGCCTCCCACCTGAGTAGATGTGGAGACAGCCTGAGGTCATGCTGACAGTCTCAAGGTTGTGTTTGAGGCCGAGTTCCTTCTAGGAAGACCTGGAGTCAGCCGGGTGTGGAGAAAGTGCCGGTTGAGCAGGCAGACTGCTCTTCCCGTCCATGCTGGTCAGTCTGCCGTTGTGGCAGCTGAAGGCCACTTCCTAGAGTGATGCTGTCACACAGCTTCCTAAGCCAACAGGGAAACAGGTTAAAAAGGTAGATGTGGCTTCACTGCTTGCTGCCTAGGGTGGCACAATACATTACCTCCTGCCTCTCAAATTTAAAAAACAAACCCCCAAACTGGTGAGGGGACCCCCTTTGATACTATCCCAAGCCAACAATCCTTGCTTCGCTGAATTTTCCAGTCCTCTAGCAGCCAAATACAATATGCACTGTGAGCTGTTTAGAAAAGGCGGTCCCTGTTACACCCTACGAGCAAGTAAATGCTCTGAGAAGTGCCTCTCAGCCTAGTAGACACCTCTGCTCTTGATCTTATTTTTTCCTTTACATGTGGGGGTCTTTTCTGCATTTTTATACATATGCTGCTTGCCTTGCTCCTAGGTATGTGACTAGAAGTGGAACTTGGGACGAAGAGGGCTCTTCTTATAGGCTTCGGAAGACATAAATGGCCAAATCACTCTTCTGTGAGGTGGAGGTATTTTCAGCAGCAATGTATAAGAGTGTCATCCCTCCAAGCTGGCCAGCCTTGGGGATTTACAAACTGCGAGCAAATAAGAGTGTCTTGTTCGAAGTTCAGCTCTTTTATTAATATAAGGATGATTTTTTCCCCCAGATGTATATCGGCTATTTGTGTATGTTTGGTGAATTACCTAATCATGCCTTTGGCTCATTTCTTTTCTCTTGGATATTGACTTTCATCTTACAAATTTTTGAAAATTCATGCTTTATCTAGATTATTAGCTCTTTTTCTTATCCTGCCTGTTATCAATCTGTTTATAGTTTGCGGTGGAAATTTTAAAGGTATATGCATTACATCTATGCATCTTTTATTTTGCTGGTATTTGACACCTTTCTTAGAAATAACTTCCCCACTCTAACATTATATAAACATGAGTTACTATTTTTTCGGTTCACTTTCAATTTTTACGTTCACTTAAAAACTTATAATTCATTGGGAATTTATTTGAGGATAAGAGAGATTTCATTTTACTTTTATTCCAAACGGTTAATCGGTTGTTCCAGGCATCTTTTCTGAATGATCCAGTCTTTCTTTTTTTTTTTTTTCACTTGTTAATATTTGATGGATTTCCCAGATGTGGCTTCAAAGCCACCAGGACACAGGCCACGCCTACAACCCTCAATCTTCTCTTCAGCTTGTCTGCTGAAGAATTTGGCCTTCACGATGATGGGCTGCTTTGGGAGCTTTCCCTTCCCCAGAACTTTGTAGTAATCCGATTGCACCACATCCATGACACGAGCAGCTCCAGCCTTGTTCTTGGCAGCTTTTACCCGTGTCTGCTCACTGGCCGAGTGCCACAGTTGATCAAGGTCGACAGTTGGGCAGAAACTCTGGTTCCTCAAGTGGTAAGGCCTCATCCCAACTTTCTTGGGTGATAATTTGTCCAAGTTGATCCTGTGGTGATGTAGCGTTACCTCGGCCTTCTGGGTGTTTCTGGTACTTGCTGATGTGGCTGTGGCTCACGTGGGCCCTCGGTTCTGGGTCTTCTTTAGTCTGGATGGCATGTCAGCTGCCTAGAAGAAAAGCCATTCTTTCTTCACTGAGATAAAACACCACGATTGTCACATAAAATTTTATTCTAGTTACGTTTGCTATGTTTGTGTCAGTATCATCATGAATATTGTAACATTAAACTACATTTTTGTTGTTCTTGTTCCGTTTATTTGGTTGTACTATGTAGTGTGCGAGGATCTTAGTTCCCCAACCAAGGCTCAAACCCGTGCCCTCTGCAGTGGAAGCTCAGTGTCTTAACTACTACACCACCAGCTCAGTTCAGTTCAGTCACCCAGTTGTGTCCAGCTCGTTGTGACCCCATGGACTGCAGCACACCAGGCTTCCCTGTTCTTCACCATCTCCCGGAACTTGCTCAAACTCATGTCCACTGACTCAGTGATGCCATCCAACCATCTCGTCCTCAGTCATCCCCTTCTCCTCTTGCCTTCCATTTTGCTCAACATCAGGGTCTTTTCCAGTGAGTCATCTCTTTGCATCAGGAGGTCAAATTATTGGAGCTTCAGTTCAGCATCATCAGTCCTTCCAATGAATATTTAGGGTTGATTCAGGGACCACCAGGTTGATTCAAATTGAATCAGGGACCACCAAGAAAGATTCTAAAACTGCACTTTATAAATTTGTAAATTTTATAAAGCATGGTCATTATTTGATATTTCTGGTACTCAATTTCTTTATGGGTAAAATTGTTTATGTTTTACTTGTAATTATGGCCTCTTTTTCATTTGTTATAAACTGTTAATTTATATTAAAATTTTCTATTGACTCTTATCTACATTTGTTTTTTCCATGAAACCATAACTCTTATAATCACCTTTATTTCATTCATTTTTGCTTTTATTTTATGATTTCTTTCCTTATTATTTTAAGGCTTTTATCTTTTCCCACCTTATGTTTTAAAAATTAATTAATTACTTTATTTTTGGCTGTCTTGGGTCTTCACTGCTGCCTGCAGGCTTTCTCTAGTTGCAGCAAGAGGGGGCTACTCTCTAACTGCAGTGGGCGGGCTTCTCATTGCAGTGGCTTCTCTTGTTGCAGTGCACAGGCTGTAGGGTGTGTGGGCTCAGTAGTTGTGGTGCATGGGCTTAGTTGCTCTGGGGCATGTGAGATCTTCCAGGATCAGGGATCAAACTTGTGTCCCCTGCATTGGCAGGTGGAAAATTAACCACTAGACAACTAGGGAAGACCCCCTCCCTTCTTTCCTTTTCTTTTTTTGGCCACTTCTGTCAATCTTTAATTTATTTATCTTTTTTGTTATTTGGCCTGTGTGGGCCTCCCATCGAAGTGGCCTCTCTCACTGCAGAGCACCAGCTCTGGGCGCATGCGCTGCAGAGCTCCAGCTCGGTGATTGGACACATTGGTCCAGCCGCTCCGTGGCACGTGGGATCTTCCCAGGCCAGGGATCCAACTGGCGCCCCTTGCACTGCAAGGCGGTGTCCTTACCCACTGGACCACCAGGGAAGCCCCAGCCTCTGTTCTTTGTGGTCCATAAAATAATAATGTTCTTATGATTGATGGTGTCTTACGTTCAGTAAAATACAACTTATACATTTAAGGCTGTAGGTTCTAATTAGTGCTTTAGTTGAATCTGCAGTTTTGACATATTGTACTTAATCGTGGATCATTAAGTACCTGGTGAGTCACATTTTGCTTTCTTCTATTATGCGAAACATTTAGAGATGGGGCTTGAGTTTCCAAGTTTATGGATGTTTTCTGGCTGTCTTTTTAACTATTGATTTTTAGTAGTATTGTATTGTGATCAGAGAGTATGGTCTGTATTGTATTCCTTGACACCACATTCTCGGCCCCTCGAGTTTCTGTAAAATTCATGGGTTTTTTTTTTTCTTTTTCATTTGTTATAAACTGTTAATTTATATTAAAATTTTCTATTGACTCTTATCTACATTTGTTTTTTCCATGAAACCATAACTCTTATAATCACCTTTATTTCATTCATTTTTGCTTTTATTTTATGATTTCTTTCCTTATTATTTTAAGGCTTTTATCTTTTCCCACCTTATGTTTTAAAAATTAATTAATTACTTTATTTTTGGCTGTCTTGGGTCTTCACTGCTGCCTGCAGGCTTTCTCTAGTTGCAGCAAGAGGGGGCTACTCTCTAACTGCAGTGGGCGGGCTTCTCATTGCAGTGGCTTCTCTTGTTGCAGTGCACAGGCTGTAGGGTGTGTGGGCTCAGTAGTTGTGGTGCATGGGCTTAGTTGCTCTGGGGCATGTGAGATCTTCCAGGATCAGGGATCAAACTTGTGTCCCCTGCATTGGCAGGTGGAAAATTAACCACTAGACAACTAGGGAAGACCCCCTCCCTTCTTTCCTTTTCTTTTTTTGGCCACTTCTGTCAATCTTTAATTTATTTATCTTTTTTGTTATTTGGCCTGTGTGGGCCTCCCATCGAAGTGGCCTCTCTCACTGCAGAGCACCAGCTCTGGGCGCATGCGCTGCAGAGCTCCAGCTCGGTGATTGGACACATTGGTCCAGCCGCTCCGTGGCACGTGGGATCTTCCCAGGCCAGGGATCCAACTGGCGCCCCTTGCACTGCAAGGCGGTGTCCTTACCCACTGGACCACCAGGGAAGCCCCAGCCTCTGTTCTTTGTGGTCCATAAAATAATAATGTTCTTATGATTGATGGTGTCTTACGTTCAGTAAAATACAACTTATACATTTAAGGCTGTAGGTTCTAATTAGTGCTTTAGTTGAATCTGCAGTTTTGACATATTGTACTTAATCGTGGATCATTAAGTACCTGGTGAGTCACATTTTGCTTTCTTCTATTATGCGAAACATTTAGAGATGGGGCTTGAGTTTCCAAGTTTATGGATGTTTTCTGGCTGTCTTTTTAACTATTGATTTTTAGTAGTATTGTATTGTGATCAGAGAGTATGGTCTGTATTGTATTCCTTGACACCACATTCTCGGCTCCATACCTGGGGCTGTGGGAGACCTGTGCTCTTTCGTCACAGCCCTGCTCTCTGCTGGGATCCACTCCATCCCAATCTCGCACTGCCCAAGCAGCCAGTTGGCCGTCCTGTACCCAGGGCTGCCCTAGCTCTGAGTCTTGCGCTAGAACAGCTTTTCCCACACTTGGCTGCCTCTGAGAATCACCGGAGGGGCTTCTTAAACATCCAGATTCCCAGGTCGCCTCCTTGTAGGTCTGGCTTGGAGCCCTGGAATCAGCAGGTTGAACAAGTGCCTCAAGGCGATTCTCATGGCTGGCTGCATGTAGGGAGTCCGGAAGAGGGACAGGATAGCATGCAGGGCCGTGCTGGAGCTGGACTTGAAGAGGAGGAAGTTCACTGCCCAACAGGAGCCTGAGAGCTACTGGGGGAGGGAGCCTTCTTAAAAAGGTGGGTTCCCAGGCTTCACTGACCAAGATTCCAGTTTGATGGGTCTATAATGGGATTTGGGAACCTGGTTTTGAATTATTTATTATTTTTAAATATTTTTTGTTACATTGTTTTTTCTTCCATCCCCATTTAAAATAAAATAAAAAAAAGTTATTGGAGTATGGTTGGTGAACAGTGTTGAATTCGTTTTGGGTGTACAGCAAAGTGATTCAGTAATACGAAGACATGTATTTATTCTTTTCCAAATTCTTTTCCCATTTAGGTTATTACAGAGTACTAAGTAAAGTTCCCTGTGCTGTAGGTCCTTGTTGATTATCTATTTTAACATCCCTTTTATTCCCCAGTTATCTTGGGAATCTGTAATTTTTTCTTTAAAAATAAAAGTTTTATTTTATATTGCAGTGTAGCCAATCAATGATGTAGTGATAGTTTCATGGCATTGAATTTTTCTTGTTTGGATCATTAAGTACCTGGTGAGTCACATTTGCTTTCTTCTATTATGCGAAACATTTAGAGATGGGGCTTGAGTTTCCAAGTTTATGGATGTTTTCTGGCTGTCTTTTTAACTATTGATTTTTAGTAGTATTGTATTGTGATCAGAGAGTATGGTCTGTATTGTATTCCTTGACACCACATTCTCGGCTCCATACCTGGGGCTGTGGGAGACCTGTGCTCTTTCGTCACAGCCCTGCTCTCTGCTGGGATCCACTCCATCCCAATCTCGCACTGCCCAAGCAGCCAGTTGGCCGTCCTGTACCCAGGGCTGCCCTAGCTCTGAGTCTTGCGCTAGAACAGCTTTTCCCACACTTGGCTGCCTCTGAGAATCACCGGAGGGGCTTCTTAAACATCCAGATTCCCAGGTCGCCTCCTTGTAGGTCTGGCTTGGAGCCCTGGAATCAGCAGGTTGAACAAGTGCCTCAAGGCGATTCTCATGGCTGGCTGCATGTAGGGAGTCCGGAAGAGGGACAGGATAGCATGCAGGGCCGTGCTGGAGCTGGACTTGAAGAGGAGGAAGTTCACTGCCCAACAGGAGCCTGAGAGCTACTGGGGGAGGGAGCCTTCTTAAAAAGGTGGGTTCCCAGGCTTCACTGACCAAGATTCCAGTTTGATGGGTCTATAATGGGATTTGGGAACCTGGTTTTGAATTATTTATTATTTTTAAATATTTTTTGTTACATTGTTTTTTCTTCCATCCCCATTTAAAATAAAATAAAAAAAAGTTATTGGAGTATGGTTGGTGAACAGTGTTGAATTCGTTTTGGGTGTACAGCAAAGTGATTCAGTAATACGAAGACATGTATTTATTCTTTTCCAAATTCTTTTCCCATTTAGGTTATTACAGAGTACTAAGTAAAGTTCCCTGTGCTGTAGGTCCTTGTTGATTATCTATTTTAACATCCCTTTTATTCCCCAGTTATCTTGGGAATCTGTAATTTTTTCTTTAAAAATAAAAGTTTTATTTTATATTGCAGTGTAGCCAATCAATGATGTAGTGATAGTTTCAAGTGGACCACAGAGAATTCAGTCACATGTATGTACGTATCTGGTCTCCCCACACTCCCCTCCCTTCCAGACTCCCACGTCTCATTGAGCAGTGTTCCCTATACAGTAGGGCTTTGTCGGTTATCCATTTTACTTATAGCAGTGTGTAAATGTCCATCCCAAACTCCCTAACTACCTTTCCTCCCATCCTTCTTCCGGCAACCATAAATTCATCATTCTCTAAGTCTGTTTCCATGTTGTATTTACAAAACTGAAGTTCATTTGTACCAGTTTTTTAACTCCACATTTTTTAATAAGGGATATCTGATTTCAGTCAGTCTCCAGGTCCATCCACGTTGCTGCAAATGATGTGATTTCATTTTTTCTAATGGCTAACAGTCCATTGTCTCTATGTATCATATATTCTTTATCTGAGGAATCTACTTTTAATAGGCCTCTCGGGTAATGCTGATGCAGTCGGTTCTTACCCCGAGAAACCCCAGGGTGAGGGTACTATGAGAGGAGGAATTTTGTAGAGTTTAAACTTTGTAGAGTCATCAGCAAAGTCCTCTTAAGAGTTAACAGTTTGGTAACAGAGTTGGGACTTGAGAAGTGTGGAAAATATATATGATTCTCCTGATAGATGAATTTGAGAGGGAGGTGATAGGAAATGAATAAAAGCTGGCGAAGGGGCAGTTCCCACTGACAGATGGTGGGAATTTGCAGAGGTGCCTGGTAGAGGCCACACGCATGTGAGTCATGATTCTGTAGGTGGAAGAGCAGTCACTCTAAAATGTACTCCAGCGTCAGAGAAGTCTGACTCTTCCTTCTTGGAATTTTCTTATAACCGAAGGTTTACATTTTCAGAAATTTTTTTTTTTTATTGTTTATTTATGTCTGTGCTGGGTCTTCATCACTTTGTGAGGGCTTTTTCTAGTTGCGGTGGCTTCCCTTGTTGCAGAGCTCAGGCTCTAGAGCATTAGCTCGGTAGTTGTAGCACACGGACTTAGTGGTCTGTCGGCATGTGGAATCTTCCTGGGCCAGGGATTGAACCTGTGTCTCCAGCATTGGCAGGCAGCTCCTTAACCACAGAGCCACCAGGGAAGTCCCCGAAAATTTACATTTTTATCTGTGGAGCATCTGTGCTCTGTGAAAGTATGGATAAAGAAGTGTGGTATCCATTCATCTGATTTTTTTTTTTTATTAAATTTTTTTGGCCTCTTTTATTGGTTTTTTATTTATTTATTTTCATCCATCTTGATTCTTCGGCCTGTGTGGGCCTCCCATTGTGGTGGCCGCTCCTGTTGCAGAGCACTGGCTCTGGGTGCATGCACTCCAGAGCGCTGGCTCGTAACTGGGCACACTGGTCCCTCTGCTCCACGGCATGGGAGATCTTCCAGGGCCAGGGATCAAACTGGTGCCCCTTGCACTGCAAGGCAGACTCTTTACCCACGGGACCACCAGGGAAGCCCTCATCTGATTTTTTAAAAGTGACAAAAGAAGAAAGAAAAAGAAAAAAAAAAAGTGACGAGACTAGGCACACATGTGTATAAAGGGACACAGACTGACTTTGATGCAGCAGCCTCCCTGTAGCTGAGCGGAGACTCTGTGTGCTTCTCCATCTGACGGCCTCTGGCTTTCAGGACTCCCTTGCTTGTCATAGTAGGTGGTTGTGGAGTTAGAATGCATTTCTGTTTATTCACTCGAACATTTATTGAACATCTGTTTTGTGCCAAGCACCGCTCTGGGTGCTACTGAGATGAAGAACACATAAATCTTGTGGGGAAGATGTGGCATATTGATCAGTGAATGATGGTGCTGCCGGGGGAGGGGAACCCATAGAGATGCCTAAGGCAGCTCTTTGGATTGTGATCATCAGCTATAGTCATTCATCTTTCTAGGAACAAGTCCTTTGGGGAATTACATTGAGTTGCTTAATATGATGTACATATGTCCGATGATGTACAATGATTGATATAAAGCTCAATGCAGACCTTCTCTCTTCCACTTAGTTCAGAGTCGGTGAAGGGCAAGCAACTCAGCATACAGGTTAGGATTTTCAGACTTTACGTTTATGTTACAGGAGTGATGGGCCAACCTGTTTATATTATTTATGTATTCAAAATATTTTGTGTATTTATTTAGCTGCCCTGGGTCTTCGTTGCAGCATGAGAGATCTTTAGGTGCAGCCTATGGGGTCTAATTCTTCGACCAGGGATTGAACCCGAGCTGCCTGCATTTGGGAATGCAGCGTCTCAGCCACTGCAGCACTGGGGGAGTCCCCCAACATGTCTATTTTCTAGGTAATCTTCACTTAACCTTCTGAGTCTCCGTTTTCTCGTCTATCAAATGGAAAGATAACTTACACCTCTGTCTGAGGGTGGTTATGAGAATTGAATGGGATAATACGTGAAGATGTTAACACGATCTAAAGTATACAGTCAATACTTAAATGGATTTTAAAACAATTTTTTTGGCCGTGCCTCAAAGCTTGGGGGATCTTAGTTCCACGACCTGGGGTTGAACACAGGCCACTCCAGTGAAAGTGCTTAGGCCTATCCACTAGACCACCAGGGAACTCCCACTAATGTAATTTTTTTTTTTTTTTTTAAAAGAGATTATCTCCTGGGGAACAAGATAAAGTGGGAGGTGTTTTTGGGAATGTAACCCAGGGGTGATGTCTGTGTGTTGCAGGGCCCAAGCGCAGTGATTTTCTGGAATCTAAGGGGTGCTTTGCCAATGTGGCATCGTCTGGCAGAGGTGTCAGTGCCTCGTCTTCTTCTGACGCAGGTCTAAGTCTCAGCCCCCAGAGAGGCTCCGTCCACCTAGAGTAAGTAAGGGTCCAGAGAAAAGCTGGGGACACTGGGGCAGTTCTAACCAGGGGACTGATGGTCTGAGAGGGAGTGTAACATATTTGATGAGCATGGACTCCAGGGCCAGGCTGGACTCAAAGCTCACTGTCGCTCGGTATCTGTGTGAATTGGCAACTTACTTCACCTCCTGGGCCTCAGCTTTCTTATCTGCAAAATGGGAGCAGTCCTTCACAAGCTCGTTAGGAGGATGAAATGAGGTAAAACATGTAAAGTGATTGGAAGACTCTGTGGCAGAAAACACAAGCTATGCACAGGCTTGCTAGTATGAGGGTGAAGGGCAAGCAACTCAGCATACAGGTTAGGATTTTCAGACTTTACGTTTATGTTACAGGAGTGATGGGCCAACCTGTTTATATTATTTATGTATTCAAAATATTTTGTGTATTTATTTAGCTGCCCTGGGTCTTCGTTGCAGCATGAGAGATCTTTAGGTGCAGCCTATGGGGTCTAATTCTTCGACCAGGGATTGAACCCGAGCTGCCTGCATTTGGGAATGCAGCGTCTCAGCCACTGCAGCACTGGGGGAGTCCCCCAACATGTCTATTTTCTAGGTAATCTTCACTTAACCTTCTGAGTCTCCGTTTTCTCGTCTATCAAATGGAAAGATAACTTACACCTCTGTCTGAGGGTGGTTATGAGAATTGAATGGGATAATACGTGAAGATGTTAACACGATCTAAAGTATACAGTCAATACTTAAATGGATTTTAAAACAATTTTTTTGGCCGTGCCTCAAAGCTTGGGGGATCTTAGTTCCACGACCTGGGGTTGAACACAGGCCACTCCAGTGAAAGTGCTTAGGCCTATCCACTAGACCACCAGGGAACTCCCACTAATGTAATTTTTTTTTTTTTTTTTAAAAGAGATTATCTCCTGGGGAACAAGATAAAGTGGGAGGTGTTTTTGGGAATGTAACCCAGGGGTGATGTCTGTGTGTTGCAGGGCCCAAGCGCAGTGATTTTCTGGAATCTAAGGGGTGCTTTGCCAATGTGGCATCGTCTGGCAGAGGTGTCAGTGCCTCGTCTTCTTCTGACGCAGGTCTAAGTCTCAGCCCCCAGAGAGGCTCCGTCCACCTAGAGTAAGTAAGGGTCCAGAGAAAAGCTGGGGACACTGGGGCAGTTCTAACCAGGGGACTGATGGTCTGAGAGGGAGTGTAACATATTTGATGAGCATGGACTCCAGGGCCAGGCTGGACTCAAAGCTCACTGTCACTCGGTATCTGTGTGAATTCGGGCAACTTACTTCACCTCCCTGGGCCTCAGCTTTCTTATCTGCAAAATGGGAGCAGTCCTTCACAAGCTCGTTAGGAGGATGAAATGAGGTAAAACATGTAAAGTGATTGGAAGACTCTGTGGCAGAAAACACAAGCTATGCACAGGCTTGCTAGTATGAGGGTGAAATCAAACTACATATTTTTAGGAATACAAATATACATATACAAGTGGTAGATCTTTTAAAAAATATTTGTTAATTATTATTGCTGGCCGCATCGTGTCTTAGTTGTGGTGCAACGGCATCTTTGTTTTGGCTTTTGGGTTTAGTTGCCCTACGGCATGTGGGATCTTAGTTCCCTGACCAGCGATTGAGCCTGCGTCCCCTGCACTGGAAGGCAGGTCCTTAACCACTGGACCACCAGGGATGTGGTAAGGAAAAGCAAAGAAATGGTTACCATACCAGTCGGAGTCAGGACAGTGGCTGCCTCTCTGGGGAAGGGACGCAGCTGGTTTCTGGGGCATGGGAGGAAAGGGCTGGCCATGCGTTATTTCTTATCGGGGATGTTGGCTTTATGAATATTTGTAAAACTGTATGTATATTTTATATGCTTTACTCTGTTCAACTTCTTTTATGAGAAAAAAATTTAAAAAGCTCTTTCCTAACACTTTTTGTTCTATTGAAAGTAATTTAGGGGTTTCTGTAGTGGTTCAGTGATGAAGAATCCATCTGTCAGTGCAAAGGACACAGGTTCAATCTCTAATCCAGGAAGATCCCGCATGCTAAAGAACTACTAAGCCCGTGTGCCACAACTCCTGAGCCTGTGCTCTAGAGCCAGGAACTGCCCCTGCCGAAGCCCTCTGGCCCCAGAGCCTGTGCTCGGCCACAAGAGAAGTCACCCCAGGGAAAAAGCCACAACTAGAGAAGAGCCTGTGTAGCAGTGAAGACCCAGCACAACCATAAATAAATTAAAAGAGAAGTCATTTAAGTTCATGATAGAAATTTTGAAAATGCCAAAAACAGTATTAAAAATAACACCACCATAATCTCATCTCTTAGAGAATCAATGTTAACCTTTTATTTTTTATATGCAGGAGAGAAAAAAAATCTATTTCCTTTTTAAATATTTCTTTACTTATTTTATTAAGAATACTTATTAGGTGTTTGTTTGTTTGGCATTGTACATTCAGTGTCCATTGGCTCCTTCTGAGAGTATCCATGAAGGTTTGGTAAATTTTGTAGTGGATCAGTGAAAAAAGGGCTGGTGTGGGTACCAGTCCAAAAGGGGTAAGTCTTGCTCAAGTTTATCCACTCTGGAAATGGAGATCATCAGATAGGCATGAAGTAACCAGTGGCTGAAGAGAACAAGGAGTCTTTTCTTTCTGACCAGAAGGTCATAGCAGTTCATCTGTTTCAGAAGCTGGCATGTACGCAGTCAGAGTAACCAAAGATAACGCTAATATAATGTATGGGAAGGCATAATGTAAAAGGCCTCCACCCCGCTGCCTGCAGCACAGTTAAGATTGGCAAGAAGTAAAGTGCAGGATAAATACTTTTAAATCGATCAGACTTCCCTAGCCCACAGGCAGTCTTTACCAGAAGAAGTCAGAGCAGCATCATTAGTACCAAGCAGAGTGCATAACAGGGAAATACCGTGGTGTAGAGTGGGGAGACAGCTTTGTGGGTACAGGGCACTGTGGTGACGTACTCTGGACATGAGCTGTAACGTGTGGTGTACCAGTCAGAAAGCCTCAGGACGCGACACGAATGGATGTACAGCACATGGACTGGAGCGCTCACAAGCAAGGTGATGAGAGCTGCCCTAGTCCATTCTAACAATGCAGCGAGGTGTTGGAAAAGGGTACTGGAGCTCTTTTTCCCCAAGTGCCATTCACTGAAGAACCAATGTAACACCAGAGGAAGCATAGCCATAAATCCAAGGTAGAGCCAGTCATAAAGTTCTGGAGACTCTGGGCAAGGCTAACAGTATTTCTGTGCATTTGTTCTTTGTCCTCTTGGACCCACCAAACAGTCTCCATGTATTTCAGTTGAGCCATTTTTAAATAATAGGGTCTTCCTACAATAAAGTCCAGGGCATGCCATCAGCAGCTTCTAAGTTTCCTTAGAGAGTGAAAAAATCTATTTCTTATGCACAGAAATATGTATTTATTTTTCAAAATTAAGATCCTAGTACATGACTTTTTTGCAAAACCTGCTTTTTCCAACTCTGCATTTACACAGTCTTTCCCAGTCCCCTGTTTATCCGTCCATGTCCTCTTCCCCTTGATCCTAAGCTTCTGAGGACAGGGGCAGTTTGGATCCCCAGTGTCTAGACCAATGCCTGCCACAAAATGCGCTCACATACATGTTTGTCGAGTAAAAAAAAAGTAGGTGGATGTTCCTAAAGTTCTGCTGGAGCGTTTCCCTTATCGTTATGATCTTTTCTATGCAGTTCCTTCAGCAAACACAAATATATAGAGAAAATTTAGGGGAAACATATTTCACCCCAGTGTCAAAGTTATACATTTTGAACCTGGAGGGCAGGTTCTGAGTTGTTGCCCTTTTGCTATATCTGCTCACTACGTAAGTTCAAAGACATTAGTATAGATATATTTACTTAGAACTGGAGATTGAGCTATGCAAGACTTGTGTGTTATGGAACCAGGGTTCTTTATGGGTTTTAGGCAGCACAGTCTAGAGTTAACCTACAGATCCAGCTCTGCCCTTGTTAGGCTGTGCTTTGTTGGTAGCTTCCTTGAAGGCCCATTTCCTTTGCAAATGGAAATAACTCTACTGGCCCCACCTACAGTAACAGGATTATTCACAGGGAGCAAACAAAAGGATCAATACAAAGTTGGTTTGAAATGATTCAAATATCAGGGTGATATAACATTATGAAAATAGATGCTATGACGTGATAACAGACCATTGTACCTGGAAGCATCAACCAAGGCCATCTACCAAATACTAGGCCACTTAGACCAGAAGTGATGGGTTTTTCTGACGCCCGCGACAGTCCGCTGTAGGCTTTTTCACTGCCAGAAGTTCGGTGCTAAACACAGTGTTCTGTATCACTATAGTCATTTCGGTCAGGTTTGTTCATGATTATTTCTTCCTCGTCTCTTTATACTGATTGATTTTTTATTTCTGTTTAATGGCTTTATTGAACATGTATTTTTTTGGTAACAGTTTTAATTGAAGTGTAATTCACATACCATATAAGTCATCAGTTTAATGATGCAACCATTACCGCAATCAATTTTAGGACATTTGTATCGCTTGCCACTCACAAGCCCCCTGTCTCCCCAGCCCTGGACAACCACTAAGCTACATTTTGTCTCTATGGATCTACCTGTTCTGGATATTTCATATAAATGGAATCACAAATACATGGTCTTTGGTGTCTGGCTTCTTTTATTTTTTAATTTTTATTTTGCAGAGTTCTGGTGTTTACAGATACGTATGATCCCAGATTAGTCATATGTATATCCCCCACATCTGGCTTCTTTTATTCAAGTCTAATGTTTAGGTCTATGCCAGGAGTAGAATTTCTGGGTTATATGATAATTCTATACTTAACTTTTGGACCAAACTGTCTTTAAGTGTGCATCTTTTGAGTATGTTTCAGTCCTCTCAAATTGTGAATAAACGCATTGTATGCTCATGAGCTTTCATCAAAGAGTAGCCCTAGCTCTCATATGTGAGGGCAGTTCTAGCGTAAGAGATGTAAGATCAGGTTGTAGCTTCTAATTTAAACACACGGAAGAGTCTCATCCTCCTGTTTCCTCTCCAGCCTTGCTGCAGATTTGGATCTGCAATCCTCCTCCTCCTCACATGCTGAGCACGCCTCTGAAACGTCGTTGCCTGGAGTCCAACAGGATGAACGTCCCCCGGAATTTAGCCTGCTCCAGCTGCAGACAAGTGAGTTGGTCACAGGCCCTCCTCCATGTGCCTCCACGCCCAGGATCTTTTCAAACCGCCTTTTCTGTTATAGGCGGGAAAAGTAATCGAGTAAACCATTGTACCTGGAAGCATCAACCAAGGCCATCTACCAAATACTAGGCCACTTAGACCAGAAGTGATGGGTTTTCTGACGCCCGCGACAGTCCGCTGTAGGCTTTTCACTGCCAGAAGTTCGGTGCTAAACACAGTGTTCTGTATCACTATAGTCATTTCGGTCAGGTTTGTTCATGATTATTTCTTCCTCGTCTCTTTATACTGATTGATTTTTTATTTCTGTTTAATGGCTTTATTGAACATGTATTTTTTTGGTAACAGTTTTAATTGAAGTGTAATTCACATACCATATAAGTCATCAGTTTAATGATGCAACCATTACCGCAATCAATTTTAGGACATTTGTATCGCTTGCCACTCACAAGCCCCCTGTCTCCCCAGCCCTGGACAACCACTAAGCTACATTTTGTCTCTATGGATCTACCTGTTCTGGATATTTCATATAAATGGAATCACAAATACATGGTCTTTGGTGTCTGGCTTCTTTTATTTTTTAATTTTTATTTTGCAGAGTTCTGGTGTTTACAGATACGTATGATCCCAGATTAGTCATATGTATATCCCCCACATCTGGCTTCTTTTATTCAAGTCTAATGTTTAGGTCTATGCCAGGAGTAGAATTTCTGGGTTATATGATAATTCTATACTTAACTTTTGGACCAAACTGTCTTTAAGTGTGCATCTTTTGAGTATGTTTCAGTCCTCTCAAATTGTGAATAAACGCATTGTATGCTCATGAGCTTTCATCAAAGAGTAGCCCTAGCTCTCATATGTGAGGGCAGTTCTAGCGTAAGAGATGTAAGATCAGGTTGTAGCTTCTAATTTAAACACACGGAAGAGTCTCATCCTCCTGTTTCCTCTCCAGCCTTGCTGCAGATTTGGATCTGCAATCCTCCTCCTCCTCACATGCTGAGCACGCCTCTGAAACGTCGTTGCCTGGAGTCCAACAGGATGAACGTCCCCCGGAATTTAGCCTGCTCCAGCTGCAGACAAGTGAGTTGGTCACAGGCCCTCCTCCATGTGCCTCCACGCCCAGGATCTTTTCAAACGCCTGTCACATTCTTTGGTGCTGTTCACTGAAAACCCATTAGGTGCTTGGCACTCAACACACTTCATCTCTAATTCTCACACCTCTGCTGGGCAGCTCTTACTATATGTTTGGCAAAAATAAAATGCCTTCCTTAGAACCAAGAAGTATAATAATAAAATATTAAAATAACAAAGAAGTATGTAGAGGATAAAAACTCCTTCCCCAATATTTTCCAGTAATCCCCTCATTCTGCTCCATAGCTGTGAAGAGTTTGATACATATTCTTTTGAGAATTTTGAAATGTTTATGTATATATACATATGTTTACATATATGTGTGTTTGTATACAAACATTTATGGATTGTAACATACCGCCATATTTTCACTGGTAGAAAGTAATACGTGAAGTATTGCTTTCACGCAAAGTATTTCACTCACTGTGGAAATAGATCATGGACTGCTTCTGTGTCAATACATACAGACCTATGTGGCTGATACCGACCTACCCATTTCACACAGAAGGAAACAGAGGCTTGGAGGGATGCAGTCCCCCATACAAGCACTTGCCATTAGGAGGTGAAGGGGTGAGATTAGACCCCAAACTTGCCTGCCTCCAAAGCCTGTGGTCCTTCACAGCCACCAAGGAGCCCAAGAGTTTCTCAAGCAACCCTAGAGCTGTCAGGAGCTCTTCTATTGTTTCAAATAACTTGAGCGGTTTTACAGGAAAAGGGTTGAATGAGGAAACAGACACTGAGATGCCCAGTGACCAGTAGCCTTCCTCCGTGGTCTGACTGGCGCGTACACCTCCCCGTGCCGCTGCAGCCCATGCTCATGCCATTGCTGCTGCTGACACCATGTGCCATCTGGTTAGGACGCCATGAGTGCACCAGCCCTCCCCTGGGTGATGGGCATTCTGTTCCTACACATTGATTAGAGAGAAGATGGGCTCCGAGATGCTTGTAAAACTGTCTCTGAGCTTCTTAACCCATATATCACTTCCAAACCATAAGTTTGGCTTTATTTTTGAAGGAGGGTAAAGAGAGGCAAAAAGGAGCCCTCTTACATAGCTTTCTGTTAGCCTGCTCCAGCTGCAGACAAGTGAGTTGGTCACAGGCCCTCCTCCATGTGCCTCCACGCCCAGGATCTTTTCAAACGCCTGTCACATTCTTTGGTGCTGTTCACTGAAAACCCATTAGGTGCTTGGCACTCAACACACTTCATCTCTAATTCTCACACCTCTGCTGGGCAGCTCTTACTATATGTTTGGCAAAAATAAAATGCCTTCCTTAGAACCAAGAAGTATAATAATAAAATATTAAAATAACAAAGAAGTATGTATAGGATAAAACTCCTTCCCAATATTTTCCAGTAATCCCCTCATTCTGCTCCATAGCTGTGAAGAGTTTGATACATATTCTTTTGAGAATTTTGAAATGTTTATGTATATATACATATGTTTACATATATGTGTGTTTGTATACAAACATTTATGGATTGTAACATACCGCCATATTTTCACTGGTAGAAAGTAATACGTGAAGTATTGCTTTCACGCAAAGTATTTCACTCACTGTGGAAATAGATCATGGACTGCTTCTGTGTCAATACATACAGACCTATGTGGCTGATACCGACCTACCCATTTCACACAGAAGGAAACAGAGGCTTGGAGGGATGCAGTCCCCCATACAAGCACTTGCCATTAGGAGGTGAAGGGTGAGATTAGACCCCAAACTTGCCTGCCTCCAAAGCCTGTGGTCCTTCACAGCCACCAAGGAGCCCAAGAGTTTCTCAAGCAACCCTAGAGCTGTCAGGAGCTCTTCTATTGTTTCAAATAACTTGAGCGGTTTTACAGGAAAAGGGTTGAATGAGGAAACAGACACTGAGATGCCCAGTGACCAGTAGCCTTCCTCCGTGGTCTGACTGGCGCGTACACCTCCCCGTGCCGCTGCAGCCCATGCTCATGCCATTGCTGCTGCTGACACCATGTGCCATCTGGTTAGGACGCCATGAGTGCACCAGCCCTCCCCTGGGTGATGGGCATTCTGTTCCTACACATTGATTAGAGAGAAGATGGGCTCCGAGATGCTTGTAAAACTGTCTCTGAGCTTCTTAACCCATATATCACTTCCAAACCATAAGTTTGGCTTTATTTTTGAAGGGGAGGGTAAAAAGAGAGAGGCAAAAAAAGGAGCCCTCTTACATAGCTTTCTCTCTACTTCCCTTTCTTTTGTGCCCAGTCCCACAGAGGCTGCCTCTGCCCCTGATTAGAATTAAGGAGTTACACACATGGGTAAAGGTTGTATAGCCAGATCGTGCCTGGTGGGAGAGGAAAAGGGAAGGTTCACACCATTTTGTCATCCAGCTACCTTGTAAGTCTGGGTGCAGTGCTGACGCTGGGATTTCTGATGTCTTGCAGAAGATGGGCAGCGTCCTGAATGGACATTTTACCCAAGGTTTAGCAGCAATATCCACACCTATCATGTTGGAAAGCAGTGTTTCTTTAACGGGGTCTTCCTCGGCAACAAGAGATCTCGGTCAGAGAGGACGGTGGACAAGAGCCTTGGGAGAAAGAAATACGGTAACATTTTCTTCCTGGATCTTCTGGCGCAAGGCCCCAAATGCTCAAGAGTCGTGATTCTGGTGGCCCAGCATCGCGTGGCTGGGAGTCACTCTAGGGGATCACCATGTCCTGTACGAGCAGGTAGGAAGATAGGAAATCGAAAGGATGGTTGGCAGGTTGAAGTTTTTGGCAAAGAACGTGCACCATATGCTGATCCAGATTTTTTGTTTTTCTCTGAATTTCATAAAATGGTAATGTGACATTTAAGTCGCCAGATAAGTTCTCTCAGAGACTTATTAATAGAAACCTCCATTCAAGTCTGAGAAAAAAGAATTCATGTTTCAATTAGAGGCTGCCTGTCATAAGTATTTAAATCGTACTTTAGATTCTTTACAAGGAAAAATCCCGTAAACCTTAGCCTCAGTGTATGTTGTTATTTTGTAGCTGATTTAAAGAAAGGTAGTTGATGAGATGAGATGAGGAGTCATTAATATACATGTGCGTGTGTGTGTGTGTGTGTGTATCCTTAGCTTGTAACTTGATGCTTTCTCTGTCCCAACTTAGCCATCATAGGTTTATTTTAGTTTTATTTATTTAAAAAAATTTTTTAAAAATTTTATGTATTTATTTTTGGCTCTTCTGGGTTTTCACTGCTGCCACAGGCTCTTCTCTAGTTGCAGGGAGTGGAGACTACTCTCTAGTTGAGGTGAGCAGGCTTCTTGTTGCAGTGACTTCTCTTGTTGTGGAACTTGGGCTCTAGGACACACGGGCTTCAATAGTTGTGGCACATGGGCTCAATAGTTGCGGCTCCGAGGCTCTAGAGCACAGGCTCCATAGTTGTAGCTCCCAGGCTTAGTTGCTTCATGGCGTGTGGGATCTTCATGGATCAGGGATCGAACTCGTGTCCCCTGCATTGGCAGGTAAACACAGAGCTACCAGCGAAGCCCTATTTTATTTTTTTTAAGAGAAAAGTCTGGCCTCTTTTATTGATTATTTATTTATTTTCATCCATCTTGATTCTTCAGCCTGTGTGGGCCTCCCATTGCAGTGGCCTCTCTCGTTGCAGAGCACCGACTCTGGGCGCATGTGCTCCAGAGCGCTGGCTCATAATTGGACACACTGGTCCAGCTGCTCTGGGGCACATGGGGTCTTCCCGGGCCAGGGATCGAACCAGTGCCCCTTGCACTGCAAGGCCAACTCTTTACCCACTGGACCACCAGGGAAGCCCGCTTTCCCCTTTTAGAAGAAAGGAAAATTTTTCCCACATGGTTCTTGGGAGACTTCCTTGTCTCAGTGGCCATTTACCACTTCACATTTATTTATCACTTTGTAATTTACATTTATTTATTTATTTATTTTTAAAAATTATTTATGCCACACGGAATAACTCTTGTAATTGCATTTATTTGGGTGGGGGGCAGGTGGGGAGGGCAAGGGGGTGGGCGGGCCACTTCTATTGGTCTTTCGTTTATCTATTTTCATCCATCTTTGTTCTTTGGCCCGTGTGGGCCTCCCATCACAGCGGCCTCTGTTGTCGCAGAGCACCGGCTCTGGGTGCATGTGCTCCAGAGCCCCGGCTTGGTAATTGGACACATCAGTCAAGCCACTCTGGGGCACGTGGGATCTTCCCAGGCCAGGGATCGAACCAGCACCCCTTGCACTGCAAGGCGGTGTCCTTACCCACTGGACCACCAGGGAAGCCCCACAATTTACATTTATTAAAGGCAAATGTTAAGTCTGAAAAGTAAAATATGTGTATGTACTGTGAAAACAGAGAAAAAAAAAGAGAAGTAAAGTAAATGACTGCAAAAGTGGGAAAAAAAAAAAAAAGTAAAGTAAATGAGGAGGGCTTCCCTGATGGCTCAGTGGTAAAGAAGCTGCTTGCCCATGCAGGAGACACGGGTTCAATCCCTGATCCGGGAAGATCCCACACACCCTGGAGCAACCATGCCTGTGCACCACAATACTGAGCTGGTGCTCTAGAGCTGGGAGCTGCAACAAGAGAAGCCTGAGCCCAGCAACTAGAGAAAAGCCCTCACTGCAGTGAAGATCCAGCACAGCCAAAAAGAAAGCAACAAGGGACTTCCCTGATGGTTCGGTGGCTACGACTCCATGTTTACAAAACAGGGTGCCAGGGTTTGATCCCTGGTCAAGGAACTAGGTTCCACATGTTGCAACAAAGATGGAAGATTCCCAAGTGCCATGGCCAAGTCCTGGCACTGACAAATAAATAAGTAAAAATATTTTTTAAAAAACTTCAAAAATAAATAAAAATTTAAAAGAGTCCTGTTTGTTGGGTATGAGCAAAGAAGGAGGTTGTGTTCCCAGCCACATGTCCCTGCTTCTAGTCCCAAGGTAGTTAGTCTTGCAGTCCAGGATTATTCTCTTAGGTGTACCTGGTGTGCACCTGGTGTTGGAGGTGCAGGTTTAAATGACCATCCTGTGCCAAGCTGACTCCAGGTGAACTTCTGTGGCTGGTTTCTTGTTCTTGGGGCACTGGAAGGGGCTGGGTTGGGTGTCAGAACGTGGGCTGCGGAAGCGGTGTGTGCTCAGCCTCAGTGGACTTTTTCCTGACACCTCTTCTCCAGGAAGGTGGGGTGCACCACAGCTGCTCTGCCCCAGGCTTTGAGTCCGAAGGAGGAGCTCAACCTTGTTAGTTGATTTCCTCCTGAGATCCAGTCAGAGAGGCAGAGCCTCAGTTACAACTGCCTCCAATCCCTGAGGGATTTAGGGATTCAAAGTGCATGAATGCTTAGGAATGAAAAGATTTCAAGTCAGAGTTCATGGTCATCATTACAGATAGCTTTTTATGATTTTGTTCTTAAACACCATTCACAGTTACTGACCCCAGGAATGGAATCCCGAAATTGACGCCAGGAGATAATCCCTATATGTATCCAGAACAGAGTAGAGACTTTCACAAAGCAGGATTGACTCTCCCACCAGTGAACTTTTCAGTGTAAGTGTATGTTCATATTAGGGTTATTTAGTTAACTTTAAAGGAATTGTATACCTCTCTGCTACATATAAACTGTATTTTACAAGGGGCGAACCTCTATAAGACATGATGAAAATTTCTAAAAAGAAAAAGTCCACATCTATTTCCTTAGTGTATGTACCTATGCATGTGTGTAATTGAAATCATACGCAGGATCTTGACTACAAAAAGGTGATTATTAATTTTGTTACTATTTTTATTACCACAAATATGAAGGCTTCAATTTTCATACTGAATCAGATTGTTGGTTAGTAGTGTTGACTTACAGTTGGAACTAAGCATGAGGAGAAAGGGAGGGTCATTAAATTAGAAGGAAAATAGTTGGTATAGTACATTAAAAATATTTTAGAAAGGTTGCAAAAAAGTCAGGCTGAGCGACTGAACAACAACACAAAAGCAACAACTATCATGTTCCAAAGAAAACAAAAACACTAATTTGAAAAGATACAAGCACCTGATGTCTATAGCAGCATTATTACAATAGCCAAGATATGGAAGCAACCTGAGTGTCCATGAGAAGACGAATGGGGAAAGAAGATGTGGTATATGTGTGCATGTTTACCTTAATGATGTTTAGTGAAATTGGTAAAAAAAATTCATAAGAATTATGATCTTTTTTTTTTTTTTTTAAAGATTTATTTATTTATTTATTTTGGGCGGCGGTCGGATTGGGGAGGGAGGGGAGTGGGCGGGCCACTTCTATTGGTCTTTCATTTCTCTATTTTCATTCGTCTTCGTTCTTTGGCTCCTGTGGGCCTCCCATGGCGTCTGCCGTTGCAGAGCACCGGCTCTGGGCGCATGCGCTCCAGAGCTCTGGCTTGGTAATTGGACACATTGGTCCAGCCACTCCATGGCACGTGGGATCTTCCCATCCAGGGCTTGAACCGGCGCCCCTTGCACTGCAAGGCGGTGTCCTTACCCACTGGACCACCAGGGGAAACCCAGAATTATGATCCTTAATGGTTTTGAATGCCATATGTGGCAGTTCAAACCAGAAAATAAGACATTTTATTGAACGTGATGGAGTACTGATCTCCTTGCCCCAGAAGCCACACCAATCTGATGGTTGTCTTTTCTGTGTTTCAGAGTGCCTTATGAGAAGAAATTTGATACGTTTATTCCACTTGAGCCTCTTCCACAAATCCCCACGTGAGTTATCTCGACATGTTTCATATTATCCTATATTTATGAAAACATCAATTATTTATTTTCTCCTTTGGAGGAGCACACAGGCACCTGATGCATAGGGGCCTTTTGAATCCCAGTAAAGTTTTCTTGTGATTTAATAGATGTTCACTTTTGGGACTCTTTGCACATGCATGTGGAAGTGCATTCTAGGATCCTTCCTGGTGGTCCAGTGGTTAAGAGCCCACCTCGCAGTGTGGGAGATGTGGGTCTGATGCCTGCTTGGGGAACTAAGATCCCATGTACTGTGGAGCAACTAAGCCCGTGTGCTGCATTGAAGAGCACCCAATAAATAAATGAACAAAAAATTAAAAGATAATACATTCTATTTTGTCAGGATGCAAATTTAGATACTCAGAAGATTTACCTTATTGATTATTATTTAGTACCTGTATTTTCTTACTCATTTTTTGTCCACTTGACCACTGGTCCATTTGGACTAAGAATTGGTGTGTTAAAATGTTCAAATATTAGTGTGTTTCTGTCTTTATTAATTGCAGCCATTAGCATTACAAAATATCTTTCTTCTTCTCAGGTAATGCATTTTGTCCTGCATTATACCTAGCTAGATACTAAGATTACAACTCCTACTTTGCTTTGTTTACATTTGACTGATATGCTTTTTCCCATTATTAGGCTTTCACATCACTCTGTTTTAGATCTCTCTCTCTTAGACATGGAATTGGATTTTGCTCTGTGAGCTAATTTGAGACTTTTTTTCTTTAAGAGGTGAATTAGGGTCACTTGCATTTATTGATTTGACAGATTTGATTTCACTTCTATCAGAATAGTTTGTTACATA